>JAAWXA010000042.1:1742886-1918036 GCA_038090715.1 Florisuga fusca
GGGGGGGAGAAGATGGATATTTTTACATCTGTTAGCACACTGAAACAGGTTGGGCAACCTCAGAATTGAAAGGAAAGTGAAGGGAGTGTGCACTGGACCGTAGGAAGTGGACGCCACAACTCCCTCATTATCAGCCCTGTACTTATTCTCAGAGGTATGCCATAAACTACCTGGTCTGCATGCAGTGATATAGCTCATAATTTGTGGTCAACATACTCTAGAAAGTATTTATGAAAATTCCATGAATTAATCTGTTTGACTGCTCTAGCTCCTATTGTCTCATTGGCCAAATCAGAGTTTTGGTGGTGGCAGGATGACCACATTGACTCGTTTTATGGCCATGTGAGAGCATTTCTAGCAGCCTTAATAGAACATGAAACTTTTTGCCCAGTGTAGTATGATAAAACTATATGAAAAAGCTGAACAGCAAAACTTCAGTGGATGCTTCTAGCATTTTTTTGGTTTGTTTTCTTAATTAATGTTTCCTGCTGCACAACATAGCAAGAAACATATGCTCTGAGAGCTCCAACTGTTCTCCAACCATTTTCTTTCCAAAACAAAAACAAAGGGGAAAAATGTAGACCTATTTCACATAAACATAACAGATTTTTTAGGTATTCACATAATTTTAGACAAGCTTCCAAAATGCGGTGTTAAATTTTTTTTTAATTCTGCAACTTTCAGTGAACAGCTTTCATCCTTCTGAGGTTATCTGGAGTATAAGCCTTTCCCCCTTTTATACACAGAATAGCAAAAATATTTTGAGTATAATTTGAGCACCAAACCATTTTGTATCTCTTAGGCAACTAAAAGCCTGCAAATGGTACCCAAAGCGTGAAGAGATATCAGAAGCTAGTTGAGCTGTTCCAATTACCAGATGGCATCTGCAAAGTTGGAAAAAATTCTCATATAGAGAGTAGATTGGCTTTCTTATGCTCAAGCATGACTAGAAGAGATTATTTAGAATCACCTCTGCTTATATTCCTGTTGTTATACTTCCATTCAATGGAAACTTCCAGGGCAAAAATTATATCTAGAAAAATTGCTTAAAATTTATTTATTGTGATCTAAGTGACTCCTTATGGAGAAAAAAAAGAAAACAAAACAAACAGAATAGTACAGTATGAAAAAGTTCACTAAGCTGAACATTAGGTAGCAAGTCTTGAAAATTAGAAGGAAAGTCTACCCTCTTAAGGGTGAATAATTTTCACATGATGTCTTACAGGCATTCAGCCAGGCATTTACACAGAGAGAAAGGCAAAATTTCCTCCTAGCTAGTCAGATCCATGAAAATCTTTAAACTATTTTGTGGTTCTTATTTGCACTGAGTCAGCCACTGAAATATATTTTTCCTATGAAATTATAAAATAACAAACCAAAAAAAATAGAAGAAAAATACATATATTGATACCGGGCATAGCCTCTGTGATCCTTTCGTGGTTTTTTTATTTTTCCTTTCTAAAGAATATAAAAATAAATCGATACATTTTTAAATTGCTTTAGTGTCATCTAGCAGTTTTCCTTGACTACCTCAGTCCTACATACATGTCATCACCTGTCTCCATAGATAAACTTAACATTTGCCACTCCTTTTAGATCCTTTTATCACGTCTTTGAGTAATGTTCTGAATTATTTTAATTCCTATTTCTCTAGGTCTGCTTTGACTGCTAAGGTTGTTTTCTGGTGTTGTTTGCTTGGGTTGTCTTAGTAATTATTTTCTTCAGAGTTTTGAATGCAGTTGTTTTTCATGTTATGAAATATTCTTATTATTAGACAATATCTGTAATGACTATGTTATCAATAATGTTATTCTCAACTTTGAAAAATAGTATATATAAAAGTTGGTAGGTGTATTTTAAAAATGTCTTGTTATGCAAATGCAGGACTGGAAGGTGCTCACGTTTTTTAAAGTATCATTGACAAATGTATCAGGAAAAGGTCTTAAGATCATAGAACCTTTGAATGGTTTGTGTTGAAAAGGATCTCAAAGATCATCTTGTTCCAAGCCCCCTGTTTGGGCAGGGACCCCTCCCACAAGACCAGGCTGCCCAAGCCCCGTGTACTGACTTTGGTCAGTATTTCTCCATAATGGCAATGATTCAGGTTTGGTCATCTTTGTCAACTTTCAGAGCGTGCTTGTGGTCCAAGCAAGAGAGGTCTTGGGTACATTTCACAAGCAAGAGTTCCAGGGATGGTTAGGGACTCTCCAATTGCCCGAAGTCACTCAGTTGATTAAACTCAGTGTTTCAGCAGGCAAGGCCAGAAAGCACCGATCCCTCTCAGCCCACTGCACTTCCTGTCAAAACTTCCAGTGTTGGGCCCGCTGCCCTTGTAGCTAAAGGTGCAGCTGGTACTGATGTTGCAATGTGGCTCAGTGAAGAGAGGGTATGTGCCACTACACTGATAAAGTTGCAGCCATAAGTTCTTGATTTCTTAGTCACTTCCTAGCTGTCTGTGTCTGTTGTCTTTTTTTTGTAGTGGCTTATTAATACTTAGAAACTGTGATGAGGTTTTCCTCTTAAGTTAGTAACTCTTTTCTCTTGGAAATAGATGATAATAGACAATCATAGCAATAATTTTTTTCTATGTAGTACTCTGTCAAAGCTATTACTGTTTAATCACCTCAATTCTTGTTCTTGATTGACTTCTATTGTGAAACATCAGGCCGGTTCAAATATAAAGCAAAGAGGTGATACCTCACCTATATATGCTTTATATTCTAAAAATTACTCCGTACTTATTTTTAGACAACTGTGAAGTGAGCAGTACTCACTAGGGAACTAACTCAGAATGCATTGATGTCAAGAAACAGGCTTCAGGAAGGTTTAGAATATCAGAAGCCAGTTCTGCAACATTGACTCAGGTCCCAGATAATAAGTACTAGGATATTTTGATGATGTTTATATGTTTTAAAAGATCTAGGGTGAGGTCTCCAATATAGGAAAGGTTACCTCCTTTACACTGAAATTGCTGATTTCCTGGCATTACACGTATCTCTTTATGTAGCACTTGAAGCATATTTTCCCTTTCTTTGTAGGACAGATACAATTTTTTCTGCTTGGCAATATATAAAGAGCTTTTCTGTAAGGCTGATAATGTCCCATAGCTTCTCATACTTGGTCACTTCCTTCACGATCTCCAGTGACTTAAGGAACTGGATGCTTATGGCTATCATTCCCTGAGATAACATAGTTAATGTAAATTGATGAAAAACACCTCTATGTTAGATTTAATATTTGCTTTCTCCTTCCTTCATTAATTGATTTTAACTGGTTTTTATCTATAGGTCAGGAATCTTATACACTGGCACTAGCTTATGTTACATGGCGTTAAAACATGTTCAGAAACACTTATTCAAACAGAGAGCCTACAAATTTATTTTCTCTAAAGTTTTTTCAAATCTCTAACTACACATCCTTCCTGAAAAGTAAGGTTTATTTTATATTCAGCTGTACAGAACCATCCAGAAAACTTTGATGGCCAGTTCAGTTCAATTCTATTGAAGCTGTTGTTCTTTCTTGTCGTTTCTTCCTCTTCCTTTTTCCCTTCCACTTTTTCAGATCCTGTAGGCAAAGACAGAGAAAAGAAGTTTTTGGTGGTTTTTAATGCCCAGGATCCTTTCACAGATCTACATCAAAGCTTTCACATCTCATAATACAACATTAATCTCAATGATGTTTCATTTCCTACCCCTTGCTTAATGCTAATACAAACCCACAATGCATTACATTCTCAGTTCAGCAGAATAAATTGCCTCTAATCTATTTTTATGTCTCCTGCTGACCCATATGGTTAGTTTCCAAAAATAATTATAAGGCTGATTGGAGCCTGATCTAACAAAAATAATGATCTTTATCTTACATCTTATTTAATGCCTGTGCGTTAATTCTCTATATAGACCTTGGCTTGTTCAGTGTTATTTTTTGTAGATGAAGATGGCCAGCATGTGCAGCCTACTTTTCCTTATTCTTTCTGTATATTACTCTGGCTTACTTTACTGATAGAAATAAAAAGTCTCGTAAACATTCCAATAAACTTGCCTATTAATTCTGGTAGAACAGGAAGAGGCTTCTTAAAAATATTAGAAGTTAATCAGGATGTTTAATCATTCTACTATAGTAATCTTCTGAAGAAAACACAGCACATCTGTTAGTAAACATGCTGGAATTATAGTAAACAACCTTGGTGTCCCAAAGACCCAGATGGAAACTTTCAGAAAAGAGGAAAAAAGAAAAAGTAAGATGGACAAGCTAAGAGCTCTTTTTTAAGAGGAAAATAATTTGCTGATTCCTTATTGCAGTGATATCTTAAAAAAAAAATTAAAATGTTATTTTAATCTTGGAGCATAAAATGCTGTTGAATCTATGCATCACTTAGTCACTTGGGGACAAAATTAGGGTTTTTCAAAGGTATTGAAAATAAAATGCCTCTCCAAGAATTATTGCAAACAAGTCAACTTTCTTGGAAATTTTTCTTCTGACTTATTTTTTAGGTGTTTTACATAGCTCGCTTCCACATCTTCACCTAGTTTTGTCCTCTCTTTGTTACCATGTCCTTCCTCTAGCCAGCCTTCTTTCTCTCTTCCTCCAAGCAAAAAAACCACTTAATTTAATCTGAGGTGTTCTTTTTCTGCAGAAATCATATGCTTTGTGTTCCATAGTAACTCCTGCTGAGGATTTTCTTTTCTTCTCTTATTGCAAATATCTATTTCTTGTTTCACCAACAATCAACACCATTAATAAATGTATAAAAAATGTGATGTGGTATACAGAAATTTCAGTGTAGGTATTTGGGATTTTATTTGTAACAAACATAAAATGTCTCCTGTGCTACTATAATTTTTTAATGACAGGTTTTAGTACCTTGTATAGACTAGACTAGAACATTTCAGTCAGAAGGGACCTACAATGACCATCTAGTCCAACTTCCTGACCTATTCAGGGATGTCAAAAAGCTAAAACATGTTACTAAAGGAATTGTCTAAATGGGGCATCAACCACTTACCTTAAGACTGTCCCACCCTTAAAAAACCAATACTTCCTAATGTCCAATCTAAACCTTCCCCAATGAAGCTTTTGACCATTCCCATGCATCCTATCCCTGGATACCAGGGAGAACAGATAACAGAATTACAGAATTGTTCTGGTTGGAAAAGACCTTTAAGACTGTCAATTCCAACCATCACCTAACTCTACCAACACTTAACCCAACTCTATTAAGTCTGGTTTAAGAAACCATGTTCTTAAGCACCATATATATATATTTCGTTTGAACACCTCCCTCCAGGAATGGTGGTTCAACCACCTCCCTGCAAAGGCTGTTCCAGTATTTAATTATTATTTCAGTGAAGAATTTTCTTCCAGTATAAAATATAAACCTCTCCTGGTGCAACTTGTGTGTGTTTCCTCTTGTTTTGTTTCTTGTTACTAGGGAGAAGAGACCAACAACTACTTTGCTACAACTTCTTTTCAGGTAGTTATAAAGCAATAAGCTCTTCCCTTAGCCCATACTGAACAACTCTAGTTCCCTCAGATGGTCCTCATAAGATTTGTTCTCTTCTAGTCTCTTCACCAGCTTTTTTCCCCTTCTCTGGGACTGTTCCAGCACCTCAATGTTTTTCATGTAGTGGGGGTCCAAAATTGAACATAGTATTTGAGGTGCAGCTTCACCAGTGCCTGAGTACAAGAGGACAATCAGTTCCCTAATCCTTCTGACCAAATTATTTCTAATGTAAATTGTGATTAGCACCTCCCTCTCTACTTCCCCTCCTCAGAGAGCTGTATAGAGTATTGTTGTTGCCTCTCAATCTTTTCTCCAAACTAGACTAACCTATAGTCCTCAGCCACTGCTCATAGGAAATTACTTACAGTCCTTTCACCAGCTGTGTTGATATCATCAGGATGCATCCAAGGACTTGAAAAACTTCCTTAAATTGTGCAGGCCAGAACTGCCCACAGTACTCAAGGTGAGGGCACACCAATGCTGACTGCAGTGGGATAATCACCTCTTTTGACTAGATGTTGTGTTTGATGCACCCTGGAATATGGTTTTTCCTCTTGGCTGTGAGGGTGTACTCCTGGATCATACTGAACCTGCTGTCAACCAGCACTCCTGCGAAGCTGCTCTCTAGACACTTCTCTCTCAGTTTATATTTGTGCCCTAGTGCAGAATAAGGCATTTGGACATTTCTTTTTTTTGTAATTGATAATTAATCCAATCTATTTGCGTTCCTCTGTAATGTCTTTTGTCCCTCAGGAGTCGATAGCACCTCTCAGTTTGGTATCATCAGCAATCTTTATATTTTAATCTTTATTCAACTCCTCCAGTCCAGATCACTGATAAAACATTGAACAGAAGACTCCCCAGGATTGAGCCCTGAGGAACAACATCGGTGACTCATCACCAGCCAGATATAGCCCCATTCACTACAGGACTTTAAGCTGGGTTGTTCTCCCAGATCTTCACTCAGCAAACTGTCAACTTGTTTATCCCACAGTTGCACAGCTTGTCCAGAAGGATTCTGAGAGGGATAGTATCAAAAACCTTAGTACAGGCAAAGCAAAATGGGTTTGTGAGACCAGAATATAGAAACCAAACATGATGAGAGCACAGTGTTTCCTCAGTCATCCACTGCACAAGGGAACAAAGACATCAGCTGCAGGTAGCTAAGCACGCCATTTAATAGGACAGGACAAAGACCTCAAATCTGCCATATGTTAAGCTGCTCCACAGTCACTTGCAGGCGTACTACATCAACAAACCTGACTATAGATGCTGGGTAGAAAAAAAAACCAAACAAAAAACAACAAACACCACCCCTGACCCAGTCCTACACTGATGAAAAATAGGAGAAAAACTATGAGGATGGTGTGATGCTGAAGCCCAGAGAAATTGTGGATACCTCCTCTCTGGACGTGTTCCGAGCCAGTTTGGATGGGGCTCTGAGCAACCTGGTCTAGTGGGAGGTGTCCCTCCTCATGAGAGGGGAGATGCAACTGAATGATCTTTAAGGTTTCTTCCAACCTAAACCTTTCTATAAATAATTATTTTATTAAAAAAAAACAAACCACAATACAATTCATATATATCTTCTGATGGAAATATATTCATGAATTTTGTTCTGTTTTTATAATTCACATGTTTTAAATTTGTTTTCAATATCACCACATTATTTCAAATGCCTTGCAATCGAAAACTTTGGTCTTGCTTACGCTTTGTGTTCAGGCAAGACATGAGGTCCTAACTTAAACACTAAGCTTGCATACTAGTAAAGACTACAAATGAACGCTTAATTCCTGGCTATTAGCAACGTCACCAACTTGTAAAAATTTAAAAATAATAGTACAAGTTAACTTGGAAATCTGTGTTTCACGTATAAGATATGCTTCATTTTGTCTTATAGCTTTCTTTCTAGAAAATGCCAATTATAATTCAAGTCAAATCACTTCTGGCTTATCAGCTTTAAAACTACTTTTTCCTTTATTATAACTTTAATTTAGAAATAAGGTAATTAATATTTAAAATAAATAATGTCAGGATTTTTAAAAAGCAAATGAATCCTTCAAAAATCCACTGACTATCTCAGTGGAAACTCATTGTCTCTCAATAATATAAACAAGAAGATATAATGTATCAATCTTGGTTAAGAACTTTTTCTTCTTGCATGACTTTTGTTGCTTCAAAGTAAGGACATTTGAGAAATGAAGTCAGGATTTCTATTTTATGGACAATTTTAAGGAGTTGCCTTCCTGTTGTGTGGGTGTCCTTAAAGGTCTACACCTAAAGTAGTTATCCTTATCGTCTTTTATAGTTGATGGGGAGAAATAGATTCTTGTAAGTAACAATTCATCTCATCTAGACATCTAAAATAAATAAGGTAACTCACATCCTGTTTGGGTCTATTTCTTTGTACTAACAGTAAAGAGAGCCCTTGTTGCACATTTCAGAGGTTAATGTACATACTTTTAAATACTACAAACAACATCTGGCTGATTTTCTACTTTTTCCTTTTGTATCTGGCCTTATGCGCTGGTGAACCTCGTAAATTGTTTTTTTATCTTGTCACTTGTGTTCATCTAGACTTTCTGGATAACTTCCAAAATTTCATTCTGTATATTTTTCTTTTCTTAAAGCTATGAAACCTAGATTTTCAGTAATTTTATCTCCAGTTAAAAAGATTCTTGTTAAAAGCAAAATTAATGGTCTATATTTTTGTACTGTACTTCAACTACAGTACTTATAAAACCTCTTTAATTAAATGGTCCTACTTTTTAATTAATTTAATTATAGTTCTACATTATAACAAGGATTTTATTAACAGCAGTAGTTTCTGACACTCGTGGTTATATTGAAATATTTATTTGAAACTTATTACATTGTAGGATCCTAACCTAAGTCATCGCAATTCTTTTCTATTTAGAAGACTTGTCTGAAATTGTGAGAGTCTGCTGACCTCACTGATTGGAATTTGTCTCAAAAGGACAATTTTAAAGTGAATAGCCCTGTCTAGGGTGGAAAGTACCCGGCCTGGCCAGAGCTGAGCAGAACTACCGGCTGGGTGGACACCCCTTTTCTGAGGGCCAGCCTGCAATGCTGGGACGTCCCTCCAGGCACGATTACCCTGGCCAGGGTGGAGGAAGCCACCTTGGTTGTACTGATGCTGATGTACCTGGCTGAGGGGGATGTAACGGAGCAGGGAGTGGTGCCTGGAAGGAGATAAGAACTGACACCCTTCTGCAGAAGCTCCCCCTCTCCAGGTGAGCCTGTTTTAAATGGCTCTGATGCCAATGCCCCTGGCTTCTGTGGCAGCTGACTGACAGCTGCCCCTTTGGAACAAAAGGGACTCAGGGATATATGTGGCTGTTTTGTTGTCTCTTAACCCACTGCCATCTCCCATCGGACCCTGTCCAGGGTCAGTGACATCTTGAAGAAACTCACTGGGCAGCTGGGCCCCTGGTGGTGACTCTCTATCTCTCCATCTCTCTGTCTCTCTGTCTCTCATTCTTTCTTCCCACTTCCTTACCCCTTTTTCTCTCCTACTTCTCTCTCTCTTGTATCTTCTTTTCCTCTCTCCCTCTTTTGCCTGGCTCTGTCACTTTGCCCGTGTCAATTGTCAAATAAAAATCTGCTTGCACCTTACCCTACAAAGGCTGTTTTGCAGATCCAAACCAAATAAATTTTAATTACCTTGGACTGTAACAGAAATGTAGATTACAATTAACTCATCAAAGAACTTTTATTTATTATGTCTCATATTAGCCCAAGATGTACTGAATACAATTCTGCTTCACTTATACTAAATAATAAGTATCATAAAAAACCAGATGTTTGTAGGTTTTTTTGATAATTTCATAAGAGTTCAGAATTTATAAAATGACTTGTTGCAACATTGGTTTTAGCAATTACTTTGGTGTGAAAATTGGCATATTTTAATTTCATTTTTTTAGTTTATTATTGAAAACTACCTAATTTTCAAGGAAGAAAGAAATTCAGTATTTTGCCCATGAGTGAAACCAGATGTAAACATTGGTTGTCATTTTCAAAATGTCATTCAAACATTTAAGAGATTCATGGACTTCAAGTTTATAATGTATATTCCATGGTAATCTAATTCTGGATCAGGCATATTCATCTCAGCTGTAGCTGCACGTCACTGAAGTGTCATTTAAAATAGGGGTCTAAGCTTCCTCTGTACTCAGTTAAGAGAAAGAGACATCTCCAGAGAGCCATTAATCTTTGGTATCATACTTAGCATAAGATGCATTGTCTGTCTTGAAGGTCTGACCACTACATGGAAAGGGAACATGCTAAATCTCTGTGAGATGATGGATAGTGAGAGTGATTCAGTGGTGGACACAAACTTCCATGCAGCCAATGACATCTGAGACACCTTTAGATATGCAGGAGAGCTGTCTGCAGCTGGAAGATTCAATACAGAACTTGCAGAATCTGCACCAAGTCAGAGCAGTAGTGTTGGTTGTACAAGATAACCGAGGAGGACTAAGATGCCTTTTGAGAAATGTGTATGTAGGGACAGGAAAGAATTCTACCACCAATTCGTTGTGTTGGTCTCACTCTCTTTATTTTCCACTATCCTCTTGGACCTGTTTTGTTGCTTTATTCCCCAGTCTCATTTCCAGTCGGAAACTTACAAGTATGATTCATTTACCTTCAGATTCTGGCTATAACCTCATCCTTTAACCTTCCAAACATCCCCAAAACACAAAGGAATTTCTGTGCTCAAGAGAGACTAAAAGTGAGAAATCAGCATGTATTTCTTGAAAGTTTTAATCTCTGATCAATGTTTTTCTCAACAAAAGGCTTTTTTTTAATCCCCTTCTTTTCTGCATTTATATTTTGATTTGTTTTCATAGTGTCTCTTGGTTCTTATATAAAGAATCTTATATGAGAATCATCTTATATAAATAAGATGATTATATAAATCTTATATATAATAAATCTTATATAAAGAATCATCTCATTAGGAAATTTAATATGTAAGTCTTTGGGTTAAATGCTGTAATGGTGTCAGCTGCACCTACGTAGAGAGTTAACTACTCACAGGTTGATTTCATGTGTGTCTAAGACTGACAAAATGAATCACCCTCAGGAAGTAGCTCTTTTTTTGTTGGTTATATGACAATCCTCAAAAACAGTCTATTTCATATCTAAAGTTGGGCTAGTGAAATTTTCAATTCCTTGTGTGTTGATGTTTGTAACTCAAAGACATCTGAGCTGTTATCAGTATAATGGGTGAGGTGACGAAGGTAAAGAAGTAAATCAGTTTCTGAGCTTCTTCCTTTTCATAGCCCTGTGCTTCTCACAGTCTGATACTCCTTGGGAGTTTGAAAAATCATTCATCACTAGTTAGCTCTTGCTCTTGACCTTCTGTTTGGTTTAACTTTCTCACACTCCCTTTTGAGTCTCCTGATATCTTCCAAATACAATCAGCTTGTCAAAATAATTCAAAATATTTTCCACAAGATTCTCCATGAAAATGCACAGAGGTACTACTTATACATGAAAATACATATCCAAAAGTAAAATGTCTTTTCTTTTTATTGAATGACTGCTTTGACTATTTTGATTACTTTTATACAGTGCAGTCAGGCAGCCATCTGGGAATGTTTGTTTGGTAAACTTTTTCAAACTTATTGCACTTGTTACAAAGATGAAATGATCTTCCATTTGGAAGGTAGGCAAAGAGCAGGAAATTAATGTATTAATAAAGTTTTGATTAGCTTAGATTGGTGATCTGGACACAGCATTGCCAAATAAACAAATAATACCTCCCTATGTGTTTAAAAAGTAGAATAAGGGCTTCAAAATGGAAGCCTTCTTTGAATATCATAGTTGCAATAAGTAAAAGTGAAATGTTACCATGTTTATCATGTGAATGTTGTTTATTGAAACTTTGAATATCAAGTGACAGAAAAGAAAACGAATATCTGTTTTTAGCCTCAGAAGAGCAGAATTTTCAATGGATTTAATTTAAGTTTAGTGTATAATCTGAAAAAGCCCCATAGAAAAACCTGTAAGAATTCACGGTTTCATGCTGATAAATACATCTTAGAGGTTTATCTTACATCTTACTGACACCATCAAAACACAGATAGTAGATTTTCTATTTTGAATTAAAAAAAAATTATTTTATTTTATTTTGTTCTGGTGTCCTAATGAGCTCTGTAGGGTATTGCATTTTAAGCAATGTAATAAAATGTTTTCTGTATTAATATATAGTGAACTATGCCTAGTGATGTATCACCTCCTACATCAATGGCCAATCATAGCTACTGTAAGAGATTTATCATCATCTTGATCCTATGATGTACATTAATGAACAAATACTAGGCACCATGTAGAAATAAGCCAAAAACACACTCTGAATAAAAAGCACGTAATTTATCTCAGGGAATAGATGTCAGATATGAATAGACAGACAAGACTGTCCAAAATTTGTATTGGATACCTATACAATATAGCTCCTTGCCTAGGCACAGACAACTCCCACTATATGCGGTTGCTCAAGAACCCATCCAACTCTTCAACTCTTGAACTCTTCCACGGAGGGAGTTTCCACAATCTCCCTGGACAAAATATACCAGTGTCTCACCACTCTCACAGTAAAGAATTTCTTCTTACTATCTAACCTAAATCTCCCCTCTTCTAGTGTACATCCATTGCCTCTTCTCCTATCAGTACATGCCTTTGTGAAAAGTCCCTCTCCATCTTTCTTGTAGTCCCACTTCAGGTACTTCAGTTTCTTAAGGTACCAGGCTTCTATAAGATCTGCCTGGAGCCTCCTTTTCTCCAGACTATATAAACAACCCCAACTCTCTCAGATTGTCTTCAGAGGAGGTGTGATCCAGTCCTCTGATCATCTTCATGGCTCTCCTCTGGACTTGCTCCAACAGCTCCATATCCTTCCTGTTTTGGGGGCTCCAGAGATGGACACAGTGCTCCAGGCGGGATCTCATGAGTGTGGAGCAGAGAGGGACAATCACATCCCTTGACTTGCTGGCCACACTTCTTTTGATATGCAGCCCAGCATACAGCTAGTTTTCTGGACTGCAAGCTCACATTGCTAGCTCATGGTGAGCTTCTCATCAACAATCACCCCCAAGCCCTTCCCCTCAGAATTGTTTCAATCCTGTCTTTAACCAACCTGTATTTGGGTTTGGGATTGCCCCAACCCAGATGCAGAACCTTGCACCTGGCCTTGTTGAACTTCACACAGTTTTCATGAGCCCACCTCTAAAGCCTGTCAAGGTTGTTCTGGATGGTATACTTCCCTCCAATGTGTCGACCCTAATGCACAGCTTGGTGTCACCAGATAACATGTGGAGGGTGAACTTGATCCCACTGTCCATGTCACCTCTGAAGATGTTAAATGGCACTGGTTTGAATATCTACCCTTGAGGAATGGCACTCGAGATTAGGTGGCTATTTTAACATCAAGCTGTTGACCATAAGTCAGAGTGTGACCACCTATCTGGTTCCTTATCCACTGGATGGTACATCCATTGAATCAATACTGTTCCAGTTTAGTCAACAGAATGTCATTCGGGATAGTGTAGAAAGCTTTCCGCAAGTCCAGGTAGAATGACATCAGTTGCTCATAAAAGTTTGTCAGGCATGATTTTCCCTTAGTGAAGCCATGTTGACTCTCACCAATCACCTTTTTATTTTTCCATGTGCTTTAACAGAGCCTTTAGGAGTATATGCTCCATAGCCTTACTTTTGTAGAGGGCCCACATTTTCCCTTATCACTGATGTACATGTAGAAACTTCTCTTGTTGTCTTTGACATCACTGGCCAGATTCAATTATTTGGCTTTCCTAACATGATCTCTGGCTTCCCTGAAAGATTCTTTGTACTCCTGCCAGCTTATGTGTCCCTGCTTCCACATTTTGTAGGCCTTGTTTTCATATTTAACTGTAGCCAGGAAGTCCTTGGTCATCCTTGAAGGCCTCCTGTCATTCCTGCCTGCCTTCTTTGTTGGAAGCTGTTCGAACAGTTCCCAGCAAAAGAAACTTCTGATGTTGGATTTTAAGGAATATTGAATACTGAGGGAAGAAGTGTGATTGATTAAACTGGGTTTCTCCAAACCAATTGGGTTTCTCTGATCAAGCCTGATCAGACTGAGGGAAAGTATGAAGATGTTTGAAAATTCAGCAAATAGGCTATGAAATTTGCAGTAGCAAAAGGAACACTCTGACTAAAATGTAAGACAGTCTTGAAAGTGAAGAAAAGGTATTTGTGTGGGACACAAAGAGCAAGTGAGTCAAATAAACAGAAAGTCTTGAGTCATTTATCTAAGAAGATGGAAGAAGTGAATTAGGAGAGTGAAAAAATCAGTATTGTGGGGAGATATCTGCCAAAGATATTTCTGAATGCAGGAAGGAATTTGAGGAAAACAAGTGCTCTAGAGGAATTATGACTCGCATATGGCCTGGTAGAATTACAAAAGTAAGATACTGGATGCAGTGACTGGAGTCAGTGTATCATGCATGAGAACTGAAATGCAACCAGGTATTTCCAGTTTATATGTCTGACTCTTATGCAGTCACTTCTCGCTATCATTCATACCAGGCAGCTAAAACAGTCTACTTGCAGATGACCTTAAGCTACTAAGGAGAGAGAAGTGTTTGAAGCTGTATAAGAATCAAAAGAATGATAGGAGACATAGAGTTTCAGGGAAAACCTGCCGTCAGTGTTACAGTGAGATATTTGTGGAAGTTAATATTTAAAATAAACAAAACGCCTTCAGAAACTCACTTGATCAATAGTCATGTGTTGCTAAGTGAAATTAAGAGACAAGACTAATGAGTTAATTATATGAATCTTTCCACAGTGAAATTTAAACAAGTGCAAGAGAGGTTTGAGGCCATAGAACTATTAGAAAATAATAGAAATAGTAAAATACACTACTTCTGAAAGTGGAACGAAAAAAACTGTTTACAAAAGAGGGGAGATACAAAGAAATTTACAGGTGAAACGTAAGTCTAATTTTTATATTTATGGCTGAATATCTAGTTATAACAATTAATGTGTGAAGGAGCATCATGATGGAATCGGTAAGAACTGCAGCACGTTTAGCTCAGAAAAAGCATACTAGGAGCCTATAAACTGTGAGTTATGTGTATTGATTAAAAGTGTCAGAGGAATAATATAGGACAGTGGCAAACACCAATATGCAAAATGATGAAGTGTAGGAAATAATGTTTTTGTTTGGAGCATTAGTTTAATGCTCTGAAAAGATGTTTGGTGGGCTTAGATATTTATTTATAGAGTCACAGCCAGCATCAGCACTCAATTCCTCATATAGTCCTGCCAAAGTATCTGCAGATTTTCACACAGAAAGTTCATAACACATTTCCCAAAGTTCTTTGGATACCAAAGTTGGGATGCAGATGTATAAAGTTGATTACTATATTTGATCATATGGCTTTATAATCTGTGAAGAGAAACATCAATTTTTACAGCACAAGTAGTCACAAAGGGGACATGAGATTAATTTTTCTCTGGACATATCTTTTGTCAGTGAATTGTCAAAGAGAGAGCCAAAAGTTCATAATTAAATGTAGGCAAATACACAGACAATGCATCCATCTAGGTGAGTCCCTGGGTGATCACTGTGACTGTAAATGCCCCAGAGCTCTGTGAGGTAGGACTTGGCTAAGATTAAGTGCCTGAGGGACAACCTGAAATCTAGATCTTCAGAGAACTATTTTGATCCATGCTGGATGCTTAAAAATCTCTTATAATTGTGAACATCGTGATTCACAGAACACTTAATTAATCTGAATAGCAGATAGCAAACAATTTACTTCATTTGCTATCTATCTATTGCTAAGTCTTTACTACTCACACCTGAAATAAGTGTATTTACACTGTATGGTGTAGGAAAACAGCTGAGTTATCGTGCATTTAAATAATTATTTGGTTGCTTGTATGGCAGAATAAAAGGCAGAAATATCCTTTATATTGGAAGAGGATTGTAGCTTGCAGTAAGCCTTGGAATTTGCTCTGAATTGAGAAAGATCCAGTATGCTTGAGAAACGGAGTTTTGGTTTTCTATCTGGAGCATTAGGTGATATGTTACAGTTATGGGAACCAGGCTTTCAAACAATGTATTGAGTGAGATTCTTGGGCCCAGGTTATATATTTTATAAAAGGTGAGGGAGCAAGTAGAACAACAGATCTATCATTTCTGTTGTTTTTCAACTTATAGAGAACACACTTTTAAGATTTTTGTCCCAGTCCCAATTTTATAAATGATGATGTTTCACAAACAGAAAGAATCTAGAAAGGAGGTAAAAAAATGTTTTGTAATTGCAGAGTATTGTATTTAGTGAAGTTAGAACAGATGGATGCAAAACACTGTTCCTAGTTACATGAATTGTAGTTCTAGAATACTGTGTTTTCTTGAGGTATACATTAGTTTTAGTGGGAATAAACAGGCTTAGTGATTTTAAAATTGTAGAAATATATTCATTTACGGATGATAGTATCACATGTGACTAAATAAAAAAGACGACATGTCAGTAACAGACTAGAATATTGAATTATATAATTAGAATTTTAATAACAGACTAAATTCATTCTTTTAAAAGATATAAACATGTGGAGATAAATAGGTAGAATTCAGTGTACCTAATTTAAGAACACAATCTATAGAAGACTTTTAGAGGCCTCTTAGGCTATTCCCAATAAGAGAAATTTTTTCATTTATTAAGAGGAAGGAGTATGTCTGGTGCAGATATTAATCTAGGTAAACACATTATCTTCTAGATGCCTTCAAGAAATCTGAAGAAGAATCTTGACTGAGAAGCTCTAAACATTGAGATCAGTCCTTTGAGTTATTATATTGAAATGTATACTTCATTGGAGAACTACAAAGAAAAGCTTCAAGATGTACATGAAGGACTTAAATAGCTTCTAGTTTCTCTGTTCAGTGTCCAGGGTAAAAGCACAGAGAAAATGCAATGCTTTCTGCTGAAGGAGGTGTCACTTGCATCCATAAATACAATTCTCCTTTCATATAATAACAGTGATAGAGAATATGAAAATGACAGTAACAGATGTCTGTCTGAATTCTGCAATCATGTACAATTCTGCAATCATGTACAATTCTGCAATCATTCTACACCAACTGTAACTGAATATACAGCATTTGTTCTTATCAACAGGTCTGTGTATTGGACAAGATGAAGCTTAAAATATACTGAGGTCCTAAAGAAATAGAAAATGTACCATAATGGACCTCTGTGTGTGCCTGTGTATTGGAATTCTGAGCAATAAACACAGACTTTATTCTTCTTCCATCATGTTTGGACACTCCTAAAAGATTATTACCTATTCTTGCAGGGGTCATACTTGCTTCTGGGTCATCCTCAAATTCAATTCAAATAAAACATCTGAAAAAAGTATCAACTGTTAATCCCTCCCAGCAAACAAAATATGTATCTGAATAGAATCCTTTGTTGTACCTCTTCGTAGTTGCTGATAGGGGCTCTACTGTACCAGAAACTGTCCTGAGAATAATTTCCTTTTGTTTGAGCAGCCGCTTTTTCCCGCATATTATCTGCATATGTCAGCCAGCCTGCAACCTCTTCAGAATGCTCTTCCTCTCTCTCTCTCTCTGTCTGTCATGCACACACCCACCTGACCCATGGGGCATCAGCAAACTATTCATACTTGGATGACTTCCAATTTTTTCAGCCACTCGAAATAACAATAATTTCATAAAATTCTGGATTGCCAGTCCATGGGAACTAACAGCTAATATCCTTAAGGAGTTCTAAATTTCTGCTTTCATGTTAGTCTTTTCCCTTGGGTGAACATGTTTTTCTATGACAGTTGTGTCCTATAGTAGTACTTCTGTATAAATGAAAGACACTGCATCCTCATACACACAGAATTCTCCATCCCCTGTCCCTCTTTCTGCCCTCCCTCAACATCTGCTCTGCTGTGCTCTGCCCCTGACAGGAACAAATAAATTACATATTCAGTATAATTTCTTAGTAAGCTAAAGTAAAGTAACTCCTGTTGATCAAGATGTTCCCTTCCTTATCTCTTGCTGCTCACTACAACTCCTTGTCTAGTGATGATTGTGTCATTTTTATTGTAACACCATTTTAATTGATCTACAGACACAAGGATTGTCTTTAAAAAGACATAGCAATAGTTTAGTTTTTATTAGCCTTTTTTTGTTTGTTTTGTTTTGCTTTTTTTGTCCATTTTAAGCTGGGATTGAGAGTTTTGAGTATTCTTGTGCAATTTCAGTTTATACTTCAACAAGTCATGTGGTAATGGTTATTCTTGATTTGCTTTGTAATAATATCATGTTACAGGTTACATAAACACTTTGTGTTTATCATTGCTTCACCTGACATAAATACTTTATAGATCCATCTATGTCTTACCAAGCAAGTCTTTGACTTATAAAGATAGATATCTTTCTCAATAGTTCTCCTAAATCCATGATTCTCATATTACTAATTCATCAGCAGCCAGACTTCAATAGGATATATGACACATGGTTCTATTCTGTCTAGTCATGAACTGGATTGGTAGATGTCTTTCAGAGGTTTTGAAGATACAGGTTCAGATTCCTTCCAGACAAAAATAGTGGAAGTCCAGAACTCCTTTTAAAGAAGCAGTTTAACTGCTTGTAGTTATAGTAGTAATATTCTACAAATTGAGCATTGGTTCTCTGCGGTGGATGGGATACCAGGTGTTACACAGTTTTGTATTGGCTTTCACCTGCTACCCCAAAATGGTTTGCATAGATTCTGTTATACATTTCATTCCTGCATTAATATCTTAGATATCCTAAGGCTTTTCAGATAGACCCAGGTGAAGGCTGAGGCATTTAGCTTAGCAAAGGAAGAGATTCAGCTTGTCACGGAAAACCGTAAAACATTTGGAGACAAGAAGCTTTAGCACATATCTTGCACTTAATACAGCATGGTTCATTTCTTCTGGTGTTATACTTAAATTTTGTACAAATACCCTTTTTGACGCTTGGTGTTTATCATGTGTCAGCCTGAGATTTCAGGTAAGATATCCTTGGTGAGTGAGACAAGCATCTGTGAAAAATGAAACCACAGATTTGAAAATACTGGTCCCTAAATTGGTTGTTCTGTCATGTTCTGGACTGTATTTTTTCTAGCTTTCAGGTGCAGATAACACTCTTTCTCCCTCTCTCACACATATATGTCAGAAAAACCCAAACTCTCACTTTCTATTAATAAAGCTAAATTGTTATTATTTCATTATCAGTTTTTTACTTTACATTTTTTTTTTACTTTACACATGGATCTTCAGGAATGTACACGGAACTATTGGGACATTGATAACTGAGGTACTGTGTTAATCACTGCTGGCAATTTGGAGGAATGATTAAGCAAAAAAAGGCTGATTTCACAGATTATCTGTGACACAGAATTCTCAAAAAGTGAGAAAAGATTTATAGCTATATTAATTTTTTTTTCAATGAAACAAATAAGAAAGATTAATATTGTCTCTCAGGTGCCCTGTAATTTATTCTTTTCATAAAAAAATAAAACCAGAATATTATATAACTCAGTTCTTGAAAAAAATCCCCAACATTTCACTTGATGAAAAGCAGATCTATACAGAATTCTTGCTGTCTGCTACTAATCACGCATCTGATAAACAAGTGCTTAATGTTTAATCGACCCAATGTAGGAAATTAATACCGTCTTGGCCTTTCCTTTGTTCTTCTCACAGCAGTAGAAACGACAACAAGTCTAAATAACCTGTTTCTGCTAAAAAATGCTGCACTACTGTGGTGGAACTTGTAAATCCTATGGGTGTTCCTGTGTTTTTACCACATTATTTTATACATGTTTTATGAAGCCAGCTGCTGAATGCAATTTTAACTCTAGTTAGGACAAGAAGTTCTTGTGGCTCCCTGCCATTACTGCCCACAAGAACTTTTGTATGAACTTTCATTACAGTTGATTTCTTTATTATAGCACCCTTCAAGATGAGAAACATGAGATGTGTTTATCTAAACAGTGTTCTTTATGAATGGACCTACAAAGCATGAGCTTCAGCTCATGTGAGTTACTCACTTAGAAGATAAATCCTCCTCTAGAGTCAGTGTGAAAAGATAAATAGGAGAATTTCAGGCAGCACAGGATGAATTAAACTCAAGGCACATGAAATCGAGATGGAAATTCTGGACAATGAATAGTAACCAGAAAGACACTCTCCACAAAAAAAAAAGATGATCCATTAACAGTTGCCTGTGCTCTCTGGCTTTCCAGTTAAAGAGCAGAGGTTGCACAGTTGTTGCTTTCTAGTTTCGGCCCCCTCCCCCCTGCCCTCCCCCAAAAAAAAGAAAAAAAAAGAAAGAATGAAAAGAAAGTAAAGAAAAAACACCTTCTCCTTTTAATGCAAACATTTGGTTGTGATTTATATAATAGCAGCTGCTCTGAAACCTAAGCTGATATATAGGACACAATATGACATAAATCCTAAGTGGCAAACATATAACTCTGCATTCGGCCATTATACTGTTGATTTCACACAGATGTTATAAAAGTAGAAGGCTAACCCCTTTTGGCAGATGAGAATTTTTCTGTTATTCCTTCTTTTTTTTCACCTTCAGGACTTATTTGGGAATGTCCCAGTATAGGTTGGGGGCTGACCTGCTGGAGAGCAGTGTAGGTGAAAGAGACCTGGGGGTCCTGGTAGACAAGAAGATGACCATGAGCCAGCAATGTGCCCTTGTGGCCAAGAAGGCCAATGGCATCCTGGGGTGCATTAGAAAGGGTGTGGTTAGTAGGTCAGGAGAGGTTCTCCTCCCCCTCTATTCTGCATTGGTGAGGCCACACCTGGAGTATTGTGTCCAGTTCTGGGCCCCTCAGTTCAAGAAGGACAGGGAACTGCTTGAAAGAGTCCAGCGCAGAGCCACTAAGATGATTAAGGGAGTGGAACATCTCCCTTATGAGGAAAGGCTGAAGGAGCTGGGTCTCTTTAGTTTGGAGAAAAGGAGACTGAGGGGTGACCTCATCAATGTTTTCAAATATGTAAGGGGTGAGTGTCAGGGAGATGGAGTTAGGCTCTTCTCAGTGGTGACCAGTGATAGGACAAGGGGTAATGGGTATAAATTGGAGCATAGGAGGTTCAAGTTGAATATTCGAAAAAATTTTTTTACTGTAAGGGTGACAGAGACCTGGAACAGGCTGCCCAGAGGGGTTGTGGAGTCTCCTTCACTGGAGACATTCAAAACCCGCCTGGACACGTTCCTGTGCGATGTACTCTAGGTGGCCCTGCTCTGGCAGGGGGGGTTGGACTAGATGATCTTTCGAGGTCCCTTCCAACCCCTAGGATTCTATGATTCTATGATTCTTTATCATTGTTTGCTTGGTTATGCCTTTCTTGCTGTTTGGCTTCTCTTTCCCAGGAACTTACTTTTCTGTCACTGTAACAACTTCAGGTTACTCTCAAAGTTGCCACTGCAACATTCTTTCACACCTTTCTCCTCTGCTGTTAAAACCAACTATGCAGAATGGTTCAGCCTTTGTGGTAAAATAAAGAATATTTCTATCGCACTCTCCCACGATATATAGTCTTGGGGAAATTATGTCAGTGGCTGTGTGAAGATGCACATTGTACTCAGGAAAAATATTAAGATCTCTGATACCACATAGGAAAACTGGATAAACAAAAAATACAGACACAACAGAAAAATGAGAAGCTAATTTATGATGGTATTTCAGTGAAAGTCAGAAGCTCAGTTCAACCCCAAGACCAGCTCCTTCCTCTGTTTTCATACTGAAGAGAAACCCTATTTCTCAAGCCAATACTGACTATTGTAATCTTTACATTATATATTCATAGTTCACAATACTTCTAGCTAGTAAGGAGAACTAACTTGTTAAACACTTTTTTTGTTATTAGACAGAAAAAAACCCCCAACACACTAAATTCAAGCCCTTGTAATAAAGTTCTTTCTGAAAATCTCTTTCAGAATTCAGAGAACTATTGGGGAGGCTCTGAATTTTAATACACTGGATAAAACAAAATGGCTGAAATCAATAAGCAGGATCAGATGCTCATTGTTATTCCAACCTTACTTCTTCAAATCGACAGTTGTTAAGTCTTTTTAGACTAAAGTGAGACCTAGAGTGGATGACATGCCGTTGACTAGGGCTTACCACATGAAAGGGATTTTCTTTTTAGGCTCCTGTGAATTTTGATGTGATTTGTAAGCAAAACTTAGATGCAACTGTAGTATTGCATTAAAACCAATACTCACTAATGTAAGTGAAAGGAAAAAAGCTCATCAGTTTATTCTTTTAGTGCTTGGTGATGCTTTCAAAACATGACTGAAACATTTTCAACTAAATCAGAGAAAAAATCTTTTTCATAAATCACAATGTTGGTGGGCATTGATTGATATTAATGTCCTTGTTGGTCCTAACGTCCTAACCTTTAAAAAAGACACTCCAGTATTGTGGTGTCTGCAGTACCAACAGGATTTTCCAGACAATGTAGATTTTCCACCTTCTCAATATTTCTGCATTATTAATCCACCTTAAAGAATGTGATAGCTTATTAAAAAAAAATTATCCCACAACTGAAAATAATTTTTTTAGCTGAAAATGTCTGCTCGTAAAAAGGAGACTGACAAACAATCCAGGGTCATGTTAGGTTTCTGTGTGCACATCTGTGCATTTCCAGGAGAGGCACAGGTGGAAGGACTGTGCAAGCAATGCTGAAGATGGCAGGTTTATGCATTTGTCCATTCATCCCAGGACTTTGGGCAATGGACTGTTGCTCTCTCCATGGGTTGAAATGCTTATAGCTATGGCAGAGCTCTGTATCTTGCAGCTTAGGCAGTAGGTTGGAAGGATAAAGCAAAGACCCTGGAGGCCTTCAGACTTCTCTTGCATACAGCTTGATTACTGACTTCATGCAAGTGAAACGAATTTTGGCTGTGGCTTGTATGGCATCTACACCCAATGATGTTTTAGGCTAGTGGTCTATCTTTTTAACCCCCCCCAGTAATATTTCTTCCTAAAGAATCCCTCAAAAGACTGCCTTGCATATTGCAAATGAGTGAATTCATTGTTCTTTTTTTAGTTTTTCTTTGAAGAAAGTGGACAAAATTGAATGTCAACAAGCTCAATATTTTAAATTCCTTATTAACTGACTTCACTCAGAGTCCAGAAATATGCTGCATTTAAACATCACCCATGATCTAAAAAATGCTGTGTGTAAGCTTTGAAGAAGTAAGATGAAGGACAACTAAATAGTTAATTAAGAGGGGCAGCGAAAAGCCTACTGCATCAGTCTAGTACATAAAGACTAAGACCATAACCTCAAAGACTAAAGAGCTGCTTAGCCTGTGTGGTCAGTCAAAACGCTGAAGTTAGGACCTCCTATGGATCAGGATACAAGCTCTTGGTGTTTCTGAGTTCTTTGTGTACTGGTGCTAGGGTGAGCAAAGCTGTTCGATAGCAGGCTTTCCCTCAGAGCTGTCTGTGGTAAGGTAAATTCCCTAAAGATAACAGTAGAAAAAGAGGAGCTGCTCTAAATAAAACTGGTCAGTCTGGTTCAGATAATAGTCCCTGCTAGGATAATGCATAGTTTTCAGCTTTTTTCAGCCTTATTGGATAATATCCAATATTGACAAAGTGGATAAGTCATTAGACTGACATGAATGCAAAGTAGTTGGCAGAGACCATGAAAAGATAGTTGCAAAGAACTTTAATATTGTTGTGTTATTTGAACTTTGTCTTCACACTAGTTTATAGGGGTTAATTCCTATCCTCATTTCTAATAGAGAATGATTAATAGGTCATCCTTATCAGAACATTTAGCGATTAGGAATGTTCTCCTCTTACACATATTTTCCATCATGGAGTTTAGTTGCTCAATAAAATGTGCTCCAAACCAGAGCATACATTTGTTCAATACAGCAATGTACAGCACCGGGTCACTGCTTTTGTAAAGCTATTAATTTTACTGTCAACATGACTGCTGCTAGAGGTTGTCTCAAGACAGAAAGGATAGATTGGAAATACATAAGAAAATCTGTCCAGGAAAGAAGTAAAGATTTTTGAAATGCCTGTATATACACAAACACACACACGTACATGTCTAAACATATGTAAAAGATAGTGTGACTGAGAGAATTATAGTAAAATGAGTGTTAAGGTACACAGGCATTTCTGAATCAAAAATAATTATTATCACCATATAGACAGATTGATAATGTAAGTATAACTTTAACTCTCCCAGAGGCATTAGAGAAAACCATAAAGTAAAAATGCTCACGTGCCTATTTTGGGATATTATGGAAAATAATAGAAGAAATATTAATTATTAATAATAAAAATAAATAATAATTATTAATAATAGAAAAACAGAAGCACAATTTCTAGGAAAATGAAAATTGAAAGTTATGTTATATAATGTTGCAGATGTGTCATTTCAACGTGAAGTAACAAAGATGGCTCTGGGATGTAAAAATGAACATAAAAATCCAAGAAATAATTTATTTCTCTACAAAAACTATTTTAATCATATAATTTTCTCAGTGACAAGGCATTGGAATTTTAATTTTTGAGGGTACACAGATGATGGAGGAAAGTGAGCTAGCAATGCAGTTTTGGCTGGAGTTGTCAGTCATAATTGTGTATACAAGTGTCTGGTTTGATTTTATGTTGAGCAATGTTTCTGTCTGCTCTGACATCCAACAAAAGAGATTTCTCTTCACAAGATATTTAGAGATTGAGAACTGGGAAGGTAAGCTTGTATCTTCAGTCTATCTGATCATTGATGCCATTGAATATAAATCTAGCCAGCGTAAGTATAAAGTTGCAGGATACATAAGTGACTAGGCTTCTACTGTATTTTTACTTTACCCACTCAAAGCAATATTTGTGTATATGTATCAAAGTGTGCATGTGCATATGAACCTGTCCAAATTCTCTTATGTTCCTGTTTGTATTTGTGGCTGTCAGTCTCCATATTTTTTCAGCATTTTATTTCCATTTATAATAGCCTCTAAAACCAGATGCTTATTTATCTACATGTAGACTTTAACTACATTGAATGATCAATATTTCTATCTTTTCCTATTCCTTACCGGACAGCTACATTGCTGACACAATGTCAACATCCAGTAAGCTTTGCAACAAAGACCTATTGTACTGTTGAAAGACAAGTTTCAATGCATTGACACTATGTAATCATTCCACTGCATTGAGCACCTCTTGAGGAAAGAAATAGAAACTTAGGTTAGTTTACAAGACAGATAAAATAGCTAAGGAAATGTATTGTCCTAGATCTTGAATTGATACACATTAGGGCAGTTCCACCTTACCATTGGAACACTGCTAATATTCATAATAATTGTTGAGGGTGTGTTCTTCTTACACTTTGCTCTTAATTGATCATGTAAAGTGAGTTCATACTTCTCATTCTTTTTCTTGTTCTACATCTAGAAATACTATATTGTGAACCAGTACTGTTCCTGGTTTCAGTAGGGGAAAACAGCTGGGGACAGTTATATGATGAGTTAACTTCTATGGAAAAGAATGTATTAGCTTGGTGATTAAAGGTGAGTTTTATCCTATGGAGGAACATTAGTTCTTGTCAGATGGTACTTTGATAGAGCTTAGCTTCTTACAGTGCAAGGATATCAAAGTAATTTTTGCTTCCAACAGCAATTACATCAGGAAGCTCTGGTACGTGATGTCAGGGAGAAGCAGAAGTGGGGTTACCTCATGAGGCAGGCCTGGGGTCTACCTGGGAAGTCTCATTGGCCTCAGTGGGGCTGGGTGCAGGTTTAGGGGCTCAGCCTGAGCTCCTTGGCCCACAAGTGGGACTATAGACAGCTTGAGGACATGCAGCCCTGACAGTAACCTCCAGGTCCTGTCACATGGATCAATGGATTGTCTCAAAAAATGAGTAAAGTTCTCAAAATAAGTACATTTTTTAACCACTAGGTTTAAAAGCTTGTTCCACCAATGAAAGCATTAGGTATTATAAGGTGATAATACTCAGAAGAAACAAGTTCAGGTTCAAGGATTGTGATTTTTTTGTGTGTGTGGGTTTTTTTGTTTGTTTGTTTGTCTGTTTTTGTTTTTGTTCCAATACAATTGATAGGTAAAAAGTGAACAGAAAAGATAAAGATTATAAGCTAAAGCTGCTTAGAAGTGGATAGTTTTATTTAATAAATATATAACTACCTTTCATTACACAAAATATTTAAAATTCACTACCTTTCTTGTCTAACAGCTCTTATATAGAGCAATGGCATTACAGTTTTCTGCCTAGAAAACACAGCATTTGATCAGCTTGCAAAATATTGGCTGTAATATTTCCCAGTGCATCAACAGTTCCAAATTATTTTTTCAAAGCTGAAAATGCAAATGTTGATGAGATGCTTTTAGAAAGATAGTTTATGCCTCATATTTATAACTAGTTACAATAGGGAGTAACTGTTCTAAGGATTAAGATCGCATACAAACACATCAAATTAAAATGTAAAGTAGATTTGTTGCCATGCTTATGATGGCACTTACTATTTCCACTTATTTGCTAAAATCCAGTCAGCAAATACAACAGTCTACTTAATCTATTGTTCAATTAGCAAGGCAATTAATGCATTATCAGCCTCTCTGTAGGCAAATGTGAGGAAAAAGCAAGAAAAGCTCTGAGTTTCATACTTAAGTCTTGTCATTGCATTGATCCTCGATAGATTTCAGGCTCTTTGCTGAAACAGGGCAAGTTCATACTATCATGAACCATGAAATACATGACTACAGTTGAACAGCTTCTTCAGGGGAGAGAAGTAATTCCATATGAAGTGACTGTTGCAAATGTAATGAATTTCCAAATAGTTGCAGGACAAGATAAAGTAATTTTATATTAGAGTTAATCTTCTAAATGAGTCTTCTTGCAGATGTTTGCCTTTTTCTTTTTTAATCTCCCTACCAGATAATGAGCAAGGGTGGGAAGATACATGTTTTGCTGTCACAGATCACATATTCAACGAAGAATGGTCTCTATATGGTACAAAGATATAAAACCATCATGAAAAAGCTATCTGAATTTCTCAGGGGCATTTTTTTTATCAGAATTTTGATCCATGACTGTTTCTATTTCTTTGACATTGTTTGCAATGTATTATGGATTCTCTTTTCCCTGATTAATTTTTAATTTCTACACAAACTTATGTGTTTATTTTTTTGTCACTGTACTTATGATGAAAACGTAAGGAACTTGTTTCCTCTTGTGATGATAAATTCTCTATTCACTTCATTTCACTATTCACTTCTATGTCTGCATTTTGCTTTTCATCCAGTTATGAGATTATAAGGACAAGGACTGAAATACTGCAAAATAACTTATTTTCAAGGTTTTGTAGTTAAGAGAGATACCTGCATAATTCATGCAGAATCATTTCCCACAGGAAAATGCAGGTGGTCAGACTTTTGATCGTAGGAGGAAGCCCACTTCTGTGCATGTTCAAGGTTCTGCTGCAGCTGGCTGAACTGCAGACTGACAGGCTTTATATTTTATTATTTTATTTGAATAGATGGACTAAATTCTGAAAAATATCTCAAATTTCAGAGGCTAATCTGAGTTAAATAGGGTTTTTCAAAGCTAGTAGAGTTAGCCCACTAGTGCTTATTACCATTTGGGGAACTAGATAAAACGGACAGGGCAGAAACAGATGGAACAAGTCATTTCTGAAAATTAAAGCAACATCATAGTAGTAGCATATATAAGTACTTGTAATATCTTCTGTTGAATACATTTATCTTACAAAATTAGACAGCAATGAAGTCATGATGTAAAAATACTCCATGAATTCTGATACCGAATATCGCTGGTAATTATTTTCCATGCACTAGAAGTATGAGTTCTTTTCCTTGTTCCCAGGTATCAAAGATAGAAGTTAGTTCTAATGGAATGATGGCTACAACACATATAAAAGAATAATAGTAAACAAGCCATGTTTTATGAGACTGTTGTTACAGTGATTTAAGGGTGAGAGCCCTTGAAAAACTAATGATTGATAATTGTCAGGTATTTTTATTGACTAACTATCTACAAAACACATTGTAAACAGTCTAGAAATATATTATATGGTCTGTATGGTCTATAAAGATTAATTTTTTTGACATGTTAAAAGAAAATATTAAAGACAAAAGCAAATTATCTTCAGATTTGTGTTATATGGGAACAAAAATAGACGTGCAGTTTCATATTTTGGCAGACTTTGGGGGATGGTAGGAGACTCGATCTGACATACTCTGACTAATAAGAATGATAACAGAATGTCATAGTCTCTAGACCTCTGGTATGACGTGCCCATTAATGAGAGAAACCAAAAAAAATTGGTTCAGTTTTCTCCAAGATCTAGCTCTTGTTATTTAATGAAAAATACATTGTATCTACTCTTTTTACTTCTCCATAATGCTTCAGTGAGATGTATTCTGGCTTTTAAACATAAAAAAATACTACTCAGCAGCATATAACTCAGAAGGTACAATTAGCCTAGCTCCATTAGCTTTTGTAGCAGCTGAGGGTCTAGCCCAAGTTAGTTACTAATTTCATCAAGCTATAAATTTCTTTGGACCCATATGTTTGCAGTAGTGATAAGGGTGTTGATGTAAAAACGTTCTGCCTGCAGCTTCTGTTTCACTTCAGTCTCCACCATGTAAAGTCAGAGGCATTATTAATAGGAATGTTTGCCCCAGGTCTGCCAGGCTTTTGCTGGTTTTAGATATTAAATAAAGAAAAGCAACAATTTAATGTATCCTTTACAGTGATCACCCATCTCCCCAGTTATAATCTCTCCAAGCTCAGGAAGTTGCCTGTTACCCAGATCACGGAGCAGACAGGGAAAAAAAGGACACTACTCCTCAGGTCTCCCAGGACAAGAGAAAGATGGCCTGATATTATCATTCCAGCCTTACAAAAATGTTCCAATAGTTTTCCTCCACAGAAATGGAACTCAAAGTAACACCTGCCTGCTTTGCTTTTTTCTTATTTAGCAAACATAGGTTTCCTCAGACAAAAGGAAGTCAGGAATATTTTGAGAACTTCAGAAAGTCTCTGAGCCTGAGGGAGGCTATTCTGTTGATAGGTAAGAAGAGCACAGTACAAGAAAGAAGCCATAATTTCTCAGAGATTAAAAGAAGAGTAGGCAAAAAAAAGTGTACAATGGTAGCGTGAAGCTTTCTTATACAAGTGGACAAGTAGAAGAACCAGTAGCTGATGGAAGTGGGGAAGAGATGTGTCTCCCTCAACAGCTGCCTGAAGAATGAATAATGAATCAAAGAAATTAGAAAGAAAAGCAAGACCAGGGACTGTTCTCTGACACCAAGGCTGAGTAACAGACATGAGATACGTACGTTTCACCTGGGCTCCCCTATGCCCCATGCATTTTTCGTTGGTTTGTTGGTTCCATCTTTAGGCTCTTTTTGTATCCTGTGATCCAATAAAAGACTTCATAAACCACAGGGAAAGCAGGTTAGCAAATTTTTCTGAGTAAAAGTAGAAATTTTTAAATCATCAGTATTTCTATTGTTGTCAAGTACCAGTGTCAAGCTATATCTGGCTTAGTGTGGCATTGGTCACATTCAAGTGAATGTACAATGAATTCTCACAGCAGTGAAGCTGTGTTAATAGGCTCTGCTAGTCAGAGGAGTCGTGCACGGAGGTGGGGTTTTCTGCTCTCATTGTCATCTTGAAGTCTGTAGTCAATGATTAGGCCTTTTTCCCTGAGCCTATCACACCCAAAACAGTGAGGAGATACCAAAAAATTTATTTTTTAATCAGCACCTCCGGATGCCATGCTGTTCCTCTCTTTCCATTCTCTTGTTGGTGCAGCTGCAGATGGGAAAGAAAACGTAAATGTAACTGCTGCTGCTGCAAAAATTGCAGCCAAAATCTCCTGATTAGTGCAGCAATTGCAAAGCTGCAGATGGCCAGATAAATATATCTAGCTGTGCTCAAATCTAAGCACTACAAGAATGACAGATGGTTTACCCTTAAGTAGGGCTGCCATATTTCAAATTCAGATTTTTGAGAAGGAAATAGCCAGCTATTACTAAACAGCTACATGACCAGAATTCCTGGACAAATAAAGGAAATGTTCAAAATCCTGAATGGTAAAACTTCTAGCTGGAGAAGACAAATTGTCGTGGAAAATCTAGACATATGCTAACCTTCTCTCAGATAGTGGATTAGGAGTTTTAGAAGGACTCTTTACTATCTAGAAACAGATGGATCCTGGACTGGAAGTGAGAAAACATGGGATTTTAGAAAATTTGTCCCCAGATGTAAAACAGAATGGCTTCTGGTTGACTTGCACTAAGTATAATGTCATTCATGTAATTGAGCATTAAGCCTGAAAAAACATCAATTATTATGGAATGTTATTAATTTTATTTAACATTTAATACGGAAGACGTCTCACTGTGTGTGTGGTTTTTTGCTGACGAAATACTGGTTAGAATGGTTATGAAAAATACTGTGAATTTTATTACTGAAAGATGCTCAGATTACTTTCTCTAGATGTGTTAGTCACTGTTGAGTTCTTTTCATGTCTATATAGAGATAAGTTCTTCAGTTTCTTAACTGACTATTTGCCATGAATTTGCATCAGCCTGAAGTTTAATCAAAAGTCACTGGCTGAATATACAACACCTCCTTTTCTTCTGATTCCATAAAGTATTTTTTTCTATCTAAATGATCAGTATTGATTGGCAAGTATAAACGACATAGAATTGTTTTTCAAGGTTACGCTGAAATGTTTGTTCTGCAGGAGTTTCAACCGCTACATTTTTCCTCGGTAATATATTCCCACAAAAGCAGAACAATAGTTTGAAGTACAATAGGTTCTTCATTGATAAACAACTTTGCTACGTTACAGCCCTGCTTGCTTAAAAAGAAAATAAATTTAAAAAAACCAACAAGCAGAAGAGATACAGTCATTTCTCGTGGTAAAAATTTTCAGCTTCCTTAACCTAGGAAAAGATATCATGTTTCCATCAGGACAGCTTCCACATGCAATTATGTTTTGCCAATATACAATATTGCAATACATTAAAATATGTGAAAAAGTCAATAAATTTGAATCGGATACTTAGATGAAGATGTTTATTAAACCTAAACTGTAGTTTCATAATAACTTATGTGGTTTTGATTATCCAAAAGTATCAGTGTTTTTTAGAACTTACCATCACATAGCTATTTTGTGTTGCAGAACTTATTTTGCATGCAAATCACTAGGTAAAGAGAAAAAAGGTTTTGATTCAAAGTGTTACGTGTTACTTAGGCTCCTATACATTTATCATTTGGTGTCTTGTAGCTATTTTCTGCTGTTTTAACTGCTTAGTCTGAGCACAAAGTAGCATTTGTGAGAACCACCATTTTACAGCTATCATAGCAAGATTGAATTGGGGATCCAAGATTTCCTTTGAATTTGGAATGGAATTAGGCTTTATTGCTACATTTAGAAATCTGTGTATGTGGGATATACAATCGTACCACTTATTGCTACTCACAGAAGACAAGAGCAATGAGTTTTCTAGGTGTTATTTTCTCCAAGTAGTTTCCATATTTTTTAATTTTTTGTGGCTAATTTATTACAAAATGGATGTTTAATTAAAATACTTTGGGTATTTTCCAGTTTTCTGGATCATTATTAGTTATACTTCTAATATGTCTGATTTCTTGTTTAGGGAAAACTACTCCAGGGTAATATTCCAAATCACGTCTATTTTAATACTTTAAGCCTACCAATGCCCTGAAAACAAGGCTCAAACTAAATTTTTTGTGAATTTTAGAAACCACAGTCCAAATGTTTGACAAAGAGCTATGCCATCAAAGTGTCTTTATAAATTCATTCCTCATGGAAAAATTCTGTATTTTGAGTGGTGTATCACCTTCTATTTCTAAAATTGTCTAACAAATAGGTTATTGAATATATGAGAGTAAAAAAATAGCAAGTCCTGTAAGGACACTTAAGTGACTAGAATCCAAACTGCTAATGGCATTATCACACAACAGTACCTACCTCTGCAGAATATGTGTTTAACTTTTTTAAGTGCAGTATGGAAGAAATGAGGATCACAAACTGTTCACTTAGAAACTGAATACATATATGCAAGCATAACTTTTTCCAAGACATTAGTTAACATCATTACTGAACCTTTATATTCACTTTGGCTGTGGATGTGAACTTGGTTTGCATTTCACTTCTGCAATATTCAGTTGCCATTGTGCTCAAATCTGCCTTCTCAGACTACTCACACAGTTTATTTAGACTAGTGCTTAACTACTCAGCGTCTCAAATTAACTGTAAGGCAGAACCATACTATACATTGTTTTTCTCCAATAGAACTTTTCCCTTTATTATTACTACTGGTACTTATTTAAGGATTTATCAGTTTACCATATGTATCATACTGAGCAAAAGACTGTAAACTGACTGGAAAAATTAGTATTTATGCATTACAAGCAGGGATATTACTCTGCAGAGGCATTAGAAATTGTGTTTGTTAACCATTTTTGGTTCCAAACTAATTTTAGTGAACACTAAAACATATGGCAAACTTAGATGTGTGTGTGGCTTTCCTGCATTTGAAAAAATTCTCCAGGGAGAAAAAAATAGAGAGGGTCTCAGAGGGATCTTATCACAGTATTCCAGTACATATAGAGTGATTGCATTAAGATGGAGGCTCTCCCTTCACAAGGTACCCCAGAGAAATCAAGGAGGGTACAAGATGCATTCAATAAAGGCTTCAACTTGATATAAGAAAGAATACATATTCAGGGAGAAAGATAAATCACTGGAAAAGTGTAGAGACCTCATCACTGGAGGTTTCAAGATGTGAGGTGGGACCAGATATCTTCTGAGGTCCCCTCAATCTGCACAGTTCGAAAAAAAAAGAGCATCAGCAAAGTGGAAATTGTTAAAACATGAATGCATCAATGGCAGCAAAAGGAGGGCCACAGTATTATCAACTAGAGTACCAACTGAGTAGTGACATAAGCTTCACTGCTTTAGTGCAAACTGCTGCTAAGCTTCTGCGGTCCTTTCATTTTATGTTTCATGATTCAAGGTCTTTCTTCCACATATCACAAGATATTTAATAGGATTCTTCCCCATCTGCCACATTGTTTTTGTGTTTGTACAAAGCAAGGTCTAACAATCACTTCCATGACTTCTGTGACCAGTTTAGACTTGTCGCTTTGAAGAGATAGCAGTTTTTCAGGGGATCCTCCTCCTAAAAGATGAAGCCCCAGTTTTGTTTACACCATTCAAACTCTGGCTCTTTATAGCACTGTGACTTAGCTGGTCATTTTTTTTTCCAGAAAGCCCTATCTGCTTTGGTGACTGAGTAAATTTTCCCTCAGAAGGGAGATTTGTGTACTAGGTCCTGGCAGTACTATAGAACAAATTGCTCTTAAATAAGAACTTCTTTTCCTCTAAAACATAGGAATTGGGCAAAGAAGGGGTAAAATGACTAAAAGACATCACACGTCTTAAAATACTTTTCAGATCAGTCTGATTTATTCTGCTTCTTTAGATTGAGTGAGACCAGAATCAGCAAAATTTGCACATAAGTTATCCCACAAGACTCAGGTAGGAGATCAGTAGCTGAAGACAGACTGAGGGTTGCTGAGCTCCAAGAATTGTCCCTTGAGTGTAGCCCTGCCCAGATGTACAGCCAGGGAGGTCAAGCTGTATTACTTTCTGGTAATCAGCTTTTGAATAGAGTTTTGGAAATGTGAAGGTCTTCTTAAGTGCTATAATTATCATTTCCCTGTACAGCAGCATAACTGAGTTGCAAAGTATGAAGTAAGGAAATAAGATTGACCAAACCTCTAATACTTGGTTATAAAAATTATTTTCAGGCAGTATGAAATATATTTGATTTCAGGTGAATCTTTGTGGTTTATTGTGTATTTTTTCAGAATTTGGATGTTTCTCGACTAAAGACTGAGAAATCTTTGTCACCGCCAGCAAAGAGACAAACCACGTTTTATCAAGCTCAGTGATGAGCATGTTTCCCTGAATTAAGATGTTGCTCAGCAACGAGATATCAAAGACAGAGGAGTGGACTTGCAATGGCAACTTTTACATTAAATTTTCTGTTTTATTTTCTAAATGAAGTTTGTTCTTCACCTCTTTGAGTTATTGCTTCTTTTCTACCAGTTCAGAACATGTTCTACCATATTACACTACCTTTTTTCATGGAAATGATGCAAGATGACTTTCAGAGAAAAGAACAGGTGATTATTGAATTCTTACAGTTTTGATGTTTCCTAGTTACTGTCACTGTTGTGGCAAGTGGAAGTAAAGAGACCCAATTATTCTGAAAGTATCTCTTGGAGACCAGTGTCTTAGGAGGGTTCCCCAAAGCTGTTTTTGGCAAACTGCCCATGAATGTCCAAATAAATCTGTATGGAATGCAAGAGGAGATGGAACTTCAGGCAGCTGACCACCTTCTAAGTAGTGGTGTCTTCTAAGCGTTGCTATATACAGTGTACTGTTCCCTTACACATTCACCACTGCTTTTACATTGTGCATCTTGCCTTAGTATATGATATGGTCAGTGCATGGCTGAATCCCACAGGAGTTGCCACAGATCTTACATTTCTTTGTATTCTACTTTTATGACTCACAATAATAATAATAATACATTTTTTTTAAAAATCTTGTTTAGCATCTTTATAACAAGAGGTTAATTGACATGTAATATTTGGAACTCCTGGTGATCCTCCTGTTTTCTAACCCAGTTATTCCTGCAGAAACATCACTGATGCTGACAGCCTTTGGATAATCTTTTAAAATAGCCCTGCAAGTCATCAAAACCATATGCCTGACTGATGATTCTTTATCACCACACTTCTCACTCACGAATTCACTGTAATAGGAGGTGCCCAATTTTCAGACAGAAAATATATATATATATATATTTTATATATATATATTTATATTTATATATATAAAGCACCTATCACCATATTGATAAACATTCTTTGGGACCACTCTGACACTTTCTATTACACTGAATGAAGAACTGTCTTAACCAGAAGTAAACATCATGTTCTTAAAGCTATTCTTCTTTCTTGTATCCTGCCTAAAGGCTTCCAAATTTTAGAAGTTTTCCATTATGATTTAAGAATGTAGTGTGTATTCCCACACACACATGCCCCACAGTTTCCTCTTAAACATGTGGTTTCCTGTATGAAATCTCCATCAGAGTGTAACAGTACAAAAAGAACAAAAAAAATTAACAAATGGCTAATGTAGTAGACAGTGGTGTGATGTCAGTCTTTCTATGGTTTCAGTCCTCAGATTCAGATTTTGGCTTGCTGAAGTTAATGCAAGGACTTCCTATACTATGTGCCTCCTTACTCATCCTTTAACTATTTTTTTACTTTTTTCTCATTTTTGCTTTGTATAGATTTTTTGCAAGCAGTCATGGCTCTGAGGAATCATTCCAGCCTTACTGATCCATGATCAGAGCCACAGCTTGTTCCACTGAGTCTTTTTCCTATTTAGTCTATTTGAAAAAAATAAAACTGATTTTCTGAGAAAAGGTTATTTTCTCTGCTTGTTCATTCTGAAAAGGGGAAGAGAGGGAGGCAAGTCAATAGTATCTTTCTTAACAATAACAGCAGCACAATGTAATGTATTATTGTGCACATTTTATACTGTTTATGACAAAGCAAAAAAATGATAGCAATAGTATGCTAAGATAAAGGTGGTTTTCTCATATGAAGAGTCAAACAGGCTGTCCCCATAAAGGATACAAAATATCTAATTTCAAGTCCCAGTTTTTGGCTATGAAAAGAATGCTGATTCTAAAACCATAAGTGAAGAGAAAAAAGTGTGACATCCATTCTATAGTATAAAAAGGATTAAAAATAATGTTGTAAAATGTCACAGATTAATTTTATTTTCATATTGTACAAAGGCTATATCAATATGAAATAGATGTGTTTTAGGTATAATCATAGAATAAGAGATAATTCCTGACCCAAAAAAAATTATAATTCAAATCTTCAAGATTAGAAAACATTTTGATACTTAAGGGTAACCAGTGACCCAGAGAAGAAGAATAAACACAATGAAAAAAACAAATAAAAAAGGCCTCCAAACCAACCAACCAAACAACCTCCCCCAAAAAACTATGAAACAACCAAAAAAGCCACAAAAAACAAGCAAACAAACAAAAAAAACCAACCAAAAATCCCAACCCCAAAGTTTGGGTTCTGGAGATAAACAGGAAATGAGAATGACATTTTAAAGGTGTATGCTAAGACAGCTTAGAGGGAGGGAAGAAGTAGATAGGATACACAAAAAGGAAAAAAGGTCAGACAAGCAAGGTGTGTAGGAAGAGGGGAAAGGGGACTGTTAAGTATTTACCTACATATGTTCACCTAATGATGTGCAGAAACAAAAACCCTGATAAGGTTAGAGAAAACCCAGACTTAGAGTTCTGATTTACTACATCATTAATCCTGCTAATTTTCAATCATATATATCAGCTGATGTACTTCCTACATATTCTGTGGATATGTATTGCTGTTCTTCCCTGAACTGAAGACCCAAGGTATTAGAACAATTTTTGATTAGTTCCTCTATGAGATTTTCAAAGTACAAGAGTGTTTTAAGAGAAAAAATACCAAAGAAAACATGACAAAAATGTATTTATGTTCTTAAAATGTAAAGTTTTAAAGATTTAAAGATTTAAAAGGATACCTGAAACACCAGAGTTAAGAAAATACCACTTTCTGGAGTAAAATTTTATGTGAAGTGTGAATTATCTTCTTTTTTGGTCTGTTTTTTTACTGGACATAGGATTTTTTTTCTTGAGTCCTAAGGATGACCATTTTGAAAATAAACTGTTACCTAACCTATTGCAGGTCTAGCTGGTATTTGCTTATTATACCATGTACCCAGATTAAATAGTTGAACATCTCCAACCACTGAATGTTTCTAAAAACACTACTAACATACACACAAATTACAGATATCCAATCCCAGAGGTGTGCTGTTAAATACTGAGATCTTTAACAAGAAGTCTAAACTGTATGAAAATGTTGCTTAAATAAACATTTTAAGTCTGTAGATAGTGATTTTCAGTAAGATACTCATCCTAACTAAATATAATTGTATGGTCTCTTTTGTCTTTAATCAAAATGTGATATTGGATTTTGCCAACAAACAAAAAAAATCCATACATCCAAAATCACAAAAAAGTCTGCTCAGCACAAAAGGAAACCTAGCATGGAAATACATGGAAATACAGCCTGGAGCTCTGGATCTTATGGCTGAAATCTGGAAAGTGGTATTTCATATGAACCCACATTAGCAGTTTTTGGTTTAATACTGTAAAGCTAATTATGACAAGACATTATATAGAAAAGTGGTAACTGTGTATCAAAAAAAAATTCCATTTTATTATTTCCAGTTTGATTGTATTAAGCCAGGAAAAGGACTAAAAAAAAAAAAAAAAAAAAAAAAAAAAAAAAAAAGCAGTGCTGAGAAATACTAGAGGTTAAAGTAGCAGTAAAGTGACAGAATATTCACTCCCTATCCAGTATAAAATCATCTCAAACCATCAACTTGAAAGATATTTTTTGATTGCTGGCAGGCTTCACATGCACTTGTACTTGTATATATATATATATGTGTGTGTGTGTGTATGTGTCCTAATATATATGTTAAAAAAGCGTGTGGATGTAGCACTTCACAACATGATTTAGTGGTCATGATGGTGCTGGGTTGATGGTTGGAGTTGATAATCTGATTGTGTGATATATATACACACATGCTTTAATATGAAGCTCCTGGAGACACTCAGTCCTTTGCTTTGAGGAAGAGCCCTGTAGTGAATGCCAGAAGGATTTTAGGTAACTCAAATGGCGCCACAACCTTGATTAGTTTATTAGTTCTTTTAGATGTAGAAATCAGAGTATTCATACGTGAATGTCTGGGTGGCAAGGGCACTTCCTCCTTCTTCCCTCATGACCAAAATATCCCTTCTCTTTGTATGCATGTTTCAGATTTATACAGAAGACTCCTGATGAGAGAAGTCACTCAAGACAAATTGTAATTCATATGCATGTAATACTAATATTAATAACAATGTTTTGGTGGATATTCAAGTGATCACCAAAATGACCATGCTGTGTCTTACATATTCAGAGAACAATGATCTCCTGCTATTTTTCTGGGCAGCACATCAGCATGGAATCCACAAACCACTCCTGTCTTATTTCAGATATTTAAAGTTTTGAGAGTATTATTTTTTGGTCAGGAATTCTGATAATACGCTGAACACAGTTCTCTGTGAGGAGACAAAGCACTGTGTTTAAATAGCAGTTCATGTAAAATATTTCAGTTGTTGGGGCTGAAAAGTTACAAGAGCAATGTTGGCAATATTCTCATTGCAGCTGTTACATTTAATGCAGGAGAGAAGTTATTTTCTCCTTCATTAGAACGTAAAAATTAGAGTAAGGGCAGACGGAAATAAGAAGAGCTACACTGAATAGATGAAGTTACATTTGTGGTATGAATACATTGCAAGTGCTACTTTATTTTTTTACTACTTGTTGTAGAGACACTGAGATACTGATTCATTTCATCTCATACTGTCCCTGAGACTGAATATGTTGGCTTTAGAAAAGTTTTTATGGATAGGTGAACCTTAAAGATTCAAACATTTCAATGCTATTCTTCACCTAGCTTCTTCAGCTAGCTTCTAATTACTACTTATTATACAGGATTATTATATAAGATTATACATCGGATGGCTAAAGACCTAGTTGAGTTTTTATTTAAGAACTATTTATGAGATGCATGGATAGATACAGAAAATCAATTGACATCTTTAGGAAACCCAAGAAAAACCCCACAGCATATTCGTCTCTCAACATATTCCTGTTTCTATTTTAATGGGTGTAAAAAAGGAAGTATTTCCTCCAAGATTTGCTGCTTCCTCTTTAGCTGACTATCGATAATTATTAAAACTGTTTGATTTCCTTGGTCTCATGTACTCACTTCCTGACATTTGTTTTCATCATTTCAAATAAAAAAACTTGAGTTCTAATTCTATGTATGTGCACGTCTTCTTCTGGGCTCTTATTTCCACTTGTGTAAAATAAGATATCTTAGGAGTGACTATGGGCTCTCTTTCTTATGAAATCAAAATTAGGCTTATTGCCTTGAGATACAGCTTTGTCCATACTTATGAAAATAATGTGATATTTTATCCTCTATTAATAAGTAGAAAATATCAGGTTTATTCTGGGAAGCTTTAAGGAACTGGAAGCTGGATATGTAATCCAGCACAACATTTAAAGTACGTCCATAAGCCAATCTGTTCAGTTCATCATTGGTCTTCTTTTATCTGTGAAAGCAGGGGATTGAATTAGTCTGTGAATTCTAGAAATTAGCCCTGCCTCCACTTAAAGACATGGATGGTGTTTCTCTTGCTTAAGAGTTTATTCTTTAAGAAAGAATAATAAGAAAGGTATTCCTTATGATTTTTTTCCCACAGGCAAAAAATGCTCAGGTAATTTCTTATGTGTTTGGTACATATGTGTATCTTAGCAAAGTCTGAATACATTTGAAATAAAGTTGACATTTGAAAGCAGTAGAAAATAAAGCATCATATTAAATTATGTCTGGTAATAGAAACAGCAATAATCAAAATGAACTTATGGAATAATGATTCTATTTAATTAATTTGATATCTATTTGATAAAATTACAGGACTGACGGAAAAAACATAATGGAGTTGCTGTTATTTATTCAGATGTCTATCAGACTACTGTTCATACTAAATAACACTAAATCATTGTAGCGGATATCAAAAAACTATCCGTTTTGTAGTAAATACCTTTCCAAAGCTGAAGAACTCTCACAAGTGTGGAAACCCACACTCACAAGACTTGGTCCTTGTGCAACAGTGGTAGTGTCCTACATCAAGTACAACACTTTAGGTCAGGGATTTGTCCTTATATACACTGACTGATAGCCAAAAGAGTAGGCTGAGGGTAAAGAATATACTTTCATGCCCTGTCCACTTCCATGTCTTTATTCATCTGGAATGAGTTGTGGAAGATGAAAGAAACCACTTAAGATGAAATGTGTGAAATAAAAGTCCTACAAAAGTGAATGGAAGTGGGATGAGGCTGAGAGGCAAAACGCTGTTCATCATCATGTGTACATCAGAATGAATGCTTAAATTCTATCGGTCTGTGTTTGTTCTATTGCTTATTTCTTGTCACTAAATATCTTTTAGGAGGCATATCAAAACAGGAAAATTGTAATGCCAGCTAAGCAAGAAGCAGATAGAGAACAATCAGAGAGGTACTATTACTTCCACCTGGACAGAAACTTGCTTTTCTGTAAAAGTTCCAGAACTTCCTGTGGAGAAAAACTCACTTTAAACCAGTTTGTGAAAGAGCAAATGCTGAAGTGTGGCTAAACTTCTTTAGCACTGGATATATGCCAGAAATCTTTACATTTCTCCACAGAGCTTGCCCACATGTAAAATTTCTTCTTGATTCCCAAGTGAGCTGTCTCATTGGGTTTCTTTGTCCATGTAGGTGCAAGTGCGATGTAACATATGAGTGGGATGTTCCATGTGTCCAGGGCACACAGCTGCTGCTGTGCATCTGCAGCTCTGACAAGGAAGACAAGCACGGTCATCTGATCTGTTCCACAAGCATCTGTCTCACGATCTTCAGGCAGCTGAGTCAGTCTCTCCATCAGGAGTCCCTTCAGAAGTCCTATTGCAGCTGTTTTGAGCTTCCTACTTGACCCAATCTGGCACCACAGTAGACTAGCAGGAGGCAAGACTTGGTAAGGAATTTTCTGAATTACAGTCATTGCTGCTTTTAAAAGCACTACGTGTCCATAAATCTTTGAAAGTATGCAGCCTTCTCTTCTACGTTTAGGTAGATCTCTGAAAACAAATGTTCCTGCTTCATCTGTCCCTTTCAGAGTTTTGTCTCATAACCTACTAGATACCTTACAGAGAGTATCTACTCTCTGATACATAAAAGCCAACACCTTATTTAAAAGTCTGCTGTGCCTTTAGCAGTGTTTTTGTTTATTGAAATGACTCATTCTCTGGCACTGGTTTCTGAGGGACATTTAGAAACAAGAGCCACTCGTTTCTCTCATTGAAAATTTTCCTACACTCTTTCTCCTGAAAGTGTACCGGGGAAAACCTGGATTTGTCACAACCAGGATATTATATAATAGAGTGCCTCAACAGGGACATAGAACACAATATGGAGAATAAGGCAAAACCACAGGTTTTGACAGATCTTGCATGAAACTTGTATATTTATTGTGTCTCTTCAACCACAGATGCTCACTCAGAGCAGTGAAGGAATGTATCCTTCTTTTCTAGTGACTCTCAGAGCATTATAGGCACCAGTAAATAACACCAGGAAATAATTGCCCTGTTAAGTGAGTTTTCAAGCACTTATGTGCTCCCCTTAAAGCAAAAGGAGATGGAATGGAAAGCAAAAGGAGAGACCTGCATCTGTCTTGAATGTACTGTTAAAGAAATTATATAGGTTCAATAACATAATTTCACAACAGGAGAGGTCAGAATTAACAACATACTTTAAAATAGCATACTTTCCTTCATCATTCTTTAAACCAGATTTTGTCTGACCTTGTAAAAAAAAAAAAGCTTCTACTAAATTCAAAGCAGTATATGCTGTTTCTGTTAAAGGATGAGACTGTAAGACACCAGTCAGTCCTTCTGGTTGGAATGGGACTATGAAAATGAGAAGAGATAATTTTTTCTAGTGTATTAAACATGCAGGTAGAGACACTTAGGAACTTGGTGAAAAGGTTGTTTCAAGTAACTGGTGGCTAAGGAGTGGTTATGCTGTGTGGAAGTAAAGGAATATAGAATGTAGTAGTTTGATTTAAAAGTCTTTCTCATAATCTGAAGACCCAAGTTGTTTTTCAAAACTATTTGTACAGATTATTGAGAAATTTCTTTTCTAGATATTGTGTGGCTTGTGATGATCAGGAGCTGTCAGGGCAGAAATTTTTAGAAATTTCACCTACACAGTTGTGGTGCTAATAGTTTCTCTGGGAGTGTTTCTTTCTAACAAAACCACACATACTAACATTAGAATGGGGGAAAAAGTTACAAAGAGCTTTCTTGCCCAAAAGAGTTAAAACAATGTCTAATACATTCTGTAAACTGAACAGATCTAGACATAATTTATTAACGATTATGGTAATCCAGCTGTCCTGGGATGGATTTTTTGGAGTTCTTTTCCTCCATTCCCAAAGAGAAGTAAAGGTGCTGTACCTTGAGAGATAGAAGTAAATTAATTTTGGATCACTTAAAGCAGTATTTCACTTTCCAAATGCATTCACATTCTAAACTGATTCATGTTTCAAAAATCTATGCTTTTAAATATGTGATTTTCTGATAGTAATACCAAAATGACTATTTCAAATACATTAATTTTAATATCTGTGCATTTCTCATAACTTTTTGGTCTAAATTGGTCAGTGGCAATTTTGATTTATTTGTTTATTTTATGTAAAGGGCCTTCTCTCAAAACATTCCAGGCAAGCTTTCCAACTGACAGACCCTAGTTAGTTGCATTCTCATGCAACTTAAGTTGATATTTCTCCCCTGCTTTGGAATGGAAGTAACAGGAGCGTCAACCTTGTTCTTACTTGGATTATTGCCTTGAACTATATATAAAGTTCACACCATATGCATCTGCTAGAAAAAGATCACTTTAGAGTTGATGTCTGTTATGTGCATTCAGCATGCGGTCTCATTTTCTCTCGAGAAAGCACTGCATAAATAACTTCATATGTGATCTTAATAAATAATGCAGTTTCCAGGGTCTGATATAACTTGCAAAAGCAAATCTTCTCTAATGACATGTGTACTTTTCCCCAAGGCTAGCTTGCAAATTGATTTTAGAAAAATAAAATTTTTAATTTCATGCTTAAAGATTATGAACTTTCTCACAATAAAGAAGGCATGAGTTTGTTGTATGCTATCCATGTTATTCCCTTAGTTTGTACAGTGTTTTGGTCACATTATTCCTCCAGTTTCTGCTAATCAGTATCATCACTCTTCCTTTCCACCTGCAGTCCTGTGGCCCTGATCATCACATTTGTATTGGATTATGCTCTACTTTATATGCTGCTCTACCTTTATAACTAATGCTTAATCAATTTATCTTCTATACTTCAGTTGTAGAGTGTGATAGGCTCACTTGGAACTCTGATTCATTTCTAAACTAGCAATCTTCTAATTGGAATTGTATAGCAAAATTACTCAAAAATAATTTGCACGGTCATAATATGCAAAATCAGTATGACCTCAGTGGATATATTATCAAATAATGATGGTATTAAATTAATTTTTTTTATTGGATAGGTATTTGTTAAGGTTTATGTTCTCAAGCAATCTCAGCTTTAATCAGTTTTTGTGCCAGAGAAGCAAGACAGATTCCTATGCTTCTGGAACAAGAAGATAAAATGTATTGTCATTTGTTAATTACACAGGGCTTTCTTAGTTATCTGCAATTGCTTTCCTTAACAAAGAAAGTTCCCTGTAATGTGACTCTACCTATGTGATCTCTAGTGTACTGGAGTACCAAATATTTTCATCCAAAGACTGAAATTAGGGAGCTGGAATTGTATTTGAGTTTGTCAGGTGAAAATAGTATGAAGCATTGCATCATTTTCCTAAACTTACACAGTCTGCACTTACACAATGAAAAAAAAAAAAAAAAAAAAAAAAAAGGTGATATCTGGAAAGCTCAAGGATATACTTCCTTTATTTTATAGTCAAGAATTTAATTCAGAGGCTCAATTTCACCTTTTTATCCCACTATACTCCTATTACAACATCATGTTTTATTGTTATAGTAAAATTTCATATCTAAAAATGTCTAAAAATGTTTTTCTTCTTATTTTGTAAGCCATGTATTTATGTTTGTTTGTTAGAATTACTTCATTACATATTAATTTGATTACAGCTTCTCCATCCAGTATGAAATACTTCTGTATGTGAATCCTACTATACTATAGTATTTTCTGCTCAGGGTCAGAAAATTATAGTCAGGGTCTTCATAATCTCACTGGACTTTCTCCTTCACTCACGTTTTTACAAAAAAAGTAAATTTTTTTTTTTTTTTACCCCTCACTAGTAGTGATTTAAAAGAATATTCATAATGCTGTATCTATGGCCTGCTATATATCTGTTAATAATTTTTTTTGTCAAAGATAATGTGAGCTTTTACACTGAATTCAGTGAAGATTTTTAAATGAAAAAATGATCTTTCCTACTCCTCTACAGGGTGATGGCATAGTTTTTCTAAAACCAAGTCCGAGGAAACAATGGTTGATGGTGGAGAGCAGCAGCACCTTTTACCTCTCCAGAGGTGCTGCCAGAAAGAAAATTCACTAGTTTTGTTTTAGAGAAGCCAGAAAGGAGATGTCAAGAAAGGTAAGCAGCTCCTTTCTCTCCCTTGCTGTAGAGGCAATATCCCTGCAGCCGACACAATCAGGGTAAAAAACCTGTAGTTGCTGTTTTCTGGACTAGCATTTCATGTGAATGTTTCAGCATAGCCATTGTTTTCAGCCAGTCATGTTTATGTTTCTCTTTCAGGTAAACTGGAGTTTACAAAGTGACAAACTGAATGTTACCATTTATTTCCCTGATTGAGCTGTGCCATCTGTAAGGTTTAGAGATTACTTGATAAAATATTCTTAAATCTCTCAAGTTAACATATTTTTTTTTTAATTTTTTTTTTGTGGCTTGATGGGACTTAAAACTTTTCATGTTTATAAGGTATTATTTTATTATATTTAGGTAATATTTATATAAACAATAAATAAATATTTATTATATTTATGTAATAAATTCTTTGGAATTATGACTAGCTAACATGATATGTTAATTACTGATTACAAAGAAGCTGGATACTGCCTCTTTTGAAAAGACATATCAAATGGGAGAAGTTTTATGTTTTATGTTTGACCACAGTTCTTTCATAATATTTTATTGATCTTGAATCTTTCAGTATTGTTTCTGTTTGTTACATGCTACCTGTTCACAAGTATGACTTCATCTAGCTGGTACAGAATGTCCCTTTTGCCTCCTGAAGAGACTCTTTCCTGTTTGAATACAGCTGTTTCTGAAGGCGTTAATGAAGCTGTGTCAGGGCTAAGCTGGCAGTACTATATGCATGTTTGCAACTATTCTTTTTTCTCCTTTTTTTGAGAATTGCTTCCTGCTTAGCTCAAAGTAACTGGTTTTGACACAACTAACACTCCTTCTGCATATAGCATTTTCCTCTTTTACTCCCCCAGCATGAATTTTTTTCAGATGATGTTTATTTAAGACAAACAAGTCATATAATAGGTGGGTCTGGTTCATTTTACTCATAAAAATTTGTTTCATTTTCATCCTGCATTTATTTTTCCATTTCTATTTCCAAGCACCAAAAAACAATATTAATTTTTCCAGATAACAGGTTGTAGAATCCCAAGAAGAATATTTGTCTCAAAACAGCCTCCCTGGCAAAATGGACATTGCACTCAGGTGGAGGCCTCATTTGATAGCCACCTGGATTCTGTTCTCTTCAGGAGAGACCCTCATTTGGCGAAGCACCCTGATAAACAGGGCCCTATTCTCACAAGAGCAGCCCCTCCTTTGGTGCCCATCCCGATAAGCTGGACACTGTCCTTATTCCATGAGGGACAGGGGCAGGCAAGCTGCAGCCTGGGGAGGCAGAGAGTGACATTTTGTGTGTGCCCAGGGTAAAGACACTGAAGAGGGTGCATGCACAGAAATAAGGGTTATTGCTGTGTCATCCCATCTGGAGGGGGCCAAGTGAACACCTGGGTCTGCAAGATATGCCAAAGACCCCCCCAAAAAAGGTGGGGCCAAGGGGCATAAAAGAGGAACACTCAAAATGCTGGATGTGGGCCCGCCATCCAAGGACCTGAACCAAGATCATCACTGGATCCAAGCATGGTGATACCTTTCCTATCTCTTCTTTCTCTCTCTCTCTCTGTGTCTCTGTTTCTAACCTTATCTCGGCACATGAGTGTAACATAGTTTCTAACAGATAAGTTTTACTATCTGTTGCTTTGTTAAGTTTTGTTAGTTGTAACCTGCTGTTTTGACAACTTCCTTAAGTTTTGATAAATTGTAAACCATTGCTTTGAAAGTACCATCATTTATAATTCTGCTAGTTGTAATCTGACAAATTTCATAATCTTACTCACTTTTAAGTAAATTTGTTTTTTTATACAAACCTCATGGGTAATAACCTCACAGAGTACTGCGCAGAGATTTCCCAAACTTAATTTCTCCTAATGTCTTGTTAAAAGAGATTAATTACAGGAGAAGGAGGATTGGACCCAGTCACAGCTATATTTTTTTAAAAATATCACTGTCTGCCCACTGGTGCAAGGACCATGGAGCTATAGATTGTGGAAAAGAAAGGCATGTCTTTCACCGAAAGACAAATCAGTGACAGGACATTGAATTATCTTTCCTGAAACTTAAACAGAAGTTCTAGTCCTAATAAAAACAACAGCTGAGAAATGCCACTAGTACTTTGTGACATGCATTCCTGCCTAAATGAAAGGTACATGAAATTGCTGCCAGACTCGTGGATGAGCAAGTCCTGCATGCTGTGATCTTTACTCTTCCACTTATGGAGGTAGTATTTTGTCTCCAGTGACAAATGTCAGTTATGTCAACATTTTTTAAATGGTGACTTTTAAGATATGTCTAAACCAGTTAATAGTTTGTGTCAATGAACATTTGTTAGTGGGCAATAACTATTTTTAGAAAATTAAGGCGAAGAACTTCAGAGAAATCTGTATTGTGTCTGACAGCTGAAAACAAACAACAGGAAAAAACCCAAAAGATCCACAGCCTGCATTCTTCCTTCAGCCAAATAATGTCATGTAACTCATTCCTCCTCTCATTATTTCATTCAAGAAATCCACTTCTTGTTACCCTTATATCACTTCAAGCCTACTGGCATGAACTGGTCTGGGAGAAGAGAGGTGGGAGGAAAGTAACTGTACAACACCCTTAGCATAGAAGTTATACTCTGCTCTGCATTGCTGAAAAAATCCTTGCAAGAATAGCTTTGAACATATTTGTTCTCAGACAACTACAGGAGAAGTATAGGGAACGGAACAAAGGACTCGATGTGACATTTGTTGATCTCACTGAAGCTTTTTTCATTGTGGGTAGAAAGGGCCTGTGGCAAAACTTGGTACGATTAGGATGCCCCCCCCCAAGTTCCTCAATGTGATCATCCTGCTACATGAGGATCAGCAGGGCCAAGTCAGACATGGCAATGCATTCTCTGAATCCTTCCCAATAATCAATGGTGTGAAACAAGGATGTGTTCTCACACCCACTCCATCTTCAGCATGATGCTCGAAAGGGAGACCTCAATGAAGAAGGTGGGATTTACGTCCAATACCATACCATTGGGAGCCTATTCAACCTCAGGTGACTGAAGGTCCACACCAAGACCCTAAATGTCCCAGAGTTGCTTTTTGCTGACTATGTCGCCCTTGTTGCTCACACAGAAGCAGCTGTGCAGTGCATAACATCCTGCTTTGCAGAGGCTGCAGACCTTTTTGTGCTGGAAATCAACTTGATTCAAGACAGAAGTTCTCTACTAGCCTGCCCCACAGGAAGACTTCCATTACCCCCACATCACCATAGGCGGATCAGAGCTTAGGTTAGTCCAGCCGTTCAGCTGTCTGGGATACATTATTTCCTCAGATACCAAGATTGATAAAGAGACAACAGATTAGCAAAGGCATACAGAGCATTCAGAAGACTTTATTAAAGAGTCTGGAGCAAGAAACACCTGAAGAAAAGTATCAGTGTCTACAGAGCCATTCTACTGTCTACTTTTTTATATGGGTCTAAATCATAGGTCATCTATTGCCACCACCTGCGACTCCTTGAATGCTTCCATCAGTGTTGCCTCCGTAGAATCCTAAACATCCCCTGAACTGGCTGTGCGACCTATTGTTACCGTCCTTGAACAGGCAGGGGTCACCAGTATGGAGGCCATGCTACTGAGGATGCAGGTGCTCTGGGCAGGGCACATCTCCCTAGGGATGTAGGATTACCACCTCCCTAAGACTGTGCTCTGTGGTGAACTTGCCACCAGCTGCTGCAACAGAGGAGCCCCAAAAAGGAGATCCAGGGACTCCCCGAAACAATCCCTCAGCTTTGGCCATACTGACAGCCATCAGTGTCCACTCTGACCTCCAGTCAGGAGACATGGACACACACCATCCATAACGTAGCTGTCTCCTTTGAGAACACAGTAGAATCAGTCTGGAGGAGAAAAGAGAGCACAGAAAGAAACGTGCCTTGCCTGTCCCCTCACAGGAAACTTTCTGCTGTGCTTTTTGCAGCCGCACTGCATGTCCCACATTGGCCTTATCAGCCATCAGTGTGCTTGCAGCAAACGTGGGGAGAGCCCTTATGCAATCTTTGTTCACGAAGCCAAGACATGATATTTGTACACTGTAGAGAGTGCAGCTGTTGTGAATGTGGTAAAAACTGTCCAGTCTCTGATGAATACTGAACAATTCTCCACCAGTCAGACAACATGTTTACAATACTCAATACATCTGGCTGACTTTAATTGCATTAGCTTTGCTGCACCAGTGGTGGCATAACTTTCACAAGAGCTAATTAGGTTTGCTCAATTTAAACAGACACATTAATGCAGCTCAGCAAGGATCAATTAAATCTGTTTTCAAAGCAAAGGCACAATATGAAGCATTATGGGTAATGCTATGCAAATTACAGTATTGGCAGAGAAGTTGAATTAATCGTTTGCAGTGCCTATTGGCACAAAATAAGTTTCTCCAGTTAGACTGTGAAGTCTAAAACAGCAAGATGTGTTGTACATTCTATTTCTTGGGGCTATTCAAAATGGTGAATCTGCCTTCCAAAGCAGAGGAAGTGATTTGTGAGTTTGTTTAGAAAACTGATGTCTTAAGATTTCATCCCAATCTTTGTGACCACTAATTTGCATTTTATATGTTTCCCTTACAGAGGCAACAACAGAACCTAATAATAATACATCTCCATAATGGGATTTCAGAACAATTTTATGTCCCTGGCATTTAAAAGTTATTACACTTAACACCACTCTTACCTTTTGCTAATGCTAAGACATAACTATCTCTCATTTCATTTTTTTCAGTTATGTACTGTGACCCTAAATGCTTAGCCTTGCAGCTTTTCTTCTCAGAAGTGAAACTTGCTGCCAGATACCCAACATTTCTTGGTTACATTCAGTGTGCAAATCCTTTTAAATATTTCCACCCAATAGAGGATGGAATTGCTGTAATATGGATATTACAGCACAGAAGTTCAAGGCTGCCTTTCTTTGCCATGGCCCAGCAGAAATAGCGGAAGGATTTTTCTTCAGGAACGGTGGAGTTGTCACACTCCACACGCCACACATGGGAATCAAAGGTACAAAGTGCTTTGCAGTGCAAGCAGGATACCTTCAGCCAGTCACAAAAACTAATTTTCGTTTTGGCATCCTAAAGATTCTTTTTTCTATCAAAATAAGAAGAAGTGGAAACCCTTTATGGGAACCCAAATAAGATAATTAGTCTCATACATGCTACACCTTCTTCTTCAAAATACATGACTGACCAAGTATTTCAGGATTATTTCTTTTTGAGCAGAACCTAATGTCTCCAAGCACTTGCATCTCCTCTGGCTAATAGGACTCAGTTTCATTTATACTTCTATGAATGCTCCCAGTGGGAAGATAAGCTGAATAGGTTATATGGAAGAAATGTAAATTTATTCCAGCAGAACACTACTGGAAGATATTGCAATTAATGGGAGCACAATAAAAGCAATTTTATTTTATTTTTTGTGTGGTGGTGCTCCTGGCTGTTTGCATACAAGGTACTCTATATACTTCTTGAAGGTATGTTATCTTCAGAAGGTATCTTTAGTGGTTTGTGTTATTTTACGATGGGGAGGCTGACTGGCAAAAGCAGTCTCCAGAACAAGTTCTTCAGAATTTCCTAACAAAAATGAAACACCTAGATCTCTACTGTCCATGGTGTGTCCTTTAGTGAACAGTGTATGCTATTTCTCCTTCCTTTGTGTGGGAAATTTGTCACCTCTGTCCTTTTTTTTGTGTCCCAATAGGAAAATATCCTATCATGGTTAAGGTTTTCCTGACTTTTGTGTAATTTTGCAGGGGATTTAAGAGGAGGGATGGTATCTTCTGCTGGTCAGAGAATAAGGCTCATCAGGTTGAAATCAAACGTGTCAGTAAAAGACTGAATTTTTTTACAAAAAAGTAAAGCTTAATTTCTTAGAGTAACATTAGAGATAGCAATCAGTTACTGAATCTCACTGTCTCATGTTTCAGATACATATACAGTCATGCCTTTTTAGTGGAGTATTAATCATGGTAAATCTAAAATACAGTGACACCAAGAGGCTCTCAAATGAGTGAAAATCAGCAAATTTATTAAATGATATGTGAAGTTACAGCCACATTAGTGTCAGATAAACCAATATGAAGCAGATTGCTCTGTGATCAGTCAAATGTACAGGATAATTCAACACACCAATTATAAATAGGAGAAAAAATTTGTTTGCCCTGCACTTTAGCAGATTCTCTCTTCCCACAGCATATCCAGCTTGGCTTGGACTTTAGTTGAAAGCCCTTATTTTCCATTCACATTCTTAGAATTCATATGTTTCATTCTCTAATTATAGTTTTTTTCAGAAATATATGTTTTAAACAGTAATACAGTATTCTTCACAGACTTTTGCCCACAGTCTCTAAACCTCATTCCCCCAACTGGATCCATATTAAGAAAACTGAAGTCTGGCAGAGGTTCTGCCACTGTAGCTGTGTTGCAGCTGTGTCCTCTCTGGCAGTTCTGTCCAGGCTATAACATTTTCAGAAATTTTACTGTGCCCCATTCACCTCAGGGTGTTTCTCTTGGAAAAAGTAAAGTAAAAGCTTTATACAAACTCGCCAATGCCTTAAAACTATAACAGTCATCTTGGTCTTGCTGTTTTCTTAAAATTCGTACTAAAAAACAATTTCATTTTAATGCATTAATGCATTTTATTTCATTTTAATTATTGTAATATTGAGTAGATTTTCAATCAAGCAGTTAAAATTATTTTGGCTTTCCTTTCCCAATTTGGTGATTTAAATAGTACCTTCTTCTTCTAAACTGTTATTAAAATATGAAGGCAACCCCATGCTGATCCAACATACTAATTTGAGGCAGTCTTTTGGTACCGTAGATTTCAGTGGTCACATTCCAGGTATAATGGCTATTGCTGAAGTGACCATGTCTTGAATACAGAATGCATTCTCTGAATACCTAAAGGTTTGTTTGAGGTAAATACGTAATTAAAATTTAATAAAGATTGGAAGAGTAAGAAACTCATGAGTAAGCCGTGTTTATATAGTCCACATTGAATATCACTCCTGATTTTTTAACTGTTCAATAGAAAAAGTTTAAATTTATTTCCATTTCCTTTCTGTCATGTTTAGTAATGAAACAATATAGCCTTTCACAAGACTTCAGCACAGAATTCATGATACCTAATTTCCAAGTTGAGTTTGTTTATGCTTTTGACTATAGTCATTCTGGAATACTTTCAGAGAGAACAGTTCAGATAAAAGAATGTTTAAATGTGTTTTATCCTCTTAATTCTAAATATGATAACATTTAAAATCTATACCTTTTGAACAAATATGACCTTTAACTAAAATAGTCCCAGCTGTAACCATTATAATTGTAATACTTACTAATTAGTATAACTGGTAACGCATAAAACACAGTTGCAGTTATAGAAAAGTCAATTAGTGCTACACCCTAGAGGACACACTCTAAATGAATAAAATTCAATAATAAAGACAATTACTCTCATCCAGAAGGATTCAAAATTAGATTATGAAGCTAACATGGTGTTTCCATGTTTAAAGGCTCAGCCTAATTCTGTTTGAAGACAGTCATGGATGACTCTTGATGTTCCAGGAAATATTTTCCACTTTAGACTGAGATGATGATTTTTCTTCTTCAAGGGGAAAAAAGGGATGAAAACATATGAAATTAAAAACTGTTCAAAACAGGCAACGACTTTTGGTTCATGGAAACTTCAGAATTCGGGCCTCTTTAGCTTATGTTTTTAGGTTTTTTAAAGTTGCGTATTTGTAAGAGGGCGACCTAAAATTTTTGTCTTGCACCAGAACCATAGGTACTTTTCTATGAGTCTATGAAAGAAAATGTCTCTGGAATATTCTTTTCCTAACTAAAGGTTCAACTTCAACGTACTTTTTGTTCTTATTAGGAAAGAAAAGGGCAGATTGCAGATAATCCCTTCCTGGAAGTGTTCAAGGTCAGGTTGAATGGGGCTTTGAGACATCACAGCAGTCACTTTTGGTCTTCAAGCCTGTTAACATAAAAATCCCATAGTATGGCAAGGCCAAGTGTGGTGCATCATACTTATGTCTTAGAGAGGATCCCTTACCATAATTATGCAGTTCCTCACTCATCAAATGTGAAATGCAATGGGAAAACATCTCTCATTCTATAGACTATTCTACGTTTTGTGCAAAGCTTTATTCAAATTGAGACTCTAAATCTCTTTGGGGTTAGGATATCATGGGGCAAAAATCTTCAAGATAAAAATTACCTCTAGGGCCTGTATCATTGTGAAGCCATTAAAAAGATGTGTTTTTAAGATACCCAATTACTATTTTTGTATATTATTCATAACATATATTTCAAAACTTTTCAAATGGAAGTATAGCATCATATTTATGCTTAACCTTTTGATAAATTTATTATCAAAGTGGTTTTGAAAATCGGGAGAAATAAATTATACAGTCTTGTTCTCCTCAGGTGAAGGATTCAAGTGGAATAGATTCATAGTGTTCTAGAAGCCATGTCATTTTTCCACTATCATATTGAGATCATTACAAAGTTTGAAAAAAATGAGCAAGTACATTTATGAGGTGTAGGACACTTAAATTCAATTTCTACAATCTAATGTACGAAACTTCACTGACAAGGTAGCTATGAGTTTGTTAATAATTATAATTTTTTAATTTGTATTAGCCATACAGAACTAGAAAAAATAAATATAACCTTTTTTGTTTGTTTGTTTTTTTGTACTGTTCTTAAAGCCATGATAGTCTAAAAATTATGCTTAATAGGAAAGTCTCGAATGTTAAATATACACTAGGGAGTTCCTAAAGACTATGTTGATATATTCTAAAACAATTCAATATGTATATGATTATATAAAGAAAATCTCTTTTGCCCAAACCCATTCCCTGATAAAAGGATTAAAACACTTATCTATTATGCTATTGGAGACATTTTCATCCAATATTAATTAAGTATTCATAACATAGCAAATGTCTCCTGGCCTCTGTGTGACCTAATTATTTTATAAAAACATTTTTAGAAAAATAGCATAAATTGTAAAGTATCCAGTAAATTGGATACCACAACTCTGTAATAAACTATAGCATGAAATCTTAGAATTTTGAAATCTGTTGCACAAAAGTAAGTTTAATCCTACAAGTTTTATTGTTTTTTGCAGGCAGAGCTATTACAAATATTTAAATGACAAATGGCCACAGTTTTAAGGCTAGGTGATGAAGAATTCCCTTTATGCTGGAGGCTACTTACTCTTATGAGCTATCCACAGAAATTAAAAAGTTCTCATGCAGAAGGATATGGACCAAGTTTAAAAATGGCATGACTTGAATAATGCAAAAGTCTGTGTAACTTAATGCAGTTTACATTAGAGTTTTCATACTGAAATAAGGAAATTATCTCAGTTCAGAATATGGCCAAAACTGAGCCAGCGTTGATATTCTTTTACATTGCACTTCCCTCCTATTTACATTCTGTGTTACAGAATGAAGGTCTCTTTGCTTGAGCAAAGTCCTTTTAAAGTAAAGCTACTACAATTGCTTTCATATTCTCCATAGGAAATGCTTTAAGTCAAGTCCTCATCTGATTTCAGAAGGATGAACTCTGTGAATTGGATTTGTATATTTGCTACAAATTGAAACTGTGGGATTTCAAATGCTAAATGGCAACTTAGTCTCTCAGGAATCACATATATATATATATATATATGCACATATATATGTATATACGTGCATATATATTTATTTGGAGCAGAACACCATTGGACAAACACAATTTCTGTAGGTAGTTTTTAATAACAGGATCAATCAGATCATCTGTTATATGCGGCAGTGATAGCAGTCCATTTTACATTATTATTCATAATAGTGAATTAATTTCCAAAGCAATTGATATAAGTTAGACATAATAACATCGTTGACTTTGTTATACTTCTGTTACAGTTGTCAGTCAACTCTTTCCCATGTCTCAACTGTTAATACATGTAAAATAATGATTATACCTTTTGTGATGGCTGTTAGCTACATACGTCCCTCCTACAGCCCCTGCAGTTTTTAATTTATTTCACCAGGTCTCTGAGCACAGTTACACTGAGCAGTAGAGCACAGTGTAATCCTTACTAAACTTGTGAGAAGGATAATGTCTCAAATCCTGAAAGCAGTCTGACCACAGTATCATCAAATGTCTCACCCTTCCCCCTGACGCATTTTCCCTTTTAAGTTCTGGAGCTACACTGGCAAAAAATTTCTCTGAGTCACCTGCGCTCTGTTGACACATCCAGTGAATCATTCAAATGCTCTCAGATGTCGTTCTTCCCTTCTTTACGATTAATTGATTTTTTACTCAAATATTTTGAGGTAATGTATTTCTTTGTGTGATAGCTATGAATAATGCTCAAATTGTTCAACCCTTAGCCTCAGCAGTGATGCTTGCTAGCAGAAACACCATAGATTAAATGCATCCATGCAACCAAATTTACATTATTACATAAAATGATGGAATCACATAACGGTTTGGGATGGAAGGAACCTCAGAGATCATCTAGGTCCAAAAACATCAACAACCTCCCTGGATAACCTGTTCCGGTGTCTCACCACCCTTGCAGAATTTCTTCCTAATATATAACCTGAATCTCTCCTCCTCTACTTTAAAGCAATTGCTCCTTGCCCTGTGATGCAAACACTTTAAAAAAAATTGATTCTTGAGTAAGTTTCTTCCTTAAGCTTACATATCAAACACATTTACATATCTAAAGACGGTAAACAGGAAAACAAGTCTCCTGGCGCCTGGCATTTCGGGCTAGACAACAGGTAATTAACATATCTAAATCCACTGAGAAGTTGTGTCCGGAAGAATGCTCCGCTCCGAAAAAATAGGTTTACCAGTAAGTCGCACAAGGGAGAAAAAAGGGGGGTTCGCTCCCCTTTTTCATTATAAAAATCCCCCTGAAAAGAACCGAGAAGGAGCCTGCCTAAAGCCTGCCAGAAGCCTGCCTGGAGCCTGCTTGGAGCCTGCCTGCATCAGCGGTCAGCAGCACGGAGGGACCCGACGCAGAACCCTGAGGCAAAAAGCGGCGGAGCGGTGGTTTTTTTTTTCCTTCAGACTGCTACAGCAACGCGGTAACAGAATCTGACTCTCTTCCCCGTTTCCCCTTAACCATTTTTTTTCTGTGCCTTCCCTAAAAATAAACCCTTGTATAAGTTTCAAAACGTGTTAGCCTGCAATTCTATGCTTCGTCTCTGAAGCAGAGGCTGAGATTTCCTCATAAACAAAATATTAAAATAATAACACGGATCACGACACCCTGTCACTACATGCCCTTGCAATAGTCACTCCCCATCTCTCTTCCCCTTTTAGGTATTGGAAGGCTGCTATAAGAGCTCCCTGAAGCTTTCTCTTCTCCAGGCTGAATAACCCCAACTCTCCTGTACAGAAGTGGTACTCAAGCCTTTTGATCACCCTCATGGTCCTACTCTGGACTCGATCCAACGACTCTGTGTTTTTGTGTTGGGGGCTCCAGAACTGGACACTGAACTCCAGGTGAGGTCTCACAAGAGCAAAGTAGAGGTGGAGAATCACCTCCCTTGACCTGCTGATAACTCTTCTTTTGATACAGCCCAGGATATGGTCGGCTTTCTGGTCTGCAGGTTCACATTGCCAGCTCATGTTGAGCTTCCTGTCAACCAACACATCCAAGTCCTCCTCAGAGCTGTTTTTCATCCCATCTCCACTCAAGCTGTATTTATGCTTGGGATTGTCAGGTACAGATCCTGGCATTCGGCCTTGTAGAATTTCATGCAGTTTGCATAAGCCCACCTCTCAAGCCATTAATGGTCCCTCTGGATTGCCTCCCTTCCCTCCAGTGTGTCAAAAGATGTTAAACAGCACCAGCCTAAGTACAAACCACTTGAGGAAAACCACTCATGACTGATCTCCATTTTAACAAACCTGTTGACCACAATTCTTTCATCCAGATAGTTCACTGTATGCCTGTCTGTCTGGGTTATATTTATATTTCTATTACATTTTCTATATTTCTATTTCATGTGTTACATGTAAAGGGAAACAAACAAGCAGGACAAAATAAACATTTACCCATAAATATCCAAAACGGGTTCATAGAAAAATGGATTTTCTGTGGAGGGGAAAAAACGTTACAATTCCAAAAAAACCTTCATTTTTATTTTTTTCTTGTGGGAGAGAAAAGTGCAAAAGGAACAAAATTACTTTGTTTTAGCAATAGCCAATGTACTTTAGAGAATGTCTTCAAAACATACATAGGATCCTGTGATCCTAAGACTGATAACCTTTAGTCCCATTATTTCTTCTATGGAGGCCCCTACAGACTGTTGGAGAGCCAGTATTTGGAAGCTGGGAACAAGATGAGTTAGGATAAGAATTTGAAGCTTCAAAATACTCTGTTCCATGGTAGGAAGCCTACAAGAGTCCAGATATGGGATTTTTAAGAGGATAAAAGAGTAATTCCATTCTTAGAGCTGCCTGCTGGTTTTCAAATGTTCACACAGTGTGACACATCTGCATATATGCACAGCTTCTTCTATTTAAATAATAAATTTTTAACTCTGTTCCCTCAGTTCCAAAACTCATTTCCACTTATTCAAAGCTGATTGTCAATCTCTGTGGCAAAGCTTGTGGGCTGTGATCCAGAGCTCTGGTCGTGTGGGGTTAACATCAGAGCCACAGCTGATGAGTCTGAGCTCCCCGACATGAGGTTCCTATCAGAAATCTGTCTTCTGTGCACTTTCGTCAGAAGAAACCCACACATTTCTCTGAAAAATTCTCTGAAGTTTCTATAATTCAGCTTTTTTTTTCCATGGAAACCAGTTTCATTAGACAATTGAATCTCTCCACATTTTGAGATCTAAATCTCAAAGTAGTTGGATGGTATGGAGCTCTGACACAAAACTGAAAATGCGGAAAAAATAGCAGATCAACAAAACTGACAAAAAGCCTACCAAACCTACTATTTTGCCTGTGAGGCTGTGAAGTACCACTGAGATGTCATTGCTCTGGGAGGTGGGTGTGATATTTCTATGAGGACGTCCCACTATATGCTGTGCCCAGTTCAAGACTTAAGGCACACAACACAATCCAGACTGTATTTTAGCTCCTGTAGTGCTGAGTTGGGGTCTTGGCTTTCAAACCCCTTGTTTCCCAGGATCTGAATCCTGTGACTTGCAGGAACAAGATTTCTATTCCCATATTTCCATTCTCAGAAGAGGCTAGCCTAAGACTTATTCTGTCCCATGAAGGGATTTGGAATGAATTTTCCTTGATGCACAGCTTTTTGTGTATGAGTGATACCGAACATTTCTTCTGATCAGGAATGTCCTGAGTGATTTTGGTTTGAAGAATGTAACCCCTATGAACACCTGCAATTTCACCTAGAAAACCAGATGTATAGAGGTGAAGTTAAGTACTTCAAAATGAGGCACAGGTTTGGGCAACTTTCAGAGATGTGTCATCTGGGGCAGGAAACTGATAGAGGTCCTAACAGAATCTTAATTCCAAGACGTGCATTCAGTCCAGGGTTGAGCTCTTTCCTGATTAACTATGTGCTGGTAACTTTAAAGCTGAGAAATGAGAGCTGTTTGCACCAAAAAACAGTACAGTGAGAGTACCTTCATAGAACTACACATACAAGGATCAGAACAGTCACAAAGATGGTGGGAGACAAAATCATCCCCTAGCCACCCTTTCTGCTAATATCTTCCTATTTGGAGCTGTTTCATTTTGGAAGAAGGACTTTAGAAGTCATCGGAAATTAAGAGACTCTTATTATTGACAGCACCAGAAGATGAGATGTCCATTTCATGGCCAGTGTACTTCATCATTATATTCTGGGCTAGACTCTTTTCTAAGGTATTTTTCAGCTTTTTTCTAAGGAAACTATATGGAAGTGATTTTCATGTGAAATAAGAACTAACCATGTAAGTTTTGAAAAACAGAAGAGGTCTGGGCTTTTGTTTACCAGAAAAGTTACCTCTTAGGTTACCACGAAGAGAAATGGGTAACTCTGAGGTCTTCACCAAAGTCTCTTCTGGAACAGAAGTTTAAGATCTTTTCTTTAGGTTATTGCATTTAAAAAGTGCCAAGGAAATTAATTCAAGACTGAGTCAGTGATAATCAAACAGTAGATGATGGGATACTTCCAGTAATGGAAGAAAAAAGTTACATTACAACACCAAAACCAGATTTACCAGTGGAGGCAGTGTTCCTGCAGAAAACAAGTGGTGCATTACCAGAGAAGTTTTCTGTTATCATGTAATTGTACAGGAAAGAGAGAATGAATTTAATGATCTTAAACTGATAGTTCCTAAGTTCTGCATGTTTGAATTATAATCTACACTGAAGTTTGTATGTGGTACTTTACAACTATTGTCTGTAAACAAAACAGCCTGGTCCAACTAGATTTGGAAGAATACATGGCAGCACAGAGGATTTGTGTCACTGGCCTCTAAGAAGATAATTCATGCTTCCAGAATATTTTTGTTACATGCTTCCAGAATATTTTTGTTACGTGTATTTATATAAAATTTTAGAAAAAGATAAACTGATATTTGAATTCAATCAAAGCGTTGAAAATTTATCTTGGAAGCGTTCTCCTTCTACTTGTTTTGAAAATCTAACCTAGTTTTCTAAGTTTAAAAAAAATAAAAGTTGAGCATGTTCTTACATGCAAAATGAATGTGAAATAGATTCAGTTTTTAGATAATTGTTTTTCATACAATCCGTATAATTTATATGTCAGTAGTTACTTTATCATAATTGCATTTAAGTCATAAGTAAAATTCTAATGGGCAAGAAATAATTCATAAGTTGATTATAACACAGCAGATATTTTGCATAACTTTGTTTTTTTTCCAGTACATTTTTTTGTAGAAGTTGTAAGAAAATAAGCTTCCTGAGGCATGACATTCAAATGTTGTGCTTAGTAGAATACAAATTACCTGTCTGGAGAAGACAGCAGCATAGAACAGTACTGGTAACTGTGGGGTCCTTTCTATAAGTAATACTTTGTCTTGAATTGTACTGATTTTGATCTCGTTGATTTGCGTGTTTTGAGCCTTAAAAGCCAGTACAGTCACTATTCCTTATGCAAGAAAGTACTCTACTTTCATCTGTAAGTTCTCTGAGGAGTAGCACAAGCATAAATGGTGTATTCAGTTTATATGAAATATAACCCTATTAGAGAACCCAAAGAAATTACATGAGCCCTGAAGCATGATGGCTTCTGTTTTTTTGAATGAAACAAAACTATAAGGCTGCAGGTTTCTTTCTAAGAAGTTAGATCAAAAATCCAGGGCTGCAAGGAAAGTATCAATAAAATAGGTATGTGGCAAACACAGACTAAGGATTTGAAGTGAGAAAAGTGTACCTGGCTTTAGCTGGACATTTCAGATGAAGTAATCCTTGAAAAGAGAAAAACTCAGTCTTCTTAGGATTATTTTACCCACCCTATATATTCATATCAAAAACCACCATGACAACCATACAAGAAGATAATAACAGGACTTTTAAAGTAACCTCTTTATCAATAGAATAATATAGTCGTTGCTTCTATATTCCTACGCAAATGTCAGCTGAACTACTTTGAAATATAGCAACTTGTTGGCTTGCTCTCTAACCAGAAAAGGGGTTACATAACATATCACAAAGGCAAGAAACAGAGCTTCTTCCTGCTTTTGTTTTTATTAATTTTTGTGATAAATGAGCCCCAGGCTCTTCAATTCTTTACTAGAAGTTGAATATTGCTTTATAATATTGCTTTATTTACTTCATTAGGTAATAAACATAATTTATAGTTTTGCATCTAGACAAAACAGCAGCCACACGCTAAATTCAGACACCATGAGATTTTATGGAGTGCTTATCTACCTCGGTTCTGTCTAGCCTGCTGTGATTAAAACAGATAGTGGGAGCAGTACGAAATTAAGCAGTGCCAACTGAATTTACTTGCTGGATACCTGTGGATATCAGGAAGAAGTAGTTAATATAGTAGCTATCCCATCTACATTAAAAAAAAAAAGACAACTATTAGGAGGTTTTTGTTTTTTTTTTATGTGCCTGCTAAGGTATATCCCATTCTCAGCAGAATAAACATAATGGAAACTATATTCTTCTTATGATATCTCATTATATGGATGATATTTTCCTTTGTGGAAGTGATGAAAGTCAAATTCAAAAATGTTTACCTTTACTTATGAGATGTCTGGAAAATTATGGCTTACAGATAGCTCCAGAAAAAATTCAGTCAGAACTACCCTGGAACTACCTGGGATGGAAAGTAACAGAAATCTGTGTTTCCCCATAAAAGTTGACAATTGAAGACAATATCTAAACTCTGAATGACCTGCAAAAATTATTAAGGACAATAAACTGGATAACAATTTTGATCTCTACTGAGACATTATCCCCATTATTTGATTTATTGAAAGGCAACAGTAATCTTACCTCATCTAAGCAATTGAAGCATCTCAAGCACTAGAAATTGTTATGACTAAAACTAGACAGTCTTCTGAGCATTGTTATGATCCGAAATTCTCAGAGGTTTTGTGATAAACAACACTTCCCAGCTGTTTGGTATACTAGGGCAATGGGATGGAAATGATGTCTGGATGTTAGAATGGCAATTTTGTCACATCATTCAGCCAAAACAGTAGAGTCTAGATCTGACGTGTCTGAAGTGATTGCAAAACTGCAATAAATTAACCATACTATGTTCTGCTATTTAATAGCAGTACCACTAAAGGAAGCTCCTCCCCTGTTCCTAGGTGGATCTGCATGCTCTCACAAGGCAATGGTAGTATAGAATGAAACTACATCAGTGAGGTGTGGCAATCAGATATTACACACATTCCTGTTCAGTCTTCTTAAGCATGTGCATGTACCAATAGATACTTATTTCATAGTGGCTACTGCTCATGCAGGTGAAAAAGCAAAAGATACATGGCTACATTTTTGAAAACAATTGCTACGGTGGGTCTGCCATCTGTTGTTAAAACTGATAATGGTATTGCATATGTATCTGCAGCTCTTTTGGGATTTTTTTAAAGAATGGGGAATTACGCACCATACTGGCATACCTCATTCACCAACTGGGCAAAGTATAGTGGAAAGATCCCATCTTACATTGAAGCATACGCTAAGTAAATTAAAAGGCACATTTAGATGAAATGCTACACCCCATGAAAAGTTAGCAAAGGCAGTGTTTGACCTGCAGTGCTTTTCAGAGCTGCATCCAAAGAAGCAAGGCCAGCAGGACAAGGCAGGTGATTCTGCCCCTCTAGTTCAATCAAGACCCCACTTGGATTACAGTATCCAGTTCTGGTGTCTGTGATATAATCAGGATATGTAGCTGTTGGAGCAAGTCCAGAGGATGTCCACAAAGATGATCAGAGGTCTGGAGCACCTTTTCTGTAACAACAGCCCAAATGAGTTGGGGTTGTTCAACCTGAAGAAAAAAAGGCTCCAACGACTCCTTATTGAGGTTTTTTCATGCTTAAAGGGGGCCTGCAAGAAAGATGGGGACAATTTTTAGCGGGCCTGTAGTGATAAAATGAAGGGTAAAGGTTTTAAACTGAAAGAGGATAGATTTAGACTAAATATCAGGAAGATATTTTTAATATGATGGTGATGAAATACTGTAACAGATTGCCCAGAGAGGTGGCAGAAGCCCTATACCTGGAAACATTCAATATCAAATTGGACAGGGTTCTGAGCAATCTGATCTAGCTGAAGCAAAACACTGTAGGGCGGTTGTACTAGATGACCTTTGAAGGTGTTTTACAACTTAAGCCATTCTGATTCCATAACTTTGGTACCATTGTACTGCAATACATAATATCAGAGATTCACTTATTGATGTATCTTAGCAATTCCTTGTAACAAAATAAACAGAAAATTTATTTTCCCTGACATAGGAATAAAGTAATACTTTTCTTGTGACCGTATTATACTTTGTATCCATCTAATGAAAATAAGAGCTGTACATTAGACCAGAAAGTTCTCATTGGCAAGCAGAGGAAAATGAGTTTCCTGATGCAATGACGTTTCACAAACTACTTCTTTGTACATCCTTTGTAGATGCATGTCAATATTCTCATTGTTGCAATGAAAAGTCCTATTTGAATACAGTTTAGAGTATCATAGAATCATAGATTAATGTAATGGCTTAGGTTGGAAAGGACTTTAAAGATGATCTACTCTAAAGCTTCATCCAACCTGTCCTTGAGCACCACCAGGAAGAGGACAGCCACAACTTCTGTGGGAAATCTATTCCAGTCTTGCCACCCTCATACTGAAAAACGTCTTCCTAAGATACAGTCTAAACCTATTCCCCTTCAGTTTAAAACCATTTCCCAATGTAATATTGCTGGACACTCTTGTAAAAAGTCCCTCTCCACTCCCTCTCCAGTCTTTCGGTATGTCACCTTCAGGTATTGGAAGGCAGCTATAAGTTCCACCTGGAGTCTTCTCCTCTCAAGGCTGAGCTGGGACTGCTCAGCCTCCAGAGGTGCTTCAGCCCCTGGATCATCTTCTGCTTATTCCAGCAGTCTATTTTACTTGTTCAGAAAGTAAATAAAAACCCTGTGACAAAGTTAAAATTCCTTCAATATATATGATATTCTGACAATTTATCTGAGTGTAGCACATGATGAATAGACCGGGCTTTTTTGAAGTGTCAGATGGACAGTTCTCCATCTGCCATCATGGGAACACAAAAAGGTGTTTTACCGATTGTTGAAACAGGCTAGAAAAATCTTTTTGTCCTTTTACAAGGTATCATCTAATGACTCCCATACTTTCCTGCATCTTCCTCTCACTTCTGAGAAAATCCAACCTATACAAACATGATCAGAATTGAGGAGCGTGACTTTCTTCATGACTTATGAAATCACTTGCCAGTATCTCTGCATCTTTGTCCAGCTTCATGGCCCGTAAAATCTTATAACCTTTGAACTGCATTCTGTTCAGGGAGATGCTTTTGTTAAGATCAGTACTGCTAACAATATTTCTTACAGAGATATTTTGGAGAAGGCTTTTTGTTTCTGTGTAGCACTTTCTCTAAATCTTAGACAGGATTACAGGGTATGTATGTATTCTTGGAGTCTAAGTTCTGTTGATCATGTGGGAAATGGCAAATTTTTAACATGGCAATTATTTTCCAAGAGAACTATTGCAGTATTCCTCTAAGTTTCTTTGCTCAAAATGCAAACCAATTTCATTTTTCATATCTATTAACATCTTAATTGATTTCATGAATTCCAGTTTGCAAACAAAGGTATATTGAGTCTATATTTGACAGAATGAAAGTTCTATTTTAGTCCCTATGCAGTTGTCTCAAAAATCAATATTAAAATTGCAAGTTGTAAAATGTGTAAATCTGATTCTTACTCACTTTCTAAAAAGTGTATTTGCCACCTTTGTGCTGTGAATGATAAAGAAACTTTAAAGCTACATGGATGCAAAAAGGAAAAGCCTTTATAAAAAATGAAGTAGTAGGAAACTTCAATGGGCTGAGGATTGATTCCTGTAAGGAAGATAAAGGCCTACTAAGTGATCTTATCATTGGTCCTGGGGATTTCGGATTAGTCTCTAAACGCTTATTTTACTTTCTAAGTTGGTGTACTGGTTTATATTGATATTTCCATTATCCTCACAGGTTTTCTTTAAGAATCCATTTGTTGATTCAATGTCTTGCTTAGGCAGAAGGAAGGAAAGATCCCCCTCCTGGAACACAGGAAATGCCGAAGTCCACTGTTTTCCAGTTTTGCAGATGTCTTTGACAGTCCTTTTTTGTCTAAGTTGTACACAGATACAACTTTATTAAAGCTTATAGGAACAACCCAAGTGCATGTTGATGAGAGCTAAGGTAGATTTCTTGGAGTATTTCCTTTAATGCTTTGTCAGATTTTTGTTCTTGTCACCCAATGGAATAATATGACAGAAACAAATGACAATGTGTTTCCTGGTTGCTAAATACAAAATGGTCTGTACAGAACTAAGATAAGGCTTATTTGTTTTGTTTTTGAAACTTCTTTGTCAAAAATCAAATGCTACTGACAGATAGCATTCCTCATCTAGTAATCTTTCCTTTTTTTTTTTTTTTCATTTTTTTTCATTTTTTACATTGTTATGAGCCTTTTCATAAAACAAAAAGTGATAGATAAAAATAGAAACATAGAATTCATATGATGTTAAAAAGATAGTTCCACATTGTGGTGATACCAAAATAAGGACTAGTGACAAGTCATCAAAAACAAGTGATGTAAACACTCTGAAAATACAAAATATGTCTCTCGAATCAGTATTTTTTCTGCTATTCTAAAAATATACCAAACATATCCTCAATTAACAGATTTTTACCTCAAGCTTAAGTAGCTTCTGTTTTAGGTGCCTGACAGGCACCTAAAGATAAGACTGCTTAATCCGGTCACCTCCTGGTATACAGTCAATACAAAGGTATTAAAGGCAACAAGGACTGAAAGATCACAATAATTAAAAGAGAAGTTCTTGGGATAGCAAAATCTGTGCGTCATCTTTAGCAAGTCTGTGTGCCAGTGATTTATGAAAAGACAGAACCCCTTTTTGCTGAATAAAAACTCCAAGAGGAAGGAGAAAATGCGGCTCTCCCTTCCCCCCCCCCTTCTCTTGCCACTTCGGGTTTCAGCTACGGGACAGCAACAGCAGAGGAAAGGAAAGGAAAAAAAAACGGAGAAAAGCAGCCAAGCAGGAACGGCGGCTTCTACACATCCCCCCACTACCACCACCTCCTGCCAGAGACCAGGGCCGGCGGACGGTGATAAAACTTCATTGCTCTCTTGTTTTCTTTCCTTTCCTCAACAACTGTCTCCCCAAAGTGACTAATTTATGTAAAATCTCTCCTCTTGTAAACTTGTTCTTTCTTTTAAAAGTGGCGTTATTGTCTCCTTTCCCTAAAATAAATCTTGTAATTTGCTTAAATCATAAAGCCTGTTATTTTTGTAAATTCGTGCAACGTCTATGAGTAGTGGCTGATTTTTCCTCACAATAAATATAAAATAATATCTCGGATCGAAAAACAAGAAAAAAGGAAAGACTGAACTTTGGAAAAAAAAATTAACAGTGATTACTCTCGTATTTGTATTCAGTGTATGTTGTGTTTTCCATTAAAAACTTGACGAAGAGCAAGCTAATGTTTCTAATCTACATTGAAATGTTTTATATAAAGCAAACATGATGCAATTAATACCTTAGGGAATACATCATAATAAATAATTCACTCAGATCTCAGAAAAGTATTTATAATACTAATATCTTATATTTTAAAATAAATATTTTATTAAATACTATGTTTAATATTTTTAAATAAAATATAAATATATATTTACTTCACATTTTATCATCTGGTATAAAAAAAACAGCAAAACAGAATATTTAATAATAGTTTAGGTACTTGGTTCCTCAAATTCTTGAAGTTTATTTTAAAAAAATCTCATAAATTTAATTGGGAATTAAAGCAATGCAGTTTAAGAGCAACCAAACATGATTATTGCAGCTTTCTCAGGACAAGTCACAAACACACAGGAATAAAATTTTTTTTATTTTAATTTTTTTAGGTTTTTTTAATGTAGCAGAGAATACTCATGTTTTGAATGGAAATTTGACATTTCTCATGGAAGCTCTTGATGTAAATTTCTGCTAGGCTGTTTTTCATGCATGGAAAAGGTACATTTCTCATTGCAAGACTGTAAAAACAAATTTTGGAGAAGGAATGAGCCTGGTTGAATTTAGAACCCAAAAATAATTTATCTTTTCCATTGCTGAAAAATAGTTCATACCTCTAAAAATTACTACAGAAGTCTAAAGGAGTCTTCCTAGCTGCTAATCTGTTGATATGGAAAAAAATTTCTTATTTGACTCCTATCCTGAATTAATTGTAATGAACTATGGAAACTGGGATGTGATAGGTAGTTAGGTCCATGTACGTAGAACTTTAAAATAAATAATTTATTTTGGGAAAACAGCTGTATTCTGGTCTAGGCTTTGTTTTCTTACTATAAGAAAGACTCAGACAGCTAACAGACTAAAACAAAATAGTAACTGTGACCACTGCCTTCTGCCAACCTTGTCTCCTGGAAGATGCTTCAAAGTAATGAGAGAATATCTGTGTTCATAGCTGCTAGCATTTGGGAAGTAGAAAAGAGGGACAGAATGGCTTCTAGATTTTCTTGTTGCCAGAAAACTTTGTAAAATGTTCACATTCCCTGAAAGGAGATTAAGAAGGAAAAATGGCCATTCTCTTTTACACAGTGTGAGCTGTCAGGATAACCTGTGCTATTCTTGTCAACACCCTGTTTGTGTGTGTGCAAAGAGCAGTGCACTTGTATCATCAGTTTTGTAGTCCCAGAAACTATAATGCCTCTGTATTCTCAGTATTCCCGGACATAAACTGTTTTGTGACATACTGCAATAGATCTGGTGGAAAGCAGCTAACCAGATTTTTTGTATAAAAAGCCTCTCCTATTGTCATCATTCCATCAAAATGTTAATATGTGAATGCCAAGACAAGAAAGTACTTCTCCACTTCACCTTGACAATAAGAAGTTTATATGGTTTCTAATTCTCCTTTTATACAACAGGGAAAAAAAACCACTGCATTTGGTGTTGGTGTTCATATTCCACCACTACTCCTGGGGCACTGAGTTGCCCTGCGCTTGGTAAATCTCTTTTTTCCATTCTGCTTTTTCTCTTGTATATAGGTTGCCTAGCTTACCTTCAGGCTATGTGGGGATGCTGGGTTTGTCCTTACCTTAATCATGAGGTATAGTTAGATCTGAATACAGGAATGCATTTCAGATATTTATCAGAAAGAAGTAGCCTCTGAATCACGAAAGCGCAGACTAGTTCTGAGTATTTTGTAGACTATGGTTTCATAACTATTCATTTAGTAGTTGCATAGTGCTAATTTATGCATAACTCTCTTGTATAAAAATCAGGCTTGCAACAGAAAACATGCAACAGTTTTGTATAAAATAAAAAGTTGTCAATATATTCCAGCCACGTCATCTGGAAATTTATCTGTAAATACCTTTCAAAACAACGCCCACAGTGTTCAAGATGTTTCATTCCTCCACTGAAATTTTTCTAACCTGAACAGTGATCTCTCCACTTGTTTGACTTTAATGGACAATAATGTGATAAGGAGAGAGACAAGGCATAATTAAGCTCTACTTTTTAAAGTTTTCTCCTTTATATCTTAACTTCTGAACCATTCTTACTCATTTGTGGTGATTTTCCATTTCATTGCTGCCTGGCTACAAATTGAGCATTAGCTGAGCTAAGAGTGAAAGGTTTTTCTTGTGATAGTTCCATGAAACCAAACACTGACTCATTCATGCTGTGTATCAAAATCTGAAATAAATCAAATAAAACCAGTTTGAGAAGTATTTCTCTCTCTCTTTTCTCCTCTCTTAGTGACATTGACATACACCTCCTACAAAAGAAAAATGTCCTGCTCTCCCATCCATGCTGCTGACACATTGGCCTTGTCATTGTACAGTGACTGATAATTGCTGAAATCACTTTCAGATCATATGTTTTTAACTGATCTTTGAGCAATGTCATAATTGCTAGAAGAAAACTGTCCTCATAGCTTGCAATGAAGCAATGACAAGACTCTGATAATGACAACCATGTCAGAAAATTAATGTCCAATGATTATTTGTCTGCCATTTTGAGAAACTGAGATTTATTTCCATTTATTTTCCATTATTCCATGTTATATATAGGTGTAACTATCATATAGCTAGGTAATGTATGTCAGACTGTTTCTCTAATCTTTAGAAAATCATCCATGATTTCAGCCTTTAGAAAGTCTCACATTTATTTTCTGAGTAAACCCTACCAATCTCAGATTTTTTTTTCCTGCCTTTGGTAGTAGCAGTGCTACTGGAGTGCTGATTACTATGCATACAGAGGTTTCAGTAAAGCATTAAGATAAGTTTCCAGAAGCTGTAACCAACAAAGCAGCCAAAACAAGACTTCTCTAGGGGAGCCCAAGGTTGATAAATGTGCATAGTCTTGTTGACTGTTAGGAAGGTGATATCAAGAGAGATGCCTATAAACAGATTATCAAGATATCATTGAGATGAAAGGAAACCTTTTTAACAGCAGTTGAAGTGCCAAAGGTTTAACAGTCACAAGGTCAAAAGTGCCCTTTAGTCAGTCCTAATATTATAACCAGAGAATAGAGATGCTTTTGTGTTTGAAAAAGTGGACAGTCAGATAGAAATCTGATGTTCAATATTCAACTCCTTCCAAGTATGTCTTACTTCTGAACATGATTTAATGCTGCTTTTCTAACACTAAAATGAAAATAACAGTACTCAGTCTTTGGCTCAGAACTCAAACTATTAAGAGAAAGGGAAAGCCTCTCTTTTAAGAGGTGGTTTAAAGAGTTTTATTTATTCAGAAGAACAAAAGAACGGCTGAGAGACAATATGACCACTGTCTCTGAATAGCCTTTGGGCTAAACTACAGAACAAGGAATAATGTCTTAAGTGAATATGCTATACAATTACAAGAGTATGTGGGCACTGGCGTGGAATAGATTCAGGCTGGAAATACTTTATCCTTTATAGCAGTGAGGTTGTGGAACAATATTCCAGTAGGAGGAACAGTAAAAGATTTCATTTGCCTTTAGACTGAATTTGACTGATCTGTGAAAACAAATGTAGAACATAATTTTTCACCATGACAAACAATGGGATTTGCAAACAGGTCTTGTACCTTGGTCTAGACAGAGCAGTACAGAGAAGCACTCACGGGGCATCTCATAAGGAAACCTTGATCATCACCCTCTGTGATACTGCTGTTTTGCAGGCAAAGAAAACACTTCTATTTCTAGTGCTGTTAACCTGACATATTTTATGGATATTAAACTGCTTAAAATAAAACAACATATGCAGAGCTGAGATCAGCTGTTATTCCAACTGCTTACGAGCTGAAGAGGTAACTGTAATCTTGGAAATAAAAATACCCAGGAGGCACAAGAAACTATTTAGTTAAAATTAAAAATAACGTGTCATTGAAGCATTGATGAAGTTTTAATAGGCTTATGACCATTTCTCCGGTAGTCTGTCTTTGCTTTACAAGCCTCAGTTTTCCATTAAATTCACTGTGGAAAGCAAATTTCAGCAACAGAGAAAAATCATGTCAGTAAATACATGGTAATTAAAATTGTCCCTTGTATGGAAGCCAAAATATTTGGCTAATAGTAATATTTAAAATTTTCTACTTCTTCCTTCTTTTCTGCCTTCTTCTAATTTTTCGTTTCTAGGGAGCAGATGGATGTGGTCTTACTTTGATGAAACATTTGCTGTCACCAGAAAATTTAAAGAAATCATATTATTATTTACTGCAAACATTATGTTTTTCAATGCTTTTGTAACCTAAAAATATAGCTGAGTAAAAAAATCAGTCTAAATTCCCCAAAAGTATGGTAAAGGTCAGATTCTGGAGAATCATTACATTGAGCCTTTTATATTAACTCAGACACTAAAAATTAAACTTAGCCCATACTGAAGCTACTGTATTTTCTGCTGTTGAGACATACCATTTGTTTCTCACATACATACAGAAGGACTGAGGAAAACAGTCCCACTCCTTTACAAGATGAGTAGAAGATAGTTTCAAGGTGATTGTTACTTACTTACAAACAACATAGATGTTCACAGATTGATCACAATTTAAAGTATGTGATGTAACACTTCTGGCAGTATCACATTTCATTCCTGTTGGCAGTGAAAGAACTTTGGATAACTCTTCAGAACAAAATATTAAAGATTCAAAAAAAAACCAAACCAAACCCAAACCCAGATTTTGGATTTTAAAAAACCAAACACAACAAAAAATGCTAAAAAAATTAGGGAGAATTGATTGAACACCTGGTGTTTTTTATATAAAAATGAAGCAATTATAAGGTGAAAGAGTTCTAAATCCAAGGCTTTGCCATGATTATGAAACGTGTTTCAAATAGTCACGTAATGTGTGACTGTAAGACAAGGACTCCAAATCAGGAGACAGCTGTGATATAACTGGCTGCGGGGAAAAAAGAGAATTTAGTCATTTATCTTGTGGTTTTGAGTTATGCCATGACTCCCAGATGGAAATTAAGAGATACAGAGTTTTTTCTCATGGCATGCTATTGCTTGGCATCCTATTTAACAGAACACTGTAGTCTCTTTTTAAATTCAGTATGTACAAATTTCTTCACTGCTTGTTCTCAGACTTGGAAACTTAAAATTTTTAAGACAATATAGGTGATCATTTAACATGAAGTTAATATTTTACTTGATTTAATTGATTAATATAATTAGTAACGTGTCCCTACTACCTGACAATTAATACATTGCATATTTGGTGTCAAGTGTTTGCTGTGAATGATAACTGATAGTAAAGAGGAATAAAATATTACCTGCATCTCCTTGCAAGATCTTGTTTTGCTACAACAGACGTGGAATTAGAAGATGGACATTAATATATATATACACCTGAACAGCAACAATAATTAAATAAATTTCTTTTTATGGGAAGTACGAATCCTATAACAATCCCACTTACACTGCTTAGTAATCCTCTTTGGGTTCTGTTGTGTGAATAATTAAAATGATTTTATTAAAAAATTACTCTTTTTCTTTCACTGGGGAATATTTTTTCCTTGAACTCTTACCCTTTTCTTGGCTGATCAACAAGTAAGACAGTCTGTAATAAAAAAATCAAACAAACCCGAACAAACAGATCACTGACATGCTGAAAAATTATTTGCTATTGTATATCTAATATATTTTCTATAAAAATCTATTTTATATAAAACTAAATATTTCTTAAATAGAACTTTTTCTTAGTGGGGAAAAACACTATCTTTTTGGAAGTGTGGTTTTTTTTTAAATCTTTTTGAATTCTGGTATTACAGTCAACAAAACCAATTCCATTAGAAAATTTTTTTACCACAGCACTGCAAAATATGACCTGAAATAAAATGACAAGTTCAGTGCAAGGCTTCCACCAGCAGTGCCTTAGTCTAATATCCTCCCAGGATTATTACAGTGATGATTACCCACAACTAAATTTAACTTGAAATGTTTTGTTTCTAATAACAGAATGAGATAGATACTAGGAAAAGCTTCTTGTATGTTGATACAGAATTGAGGACAACCACTGTTCCCTAAATGTACCTTTAAAAATTAGTGAAATACAAGCTCAAAATGTACTCTGCCTTCTATTTTCTCCCTTAAATGTACATAGCATTGTAGCATATAAAGTTTTAAATGAATCTGTATTTTGGGGGGATATTACCTTATGACTGCATCACAGAAGAAAAAAAAAAGCATTGAACAGGGAAGAAAAGAGTGAGTGGAGGAATGGGTCTAAACAGATTGACTTCAATATTCTGCAGAGTCTTAGGTTTTGAAACAAAGAAAACTAAGGACAGAGGTAATTTGAAAGGGGATAAATTGCAATATTGATCACCAAAGGTGAATTATGTCTGACTAATCTTATATCTTTTCTGTTGAAATGTCTACTTTCTTAAATGGAATTAATTCAATGGGTTGTATCTGACTCAATTTAAGTAATTTTTTTGCTAGAATATTCTGTATTAAATTATTACTTAAGGTGGAAATTACAGGGATTAATAAAATAAGTTGAAATTGTATGAGAAACTGACTAAGGAGTCTATCATACCTTATGGCAAAGGCCAACTACTAGGAATAATATCCCTTAGACATCAGGTGTGTAACTGTCCCTAGAGCATACACTCATCTGTTACTTCAGGATATGATCTAATATATGCATCTATGATTTTTTTGACTTAGCAGTCCTTAACAGTGCCAAACAGAACCAGAACAACGTACAGAAAGGGCAACGTGTGCTTTCCAAAATTAGAAACTTAATTGCACAAAATGCAAAAATCTCGTAGTGCAATAACTTTTATTCTGAAGTAGAAGTTAACTAGCTTGAAATAAAGGAAAAGGAAAGAGATCTACCTGCTTTGTCTGATCATATGACAGCTATGAACCATCAGTAAAAGAAAAGCTTCGACAAACTGTTGTGAAATTCAAGGATGAAGTATGTGAAATATTTTAGAGTCAGAGGTGAGAATGATCTTTTTATGAGACAATAATGAGATAAGTGTGGTGCTCTGATATATCAGAATAATTTGTAAGAAATTCTGAAAGAGGCTAGTAAAATGATCAGAACAGTGAAATAGCTTTATCATGAGGAAATACTAGAAAAGATGATTGGTTGATGATGACTCCTCATACTTAGAAAAAATATCAGAAAAGCAAAACAATTATTGAAATTAAAATTAATTTTTTAGAAGATCAAATTTTTACATATTAACTGAGAATTAACTCTGACTGAAAAATTGAATATGAATCCTGAATTTCTAAATCGTAAAATCTTGAAAAATTAGTAGTGGCAAGAAGAGATTAAAGCATTAGAGAAGATTTTAAGTATATTATTCAAGTATAATAAAACATTTCCTGCTGTTAACCTTGTCCCCTTGGCACTCTCAGTTATTAAAGTCAAGTTCTGTCTTCATTACATCAGACTTTAGGGGCTTTTACAAATCCTGTTTTGTGAAAGGCTGTAGGATATGCCATCTGCCCAAAATGTCCATTCAGTATGGTGTGGGAATACTTGCATGTGGTCCAATACAAAGATAAATGGGGTTGTCTATGGATGGAATATGATGGGTATCTGCATCTCTAGTTGAGAATATTATAGATATCTTCATAAAATTACCAAGAGGGGTGAACAAGAAGCTATGAATCCATGGCCTAGCTCTTTTCTCTTTTTTTTTTTTCCATATATTTCCATGTCTGGGTGCTTTCATTTTTGAAAGGATGGGTGAAAGGATTAAAATTTGGTCCTAGTTATCACTGAAAAGGAAGCTTTATCTAGGAATATTATTGTAAAATAAGTTTATAGTCTTTTTGTCAAATGTTAGTTCAAAACATTTTGCTTTATCCTCTTGCAGATTTCTCATTGCCTTTAACTGTATATGTTTGAATCCCCTTTGCTAAAAGTTTTGAACACTCAACCAAACATCTCAGGGAAGATGAAACAATTATGACTGTTATACTGATAGTGAGATCAGTCTCAGGACAATTGTGACAGCATCTGTCCCCATGATAAACTGGAGGCAACTATGAAATTTTGTTTCAGAGAAAAAGAAAAATCCTGCTTCCTCTAGTGTAGCTATTGCCACTTGGTGAAGAAGAATAAGTAGCTAATAGTAATTACTTGTATAACACACACTACATGTGTGTATAACACACACTTGTTTCAAATGGCACCTACACCAAACAAATTTCAAGTTCTTTGCTTTACTACCCCTTATTCGTAACTCTCTCAGGCAGCATATATTTGCTTTGAAGTGCATAGCATGTAGTAATGTGAAAGTTGGATCAAAGGAGGCTGATGGAACCAAGGGTAACAGAGTCCTATCTGATTCTTCTGTCCTTTTTCACACTGTTTTTCCCTTCCTGTTCTTTCTGCTTTTGCAGATGAAAAGGTTGCATTCTGCCAGGAAGTCATCAGTCACTCTTCCTAGCCTGTCATCATCTCTCTGAGATGAAGCAGTAAACAGTGGTAACTGCTGATGTAAAAATAACCATTATATGTGAACTAATAACAATCACGGTGAGTTGAAGTGCAGGTCTAATTTTGGACACAGGGCCAAGTACTGCTGCACTCAAGTGTGTAAGTTACATAGTATTCATGCTGTAAATATTATAAGGTAGAATTGTTTGAGTTTTGTAAATTATATACTGTATTTTTGTTTGTTTGAAATGCTTATACCAGAAAGCTTCTATGTTTTTAGTCATCCTGGAATTTCTAACACAATTTTCCTCTCTAGGAAAGGGTTCTTGTTTCCTTTTTAATTTCAAAAAACATAGTTATTGTCAATAGCAATCGGACTTTTCACTAAAGTAACAAAATGGGGAAAATCTTATTGCCTATCTGACATAAATTTGTGTCATGAGGATAATTATTTTTTCTTAAACATGAGAAATGTCTGGGTTTGTGGATAGCTAAAACTGGCAGACTGAAGACAATTTCAGTATGATTTACAACAGCAATCATGGTAGTTTATTGTGCTCACTGTCCAAGTGGAAAAGATGCATTTTGAAAGCCAGTATAGTCCCCATAAGGAATCTTGAGAAAACTACCAGTTGTATTGGATTGATTCTGGCTAGATGCCATGTGCCCACCAAAGCTGCTCTATCACTTCCCTCCTCAGCTGGGCAAGAGGAAATATATATAATGATGAACTTGTGGGCTGAGACTAAGGGTGGGGAGATCATTCAGCGGTTACTTTCCCAGGCAAAGCGGATTCAGCTCCAGAAAACTGATCTAATTTATTACTGGTCACATCAGAGTAGGATAGTGAGAATTAAAAATCAAATCCTAAAACGCCTCCTTTCCCCTCCAATGGTGCAGGAGGATGGGGAATGGGAGCAGAGACAGTTTAGAAACAGTTATTTTATATCAGAACGGTTCCATTCTCTTTCTAACTTTAGAACAGACCAAATTCAGCTACAGTTAGCAAAAGATGTAGCCTTTTTATGAGACATTTGTAGTTCATGAAGTTTTCTGACCACTTGTGAAAATTATGTAAAAACCTCTGCACAAACTATCCACTTCTTAGTGTCCATGCTAAAATTCCAATCTAAATTCATGATTGTCTTCTGACACAACTGCCAACTTGCCTTAATTCATGAAAGCTGTAGCTCTTCTGATTTATCTGAGAGGTGGCAATTTACAGAGGGTCCCCATGACTAGACAGAGCAAAGTTACAGAGACCCAGGCAGTTCATACTGTACCAGTCAGTAACTTGTGCATAATTTTAAGATTTGCACCCAAGCCAATGAGATGACAAAGGGTAGTACTGATCAGAAGTGAAAGCAGTTGGAAACATCAACAGGAGAACGACAGAGACATCCTTTGAGAGATATGATAACTCATGTTCCCTGCAACAATTTGGACAGTTTTTCCAAGCAAATACCCTATTCCTTACTTTTAATTAATTCTCTCTGTTTTCAAGATTGGCGTAATTTAATAAGTGACTTGCATATTACATAGTTTCACAAATGACTTACGGAAGAGGTGCACAGACAGGAGGTGAGGCTGAACATGCTGTACTTCGGAGGGTCAATTTCTGAGCAGTATCTCAGTCTGGATACCTCAAAGTTACAGTTTAAATAATCACTTTGACACACTGTCAAGGAAAAAACCTGCCATTACTACATGAAGAAAAAAATTTCTTCTACGTGAATGTCTCTTTTCAAAGACAAATAATCAAACAAACAACTCAGAAAAAAAAACCAACACGATGGGTTAGGAAATAACATATTTTCTCTTTTACCTTAGTTGTATTCTGGAATAACGTATTATATCTCTGTCATGGGATAGAAAGCACTAGCCTCTAAACTCAAGCTATTACATTTTTTTCCATTTGACTGGTGTGCAACCAAATGCAACATTCATCTGAATAACAGGATTTTCTGTTTCATTATCATTGCTTTCCTGTCTTTTACTGAATCTCACTAGTGTTTTTTCTGGCTTCCCCTCTCCTGCACAAAATATTGAATTTTGCATGCGTCGCTCTACTGCATGATGACAATGGGAGTGAGATGAGTGAGGCGTTTTGATATTTTCACATACGCATTGATAAAGAAAAAGTGTACATTTAACTTGATTCCTCAAAGTTATTTGCAAAATAACACTTTTACAAGTGGATGAAGCATGAAAAATGATAAAACTGTTTGGAAATATTTAACTGGATGTGGACAGAGAGGGTACCGGTTAAAAAAAACCCTTGCTGGGCATCACCAGCCTTTGTTTTTTGGTTTGGTTTTGGTTTGTTTTTTGTTTTGTTTTGTTTAAATTATGCTTCTTTCTGAATAACTACATAATCATGTAATGAGTAGGGTCCCCAGTGAACTAACTTATTCTTTAACTGAATATGCAGAAATGCCAAGCAGCAGATACAACAATCACAGATCTTATATGACCTTTTTCTTAATTACTCTGTCTTCCATTTTATGGGTCCTCGTAAAGCCTGTGTGACCAAAAGCAGAAATGCAACACATAAATCAGTGTGCTCCTGCCCCAGATACTCATGGTCAGCAGACAGAAGTCCTGTTGGTCCTTCAACATTGTTTACTTTTATTGTTGCTTTTTCCACAGAGTCATTGCAGTTACAGAGAGGCATGGGAAATTATTCCATTTTAGAAGAACAAAAGAGCTCCATTATCTCTGCTGAATGATGCAGCCTGATGATACAGAATTGTTGCTATATCCTGGACTCATTTTGCAGAAGTGCTTTTGTTTTTAATTGCAGCATCAGTCAGATGGAAAATATACACATCTCACTTGCCAACCTCTGGAACTCAGGAACTGACTCCTGGAAGCTCTCTTCAGATTTCTGCTGTGCTCACGTTCCTGGCTGTGCCAAGGAGAAGTGTTTTGGAGTAAGAACTGGAAAATAAACAATCAGCATGCAGAAGGATGCAAGCACTTGAGGCTGCAGTGAGTCCAGAAGCCAATTTGCCCATTTTGTGGGTGAACAGGTAGGGTACTGCACTGCCAGACACTTCTTGTCAGAGGAAAGTCTCATAGAATCATCATAGTTGGAAAGGACTTTCAAGACCACTGAGTCCAATTGTCAGTCCTACACCTTAACCACTAAAAAATCTCCCAATACACCCATTTTTAAAATACCCTGAGGGATGGTGACTCCACCACATCCCTGGGCAACTGGTTACAATGCTTCACCAACATTTCAGTGAAGAATTTTTCTAATATCTGAGTATCTGCCCTGGTGCAACCTGAACCCGTTTCCTCTTGTCCTATCACTAGTCGCTATGGAGAAGTCTGTATGGTATTGACCAAAGTGATATCTCCCTAGCAAAAAGTCAGCTTTGCACCTGTTAACATAAGTGTCTAAAACTCCTTGCTATTACCTAGGAACCTAGTGGAGAAAGGGTAAAAGTATTAGTTTTATGTGGGCTGGTATACCTCTAGAGAGAGAAAAGGATATAACTTTCCCCCAGGCAAGGTAGGGAATGTGAATCTAGGCTTATTTACACCTGCATTTGGTATTCAAATTCAGTGACTAGTGTAACTATGCTGTTATGAACAATTGGGTTACAATATGAACATAATTTGTACACAGAAAGTCTTGATCCTGGCCCTCTGTGTCCTCAATGAGCCCACTAGTGGGACGCAGCAGGACTTGTTTTTTAGAACACCGAGTCTTCAAGACAGCAGCTAAAACAAGAGTTTCAAATCCTAGCTGAGGGGGTTGGATCCTGTCACAGTTAAACAATCTCAGATTTTTTTATTCCAGTAGTTTGTTTTAATCCCTTAATTTTGTGATACGATGTAAGATTTAAATGGCTTTGGGATATCTTTATTTGCACACTCAAATGTTCTCGTATCTGAGAATTTTTGGTTCAGTGTTCACCTATCTTGCATGCAATATTTAAATAGAATCAGTGATTTTTAATAATTTCTAACCTATATTATTTACTTATGATTAAGAATTATCAGTGCTTCTAAATTATACGAAGATTTTTAGATAATTTGCAGAGAGTTATCACAGATCACCAACACTAGGAAAACTTAATTTAGTTACATTACCTCATATCAAGATGTTTGTTGTAGCAGGAAGTAAGGCTGATAACCTTCTTTTAACATCAGAATGGTAATTACTAGTTGCTCGTTGTGTCAGTACTTAATGCTTTCTATTGTGGTTTTGTTGGTTTTTTTTTCCTCCTAAAGCTTTTTTTTAAAACCTTATTTATCAGATATATTTGCAAAGTAACATGGCAGCTAAAGGACCATTTCAACCTTGAGCTGCATAAAGCAGAGATATTTACGCTTCTCATGGAGCAGGGCGATAATAGACCCTATCTGTATAGTGAATATTGCGCCAAAAGCTTTAGGCACCTCATTTCCTGAAAAAATGTACACAAACTGGATGGAGTTCAGAGAAGACCAATGGATAATAATAATGAAGATAGAAGGATTACTATATAAGGAAAGATTAAAAGAGACTCAGCACTCAACTGTAACAAACAATAAAAAACTTCAGAAGATAAATGCTCCAAACCTTATACACAAATGTAAAATCGCATACCTACAACTACTGTAACATTCATGGTATTTTCCATTTAGTATAGCACTAGCAAAATAAATGTGTTTTGCTGCAGACTGGAGATTAGACAGCAGGTAATTCAGGAGCTATAGTGAGCATCAGAATAAACTCCAGCAGGAAAGGACTTCTTTCCTCCATCACTCCATGTTACTTAACCTGCAAGGAACTGTTGCAGTGGTTCAGTAACTTATTCCCTAAATATATTAGAACTTAATGTAAGCTCCACTAATGCAATCTATGACATAACATATAAGTATAGAATTAATATTTCACTTAGTAATTCAGTATCCCAGTGTCTTGTAACTGTTTAAAGGTCATATGTTAAGAAAGAGTATCATGCTCTCTTCTTCAATAAACACTCTGTTTCTGCCCTGACATCAAGTTTAAATTAACTTTGGAAGTCAAATCTTCCTAGCAAAGGTCCATACTTTTACACAACAGCTAAGACGGTAGGAGAGGCAAAGATTTAAATTTGCTTCCTTGATTGTTTTGAAGGGACTAGTCCAGTCATGGTCATTGTCATTGGCTATAAACAGACAGACTTTTTACATTGAATAGTTATTTGGGAATTCAGCACGGTGTGAATTTGAAACAAACTATATCAAATATTAGCTCCATTTGTATATATTTTGTTCTTCATTCGATGAGTTTTTCCCTAATCACTTTAAACACATTTCCACTCTCTTCTGCTTTGAGACAAATGAGGAAATGCAGTGGTATTTTACTTAGTACTCACACTACTCCACAGCCAAGCTCATTCTAAAATGGACCTTAAGTAAATGAGCCCTGAAAGGGGAAGGATAACCCCGTTAAAGGTTTTGAATTTTAACTGGCTGTGATTTCCAGCCCTTGATTCTAGTATCTTAGAGGCCTGGAAGCCATACTAGTACAAGAAAATCTATGTTCTGTAGCATAAAATAGTTCATTCAATTTGAACAGAAAGGATAATGAACATGAACATAGAATATGAAAGGTTAATGATTTTGCATTGGCCGGGGATTTGATTTCTGCTGAACTTGAGTATTTGCAAGAAAAGATATGTTGGGGAAGTGAGTCATGAGAATTATATAGTGAGAATAAAGCTGATCACTGCACCTTTAAAGAAGAAGTGACAGTGACACATGCCACAGGTTCTGTGATGCACATAAACAAGGAGAAGATCAGATGAAATAGCAGATCACAAACTGGGTACTGAATGCAGGGTTCCTGTGGTGAAAGGGGTATTATGCATCAAAGTCAGTGTCCTGTGCTCTGTGCTAAATTGTTGTTTTTAATACAGAAGTATGATTAAATCTGTACTGCTAAAATAGTAGCTGAAGGTGGATAACTGAAATGAAAAATGCAGACTCTTCGTTGAGGGTTTGTTTGTTTGTTAAGAATTGGAAAAAATTGTGCGAAGAAAATAGAGCACTAAAATTTTAAATGTCCACTGGAGACACTATTACCTGGCAGTTGGTAAGTTGTTCATCTAGAAATAATTATGTATTCAGATCCCGTCAGTTAAATTGGCACATTAAGATTTCTGACTTAGTTACATAACTGTAAAGCAGAAATCCTGCAAACTGGTGGCAAGTCTGCCTTTGGGTCTTTGCCCAAAACAAAATCTCTGCAAGTACAATCCCTGGAACAGGTCTGTTTCCAGCATCACTTAGCATAGTTCCTCCACAGTCAGAAGGGTTATGCTGGTTTACATTTGGCCCCATAGAGATATTTCTGACCTTTTAGGTCAATTGTACTCCTACAGGTGTTTGAAGACACAGAGGAGTTCACTGGCTGTTGTGCTGGAATTGGCCTCCTCAGATGCTATGTTCTTGCAGGATCACTTTTGTGCCTAGCAGGACAGCTTGAACAGAGGCCTATGGGGCAAGCTGAGAAGCTGTCTGAATGGCCACAGCATGTGTTTCAGGCTCTCTGTTGGACATGGAGTCAGTCACACCAAGCATGCAGCAGAGATGTACTGCAGAGAGCATTGCTTCCCTTTGACTGAGAGTGGGAAACAGTGAAGCTTTATTTTTATTATTCATCCACTAGCCATTGCACTTATGCCATATGAAGGGTGACCCTCCTACTGGCAGCTTCCACCACAGGAGGGAGGGATGTGGAAGATGCAAGGCTTGAGTGTATGTCCAAGTCTTTTTTGTATCAGCCAGCCATACATTTGTGCTTCCAGGCAAGGAAAAAGATCTCAGTTTGAGGAAGGAGCAGGAGCAATGAAGAACCAGGTGAGGTAGTTCCACTGTAGAAGACATGGCTGGAATGCTGCATGCATTTCTAATCACTCATGTCATATAAAACACTCAAGAAGAAAAAGAGTCAGCAAGTTTTGTGATAAGATAAAAAGAGGAATAACAAATCTGTCTCATACAGAACAAGTAAAAGACTTAGTTTTCTTTAGCCTGAATACTGAGAGGAGATATGATATCTTTTATAAGTGCATCAATAGAGAAAACAGAAGGGCTAAGAATGTAAGTTTTCTTGGAATTTAAACCTAGCCAACAAAGCAGTAAGATGCCAGCTGTGGTAATAACAGGGACAAATGATGGCCAGTAAATATTCAGTGAGATGCTTGCTTTATTAGAACTCATCTTGAAAAAAACAGTAGGCTGTGTAATTTCCAGCTCACTGTTCCTTCAGATAGGATCACTGAGAAAAGGTGAGAGGAAACAGACATATGTTGTAGAACACCATAAAATTTTCTATAAAACATCAAATAACACGAAACTTCTGAAAAACTCCAGAGCTGTCACAACTAGTGACACTTCAGCCTTACATAGGGGATGTGTACCTTTGATAATAATGACAGCAGTTTTGCCTATGAGAGCAGACCTATGTGGAGCGTCCTATTCTGTAATTGGATGGGGGACAGTGTTTCATTTTTTCGTTGGTTGTACAAATGATTGCTGAATGCAGAGATTAACATATCAAACTATCTGTACCACAGTGCAAATATGTGAGTACAATCGAAAAATGAGCACAACAGAGCTCAGGAATCAGAGAGTGCAATTTTCCTAGAGTCTATTTCACAGCAATAATTTTGATTGAGAAATTGTGCTCTGATCTGAAGATATTGTGTTAGTTCAAAGATTTGACAACTTATGAAATATACTATCACAACAGATAGGAGAGATCTGTTTTCTTGTTAAATAATGTAAGGACTCTAACCAATGTAAGGACTCTAATCAATTTTCTCATCAAAGATGAGAAAAGACAGTTAGGTGAACATCAGCTATTCATTAACAAGGCCTTAGGCTTTAAATTAGTTGTTTTGTGCTAACACCCACAAAGGGTCAGTTTCAGTTTTGGGGTATTTCAGAATAACTCTACTGATATATGATAGCTTACCCCGGATAATCATGAAGACCACAATATTTCAGCATTCAGAGCAGACACCTAACAAGTTAAGGAATTTCTGCATAATCATTCCATTGATGCCTGCTCATCACACAAATCCTGTTAATGACTTTCTATCCACCCATGTATTTCTAATGAAGGCTGGACTATGCTGGTAGAATGGCATGTAGCTGTTTCATGTCCTCAGAGAGGGTCAAATACTATAATCTTCATTCCTCTCAGTAAATTAAGGACTGCATCTCAGTAAACTGAAAGATTGGAACACTTTGAAATGCATTTCTTTTTTCTCTAATTTCCTTCCACTCACTCTAATCATTATAGCAGGTTCTCAGACTAGGATTCATCAAATACCATACACAAATATTTTAAAGTTCTTTCACTTTGCTGTTTGTTATGTAAATTTGAAGCTTTCTTAGTAAAGAAAGACTTTCTATGCTTTACTTGTTCTTCCTTTAGATATGTCCTCATTATCAGCATTGGTGGTTTTTTTCATCACTCCAGGATTCTTTCCTTCCACTGACAAATTTTGACTCAGATAATCCTTCATATTCAGGACGTAATTTAAAAATTTATTCCCATGAGATGCAAAATCTCTTCAGTCTGTTGGTGATTTGAAGGTTACATTTCCACTTTCCCTTTTATTTATACATTAATTAATTAATTATTCCTCGCTTGTCCACATGTATTTGTCAGAAATTTCCCACTGTATGCCCAGTGATCACTCTCTCTAGAAGGTTTTTCTTGCCAGTCTCAGAATTTCTAATGAAATCCCACCATGTAGGGGAGGATTTAAAACAACAGAAAGACAGGAAAGGGTGCAACTCATGGATACTACAGTTTCTGTGAGGAGACAGGTCTCCTGTAGCAAGACAAACACCAAAGACCCACTTTCCCCAAATGAAAAGTCTAACTCAATGGCTATGTTGCCATTGGTGTCCCTTACCTCAGATGCTGCAACAGTAACCTACAATTATTCCCCTTTCTCTGCACTTTTGTAGAGAAAGGACTTAGTCACTACTGGAAGAGGAAGGGAGAATATCTTCTGGCAGGCTTTGCCTGAGTTTCTGTAACTACGCACAGTACCAGACAGTAAAACCAATCTATCTTACCAACATTATGCTTTCTGCAGCAAGACAGTGTAGGAACAACAGAAATAGAGTTGGAGACATCAAGATGTCAAGATTTGTCATTTAGAGGTCAGTTGATATTCAAAATACAGGACAACATTGTGGTTATCATCGGGTAGTAGGGTGTTGGTTAAAGTTTATGAATGTTATAATGGCGAAGATTCAATAAGCTGCATTTTTATGCGTAGAACAAGTGGGGTTCCTGACCATTTCCACATTGGACTGAACTTCTGGAAAAAAGATCTTGCAAAAAATGTTTGAGCTGAAATATAGTGAGTCCAATTTCTTCTGCGTTTTATTCATCTAATTTCTAATGAGAATCTCTAAGGCTTGAGAACATGTTGAGAGACTTCAATCTTGCACTTAAAGAGAGAGCTGAAAAAACTCCCTAAGAAAAATATTGGGATGAATCTTAACTCTCAAGCCAGTCAGTCCTTTCATTTTTTTGTACATTGTTTGCAAGAAATCAAACATTTTCATTTTAAAACTGTGATCAACTAAATTGTGATGGGGATCCATTTATAAAAAGAAGCCGTAAAAATAAAATTTTATCTGTGTCCTAGCTCCCCAGCTTAATATTTTCAATAAGTTAGGAGTCCTTATATGAATCCAGAGAAGTTGGAAAAGAATATATTTCTGTAAGCATTTTGGACACAAGACATTTTTTCTGTGGCACGAGCTGCTAGGTGACTACCTGCTGAAAATTTTCATTTAACAAGACCTTGGAAACAAATTAGGGGAAAGATAATTTCTGCCACTCTTTTTAGGTGGATAGTGATTTTTTCTGTCTTAGCACAATTCTTACGTTTACCCATATGTAAACACTTAAAGCTCTCTTTTCAAGCTGCCTGTTTTAGATGGTGGTCTAAGCATGGAATAAGGAACTGCAGGTCATAAAATGTTCACAGAATAAGTAATTTATGTCCACTGTGAATCCATGATATTTGATGCAGGTCTTCAGATGAAACATACTGTATGACAATCAATAGCTTGTTATGGCTCAACGAGTTAAATCTTCTGAGAATCTGCTTACTGCACATTTTGGAACCCTTAACTGTAAAGACAGGATTTTCAGAGGGCACTTGAGGCTTTGATAAAGCTTTTAATTGACTGACTGCGCCTTGTTCTCTGGCTCTTTAATGAGTACAGAAGCTATTGCAAATGGTGTGGGTCACAAAGTGTGTTGACCACCAATGCCTTTCACTTAGTCAATAAACCTATGTAACAATCAGATGGGAACACAGCTCTATAAAAGAAGTGTTATTAGATGAGGGTTGACTCAATGATTTGAAAACATTTTGTGTTTAGGCTGGAAATTAGAAACAGTATTGAAAACACATCTCTGAAACTTACTCTACAAAGTATTGAGGAGATTTTGATGGGGACCTGACAGCGTCTTTTATCTATTTTAAGTGCAACAGTTCCAGGCACAAGAGAGCCTATTTTTACAGCTATGTATATATGGCAGTTGCAGAAAGTATTAAACCTTCAGCCAATTTGCAGTGTGATATCTTCCCAGCAGTATATATTGACAGCTGCAGAGTACTTATATAAGTTAGACCATTCAAGAAACTTGATGAAGATGATGTGCAGAGTAATCAAAATGACTTGAAATCAAAAAATCAGAAGATCTCAGCTTTCTGAACTGGTTCTATCCACCTTAAATTGATAAATTTTAATGTCAGATACCTGAGTTATAAACTTCATTTTAGTACTAGGCTCCATTTAAGTAATCTTTTCTACTTAGAAAGACTTTAAAAGATACTTGAGTGCTTAAAACAAGTTGTGATTGGGTTGAACTTCATGTAAAAATATATCAGAAATGGAATCAAGGCTCCTGCATCAAAAAGGGGGAAATAATAACAGCAAAAGACAGAGGCAAAATGGATAAATAGGATTCCTATGTGACAATATCACCTTTTCCTTCCTTTCTTGTAAAATCTACTGAGTTAAATAATGGAAATTAATAAATAAGAATATCACCCTTGTAGCAGCACACGAAAAAAACATAGGGCCCAGGTGATTTTGTGGTGAGTTTTTTTAAAGCCAAGTACAATCAAAATACAAATCTTTGACTGCAGTAGTGGAGATATACTCAACTTGGTTATTATTTTCTAGGGGAAAATGTCGCTAATGATATGTCACATCTTTCCAGGAGGACTGATGTTACTTATTGGACAAATAAAGTGACAAATACAAAATAAATCTGGTTACTGAACAAAGAAGTGAAAGATTTATTCTGTCTACTAGAAATACATGGAGGTATATCATTTAACTTGAAGAAAAATCCAAAATACACAAACAGCTCTTAGTCTGAAAAGTGTAATGATTTCAAGTTTCCTGAAACAAATAGGGATTTTATGTATGAGAAACTAGTTTCTCCAAGAGAATGCTGTGAAAACTGTGTCAAAAGCTTTACTGATGTCCAGGTAAAAAACTCCACAGCCTTTTCCTCATCCACTGAATGGGTCAGTGTGTCATACAAGGTGACCAGGTTAGTCAAGCAGGACCTGCCTTCCATGAATGAATGCAGACTGAGCCTGATTGCCTGGTTGTCCTGCATGTGCTGCATGATGCCACTCAGGATGATCTATTCCACAATTTTCATAAGTACTTTTATTATTTAGACCAGTCTTGCTTGCTTTGTGGGTAGATGATATGCATTGAATAAGGAAGACTCAGTCCAGGTAATTTGGCTTATATACTGTATTTTTAGAACTTGAGCGCCTATGCTTCATTTATTTAAGAGTAAACTGTGCTTTTGACAGCAACTCCACATGGTTTGTCATGTCACCCAGCTTTAATCACTTCAAATCAGGTGTCTAAATCAGATATGGTAAGGTACATTTTTTCTACCTTTAATTATGAAAAATAAGCACTGGCAGGTCTGATTCTTTTGCCCCTCATGAGGTCAGATAAATCTAGAAGGGGCAATTTCTATGTCTTTAATAAACAAATAAAAAAACCCCAACAACAACAAAAAAAACAACAACAACAAAACAAAAAACTAAGGGTAAATAACTTGACAATCTACATTGTAGGTATCTGAAATAAGGGGGGATGAATCAGGTTTTAGCCAAAGGGTTTTTTTTAAAAACACAATTCCATTTCTCCTAGAACGACAGTTGCAGTTAACAGACAAATAGTGTGTATCTAGTATTTGGTGAGATCACAGCTAGGAGACGAGATTTTGCTAGGAGCCTTTAGATTTTTTTCTATTGTTCTTACCATGTTTCAAATCTATATTCAATGTCAAAAATCAGTTCTGAAAAGATCATGCCTTGTAGGTCTCTGTCAGGCCGGAATAGGATTTGTAGAGAGTTCTACAACCTGAACTCAATCCACTCATATGGACAATACAGCTGTAGAAAGAATTGTTTGGCACACTTTCAAGTATCTTTTGAGCAAGTCCCTTTAATGCTCCTTGTCTCATTGTTTCTGTTTAAAGGTTATCATGAAAACTAATCATGAAGGCAGACAATATTTGTATTGATTCTGTTGTTTTATTTGAGAATGAGAGCAGCTGAGGAGACAAACACTTTCTCTGCCTCCAACAAAATTAGCATCTTCATTGTCTGAGATAAAACTTCAAAGGCACCCATGCTCCAGTGCTATCAGAGAACCTCTGACCTAGGTCCTATAATGTTACAGGGCTGATCCAAAACTCACTGTAACCAGCTCAGTGATTTTAAAGGTCTTTTGCAACCAGAAGAATTTTGTGATTCTGTGTATGTGTGGTGCTTAAGAATATGGTTTAGCACAAGTCTCAGTAGAGTTAGGTTAAGTGTTGGACTTGATCATCTTAAAAGTGTTTTCCAGTAACAATGACTTTGTGATTCTAAATAAGTTTTCCTTGGGAATTCCACAGCTTTTGAATAAGGACCTAAGATCAGGTTCCTAATCACATTTCAATCTGAGAATTTAGTCTATAATTTTTTTCTCACCTTTCAGGGTCAAGTTAGCAAGTTAGCATTAAACTTGCAGATTTTAAGGTACAGTGAATCAATTGTGGGAAATGGCTGAGGAACATAAAAGAGGCAAAAAGTGTGATAGCTTTCTATCTTCATGTGGACAACGGTTTCCTTCTAGTTTTTTGTTTTCCTGTGCTTTTAGACCCTAGCTCAGCATTGTGAAATTCATATCTGACACCTGTGAGTTATTTTTGTTAAATTCAGAGGAACCTTAATCAGTTATAAAAGGAGTTCAAATAAAGATCACATAGCAGTTATACAATGAAAATCTTTTGTAAGCCTCAGCTACCCAGAATCATGTGATATCACTGTTATCCAAAATTCTACCCTCCAAAATACATGATTAGGTATAACAACACACTTGTTGCTAAACAGGCAAATGAGGCCTCAAGTAGGTCTACAACAGTTTCTAGTACTTTTTCCTTTCTTTCCTCTCACCAGTCAACAGTTACTAACTCTGTGACTCCCTGGAAATGTTGGTCACTAATTTTAAACTCCAAATATTACAAAATGTTGGTTTAGGCCATATATTTGATTATCCAGTAGTAGTCTGGCTAAGGTCTTGCCTATTATAAGGAAGTTGTTGCATATATTGCAACATAATGATGAAAAACTTGAAAACTAATTATTCCTTCTGGAAAAAAAGTTAACAATTGGAAGCACGAAAGAATGGGAAAATAATCCTGGATTTTGTGGTCCATAAATATGGTGTAGCTCTAACTTGTAAGTTTCATTGTCCATGGATCTACTAATAAAGCCATGGGGTGAGTCGACAGGTCAAAGATATTTGGGAATATTTGAATTATTATTCTTTCTGTAAATATTATCTGAATCAACTATATTATTCACTGAAGCTCAGGTCATTGTCAACTTGGTACTGAGAAAGGCTAAAGATGAATCATAAAATGGTAAATGGTCCTGCAGATATAATGCTCTTGATACAGCTCAAGCTAGACCACCTGGCTGCACTTTTTATCCTTATATTCTGGCTAAAAACATCAAAGCAAAAATTCTGTTCCTAGAGCTTCTGGAAACATTTTCCACACTGCAACTTTATTCATTGTGCAGCCTTGCAGATCTATACAGTGGGTTTATGAAATGATATATGTATAGAAGATATTAAGCTGCAATCTTTAAAAATTTTTAGCCATCATCGTAAATCTTTAAAGTAAACATTTCGACACATTGGGGATGGAATAAGCGCTGTTGACACATTGGGCAATACAGAACAAGAAATTCAAAATGAAAACCAGAACCATTCAGAACAAGATAATTCTTTTTGGATCAATATGTAACTCCATTTTAAATGCCTTGTTCTCAAAAGAATGAACTTTGCAATATATTACCTCAATAAATAACATCAGTGGTATGAATATGCAGCTTCATGGGATCCATTCTCTTATCTGCAACAACTTGATTTTTGATTCATCTTTATATTTTTGATTCAATCTTTTTATTGATTCCACTAGTTACATTAGACATTTCACATTACAATGAGACATTAAAATACTGCTTACACTCTAGGTCTAATTTTGTGCAATAAAAGTCATACTATGAAAGTAAAAATGCAGTAATGAAATATTTCAGAGGAAGATGATTGTAAAGGAGAGATACTAAATGTCTTGTGTCACCATTTGAACATGCACTGAAGAAGGAGGGCTTCTGGATGTGAAGAGGGGCAGAACTCAAATAGATCCCTCGATCTATTCCCTCACATTTCCTGACATACCCTGTAAGAGATCAGAAAGTCAGCAGCTCTTCCCTTTTTTTTTCCCACTTCCTCCTGGTTGCCCTGCTCTTTTGTTATCACTAGTATTCTATCCTAGGTTTGTCATCCGCCCAAACTGCTAAGTTGTGACATCTTGTTAGAATGATGACATAGTATTATTCATTTCTACCATCCTGAATAGTGGTCTCAACCACTTCAAACCACTTCAAAGGATCTGACTTAGTTTGTACTTTAAACATCTATACTGAAAAGCTTGTAGCAATTTTCTCCAAGATTCTAGCAAACAAACTTGTACATAATTTTGAATAATACCGTTTTCCTTTGAGTTTTCTTTTATTTAGTATTGCTGGAAAGCAGGTGAGAACATACAGAGCGCTTCAATCAGACTGGCTGCATTTTCAGAGGAAGGATGATCATTAGTGAGCTTGCTGCATTTTCAAATCATGAGACAAAAAAATTGAATTTTGTGTTTTGGTGTTGTCAGTAATATTCCAGTAACATAACTATTTCCATAATAGCTAAATGAAGAAATGCTAAAAAATATGAGATGTATAAGATGCAATTAAAATGTGTTATGTGGGTAGTGTGTGGAAAGAGAACTTACACACCAGAAGTTCATGAGTAATATGACACAATAAAGCACCGAAAAAAAAATTAGCCTATGTAATTAGTACAGCTTTTTGCAAACATTTACAGATTTGTTAGATGAAACTAGCAAGTAAACAACTTTAACTGTACAGGAAGAATATGAAGAAAATCAAAACAGCTTAAATGAAATAATAATAAAAAATGTTTCCTATAGTTGTACAAAGCCATCCAAACAAATGCATGAACAAATTAAGCAAAAATTTAAATGTCAGAATTCTGATTTTAAAAGGAAGAAAATGTGATTGTTGAAGTTCCATTTTGCTTTGGTCCAAACCAGAGAAAAGTTTACTTTACCAAAATACCCTCAGTTTCTCCCAACAAAAAATTAATATTCAGACTTCATTAAATCTTTTGAGAATGCTACCGCTCCAGCTACAAGGCAAAAGTATGTATTCTGACCATATTTCTAAGCATTGTGAAGTTCTGGTTGCTGATCATAGCAGCTTTACTACCTGAATATAGAGAGTGATGAACTCATGTCACATAAATAGTAAGATTCATCCCTGTTCTTAACTGGATGTTGGCAGAAACGTGACATTGTGCAATAAAAATTTTTCAGGGGTTAGAATTTTAGGATTTTTTTAAGTACCCAGTGGTATATTCTGAAAAGTTAAAGACAATATTTCAGATTTTTTTTTATTTTTTTTAATTATTTTTCTGTAAACATCCATTTTCTTAAGTGCCAACTGGTCCCTTACATTCTGGTCAGCAATCCCTTAGGCATTCTAATTAAATCTTGTCCATTATAGCCCATTAGGTGGTGTTAAAAAGCAATTTGCTTTCCCTTTTCTAGTCCATCCCAACGCGGTTAGCCAATTACTTCCACAGTGCTTTAAAGATGAGATTTTGAAAAAGGATAAGCAATGGCAAAATGCTCAAAATCAAAGTCAGTGGTCATCCCATTTATTTCAAAGAAACAAAATAGCAAGTGTTCAAGTATCTTTTACAGGCCTAAAACTGACTAAATTATGGAATAGCACTGCAATATATTACAAGAAGGCTACTAAGTTAATTAGTTGGTGCTTTCAGTGTCTTCTTATGTCAATATAATCCAATGGCTCAAGAGCCTTTTCCCTGTTCTGGTTTTGGGAAGTAATTAGGACATTTTTAGTATGACTGACACTGGCAGTTAAATTTCAGAGATCACTTTATAAAATTAATTGTTTTTTTCTTTATAAATGCAACATTTCAGTCAGAGAAAAACAAATTTTACAACTTAAGAGCATGTCTATCAGAATGGAAGGGAAAGCAGTGGCAGTCAGAGAACACCTAGATTCATTCTACATTCTGTATTTACTAACTCACTTGCCATCAGTGTGAAATGAAAGCAAACATCCAAGATTGGCTGGTATAGAAATCTAGGTCCTAAATGATCATATAGTGTTGGTGGCGTCAGGGGCATTGTTCTTCTGGAGGTGCTTTCCTCATTTTTGTTCTTGTTCTTTGAACCAGATGCTTCAATTTGAACATCTTATATGCTGCTTTTTCATAACTAATGAATAGCTTATTGACCACTTTTACTCAATGACATACCAAAATTCATAACCGTACTCTGGACTTACTTCTAATCAAAAGGTGGGGAACTTTGGATAGTCCACATAGTAGGGAAAAAAATTTCAGAAGTATTTTGATTAAAGCCCTATTCATTCTTAACCTATAAGCCTTCAGTATTTTGTTGTACTGCAAAGAAAAACATAGTATCTCAGGAAACGTTATAAAAAAATCTGGTGAAAGATTTTATGTCAAGAGATAAAGATTGTAAATTTATGAGTATAAAATCATTTTCCATTTGAATTTCTTTTGGACATGTTTTGTTCATTTGGTAAAGAGCTATATAAAACCTTTACTTGCCTATATCAGCTCTGTTGGAACAATTAAACACTTAGATTATAGAATGGAAAGGAAAAAGTAAAATTCATTTTCATTTCACGGAGAAAGTTGAAGATCTAAATCTATGAACTACTTCTTTAATAGGCCTCATGTTTAAAATACGGCTCTTGCACATTTTGGGAAAAATTTCTGTGTCAATATACTATTCTCCAAAACAGATAAAAGACTATTTTGCCCAAAGAAATAGCTGGTGGAAGAAATAAGTATCTAGGAACAGAAAATAGTGAGAACGCTTTTTATGTGTATGCAGTGCATTTTATGAGGGAAAGTTTTTATATCATATACAGCATTGTATGGTATTTGACACTTAATGTTACTGGAAACTGTTCAAATCACTCCCTGCATGCTAAGCTGAAAGTAGTTTGCACCCTCAGGTCTAGCAGTTAAAAGGAATTTGGTATTATAGACCTTTGACTGATTCAGAAACACAGATACATAAATGGGTGTTTAACACACAGGCACTGCAAGTCACATTGGAGGTCTGATCCTAAACCCCACTGGTATATGTGGGAAGCTTTCCACTGTTTTAAAAAGGCTTCAGATCAGGCTCCCGGGCACTATTTGGCAAAGCCACAGTTAAAATATCTGACAGTGTTTTGTATTGCAAGCCTCCATTTTCACTTGGGTTATAATCTCTATCATAAATATTCACTCTAGACTCAGCTGTGACATCAGAGACAGAGTCTTCAGTGGTGCCCAGTGACAGAACAAGAAGTTATGGGCACAAACTGAGACACAGGAAGTTAATTTTCTACATAAGAAAACACTTGTTTTAATGTCAGAATAGTCATGCACTTTCACAGACTGCCCAGAGAGGTTGTGAAATTTCCATCCTTGGAAATAATGAAAACCTGAATGGACACAGCTCTGAGAAAACCATTGTAGGTGAACCTGCTTTGATGTCTAGAAGATCTCTTGAGGACACTTCCTATCTCTGATTCTCTGATTCTGTTTGATTTCAGGAGATAGATTGTCTGCTCTACTTCAAATAAGCCATACACACTGCTCTGGACTTGACTGTTATGAAAGGAAGAGCAAGTATTTAAGTACCTTTTTGAAAATAATTTTTTTAAAAGTACTCTTACTATTAAGAAGTGTAATTATTCTAGCAATAATATAAGTAATACTTGCCTCACCTGTTTCGTCATATCCTGCCCACCACCAAAAAAACCCCCAACCCAAATAATGAAAACAAAAAACAAAAAGCCCTAGAAATTTTTATCCATTTTGGGAAAACTGACTGCTCTTGGATATGTACTTTTCTTATGCTTTGGGCAGCTTACAGTATTGAGTTCACAAAACACGTAGGTGAAGAAACAGCTAGTTTGTAAATGCTTTCCTGGCTCTGGCAGAAAATCTATGGGAAAATGCTGTCCTGTGACAGCTGTAGAACTTTTCCAGGTATGCTAAAACCAACGTGAGTGGCTCTAAAAAACTTCAGTTAAAAGCGTGGAGCCCTTGTAGATGATTAAGTATCTCACTTGTGCTTGCAGCTCTCTTCAGGCATCTTTTTTGGTTGTAGCAGTTTATCTATCCTTCTCTCTCTGAAAAAGTGTGAGGTTGTTACGATCCGAGCTATTATGTTATATTTTGATTGTGAGGAAAAATCAGCCACTACTCATAGACGTTGCACGAATTTACAAAAATAACAGGCTTTATGATTTAAGCAAATTACAAGGTTTATTTTAGGGAAAGGAAACAATAACGCCACCTTTAAAAGAAAGAACAAGTTTACAAGAGGAGAGATTTTACATAAATTAGTCACTTTGGGGAGACAGTTGTTAAGAAAAGCAAAGAAAAGACAGCAATTAAGTTTTATCACCGGCCCTGGTCTCTGGCAGGAGGTGGTGTAGAAGCCGCCGTTCCTGCTTGGCTGCTTTTCCCTGTTTTTTTTTTTTTCCTTTCCTCCGCTGTTGCTGTCCCGTAGCTGAAACCCGAAGTAGCAAGAGAAGGGGGGGGGGAAGAGAGAGACACCTCTTCTCCTTCCTCTTGGAGTTTTTATTCAGCAAAAAGGGGTTCTGTCTTTTCATAAATAACTGGCACACAGACTTGCTAAAGATGACGCACAGATTTTGCCATCCCAAGAACTTCTCTTTTAATTATTGTGATCTTTCAGTCCTTGTTGCCTTGCTAAATTTATTACCTTTGTATTGACTGTATACCAGGAGGTGACCGGATTAAGCAGTCTTATCTTTAGGTGCCTGTCAGGCACCTAAAACAGAAGCTACTTAAGCTTGAGGTAAAAATCTGTTAATTGAGGATATGTTTGGTATATTTTTAGAAGAGCAGAAAAAATACTGATTCGAGAGACATATTTTGTATTTTCAGAGTGTTTACATCAGAGGTACTTTGTGAAATCTGCAATTTGTCAGAGGAAGAAGGCACCTTTCTATCTCAGGAGTGAAAGAGGAGTTTGTCAAGGTGTAGAAATTAGTATCACACCCTGGATCAAAACTGGCGGCTAGGTTGCAGGCAGTCTGGGGTGAAGCAACAGCTGCTGTCCATCCATACCAAGTGTTTAGAGTCCTTGGGTGCATGTCTTTCTGTAAATGTAACTCTTCCAACCCTCTTTTTGACCCTGCTGCTTTCCGTATTTATTATGTGTCAGCGTGAAGACTCAGCAGTTTTGGGAAGCTCAAGCAATTTATAGTGTCACTACAAGGGCTTCAAGAGTGCAGTACTGACTTTGCAAAGCTAAGAATTTTCATACAGAAGAAATGTTTATGGCCACCTTTATGACTGAAATTTTTGTTGTTTGACTAACTCTTGCTCCTGAATTACAAACTGCTTTCCTGCAGTGTCCTTCCTACAAATGTAACTGCAAATGGCTGTATACTGAGAAATTTAGTATACGGTCAGCTAAGATTTGCTCTTCCAATAACTAGTGAAAATGATGATAGATAAATCTCCACCCACCTGGGAATAATTGAAGCCTTCTATGGAATTAAACTTTAATACAAAAATAGTAGATGAGTTTAACCAATATCAAGTAAGAATAAAAAGTGTGGTTTGGATACCATTCAGAATGCTCCATCTCCATCAGAGAAGAAAGGGGAGAAATGGGAAAATTTCCCCTTTAAAATGAAAGATTAATCATACTGTTAATCAGCCAGAATGATACATTCCTTTCTGTTGTTAAGAAGCTCATTAATCATTGTGGATGCCGGATGTTTGGGGAGTCTAATTAGCGCTTAGATTATGTTTTCTCAAAGTCCTTTTATTTTCCTTCCTACTTTTTCAACTGTATACATATATTTCAGTGCAATATGGTATGTGGTATTAAACCAGAAAAAGTGCAGATGACGGACACAGCTGGTTATATATACTGATGTTCACCTAATTACACATCAAAACCCTGAGGTGTCAATTTATAACATCATCAGTAAAAATCTAACAGATCTGAATGTATCATCTACATGATAGAAATAAATCATCCTTTCAACAGTTCTGTAGCAATTAGTCACTTAAGAAAATTAGTTTCTTAAAAATACTTAGTTTTACACCAATTAATTAAATTGGTCTAAAATACACCTCTGAAATGGGAGACCAATCTTCTTCTTTCTGTGCTACTGTGGTACTTCATTGTAAAACTCAGATACTTTTGTGGTTAATGGTGAGTAGGAAATTCTGCAACTTACAAATTACAAAAAATATCAGATATATATCAAATACCAGATATAAATGATTTAGCACTTTGTCATTAGCAAGTTTCATATCTGGTGCACCCATATATTTCTAGAAATATTTTTCTCTTATTTTTTTATTTCCTTCTTTTTAATACCAGATATCAGCTCCTCTGTAACTAGTCATTTACCGGGCCTATTCACATAGCCTAAAGCTTATGCGTAATCTATTACATCTGAAAAGTAGTGCAATGCAGCTGCAGAAAATGCTTTTACGTTCGGAATAGTAGATTGAGAATGCCATATGTCATGATGAAACAGATTTTATTTTTAATCAAAGGATTCAGACTCAGATTCAGTTCAGATTCAAATTTCACAGATTTCATTTAGCTTCCTTTCCCCTGAGTAACACAGTAAAGTCAATAGCAGTTTTCTAACCCATCTCCCTCCAATTCAATTGTGTTGGCTCACTTGTCAACTTCTGGATTATATTTCATTTCTATTTTGAGGCACCAAATGTGATACAAAATAGTTGCTATCTATTTGTTTTAAATTGTTTCTTGGTGCAGATTCTTACTCCTTTGCTGTGTAATTCATATCAGTTCTAATCTCAGGGTTTAATAACACGAGACCTTTTAAAAGACACTAGACCAAATGTGTTGTCTGTCTGAGATTGGATCCTCTTAAATACATTCTAAATTCAGACAGCAGTTGAGTCCACCTTATTCCAGGATCATCTGTCTGATAGAGATTTGCATTCATTATGGATTTTCCTATTTGGCCCGAAAGTTTTGAAGTGCACCCATAGGTGGGTAACCCCAATGATCATTTTCAGGTAGGCAGGCACCTGAACTCTTATTTTGTTCTCTAAAAGAGCAGAAAAAATTACAAGAATAGGAATAAAATTAGCTTTCCTTGCTGGTGATATGGCATTGCAGTTACAGAGATTTGGCAGCAGTGACTTCTGTCTCTGCTCCAAAAGTGAGACTGTTCAGGTGATTGGTTTTCAGTCCAATAGTAATCTAATGCATTTTAATGTAGCTTGCTCTGGAAGGCTGGTCTGTCTTCTTCTAGTAAATGTAACAACTGAGATACAGTCAAGCTTCTTTTATCCTACTTTTTGACATTATGAACACACAGATGATACCAAAGTTGATGATTAAAATTTTTTTTAAGCAATATATAAAGAATTTGAATATTCAATCTGCAGAATACTTAGGTGTAAAAGAATTAGTTGACAAGAAAAAGATTACCTTCTTTGGATTTTTTGGTTTGTTTTTTTTTGGTTTTTGTTTTTTGTAGAATAAAAACCTAAAAGGTAAAGTAAAACCATAGCATTAATTCAGATTTCTCTGTCATGCTGAAACATGCAAACTTATCTTTTTCAGTGATTTCTTTTTGGTTTCAAAAAGAGAAACAAAGAAACAGTTATTCACTTTAAAAATAGCCTTCACCCACAGCGTTTTCCCCACACATGCACTATTCTGAGACTGAATATGTTGTCTCAGTGGTGCTGTCAATCTGATAATTCAATACAGAGACAGATGAATTTATGGACCTATGAGTCAGACTGCATGCTAACTAAAATAAAACTGAATGTTGAGGTTAGACACTATGATGTTGACCATTATATTCTGCAACTTGAAAGTATCTGGATCCAGACTAAAACCATTTCAGCATCTTGTTGTTCAATATTATAATTTAGTACATCTAGGCACCTTGAAAGAAGTTCCAAAACACCCCACACATATTTACAAAAGAGAAGCCTAAATGTGAGCCAATGTTTAAAACCTTTTAATAAGGAGCACCAGGCATATGGCCTAAATGTAGACTCTCACAGCAAACTAGGGACACCATGCTCTCAATGGTATTTGTAGCTTTGAACCTTTCTCCAAAGGAAGGACTCTTTTTTCAAGTCTCCTTCCCCAAACAAAGGAGAAACGTGTCTTTCCCTTTGAGACCCAATAGCACAGTGATATTTTCCCTCATACAGTGAGTGTATCAGTATTTCATTTTTTTTTCATGATATCACCAGAAAAAGAATGCATTCCTGCTTTCCAGCCTCCCCATCCAGCACGGGTATCCCAATCAGCAAGAGGCTGGGTCTTCCTGTGTTTGCACAAAAATGTGTCAAACAATGTCTTTCCTCCTCCTCCTTCACCCTAAGGCACACTCACAGATGCTGAGCTGCCTGCAGATACAACTACACACAGGAGGTTAATCCCCAGGTTTGTGGTTAGGGAAGCTTTGGGAGGGACTGAGGAAGTGATGGCTTTGAAGCCCCTCAGCAGCTGGTAGAAGAAGGAACAGCATTGACTCTACTTCCTCAGACTATGTTGTCATTCTCTCTTTGGAAGAAGCAGCTCCCACTTAATTTTGCAAAGATCACAGATTTTCAATGCTATGATAATCTCTATAAGACTCAGTCCCTCTGCAAACCTATACCGTATGCTGACTGGCAAATGAAAACCAGTTTAACATAGTGCTGATCTTTTTAGTTTGTTAAGATAAGGGTTCACCTTGGCACATCTCTGACTTTTTGGTATCAGGGAAATTAAATACTTGAAGAAGGTGCATAAGGAATGTAAATTTCCCCAGGGCATTTTGGACACAACCCTCATACTCAGGATTACTGCCTGGGATTTAGAGTGTTAGTTTCCAGTTTAGGCCAATATTTGGTTGTAGCTCACTGAGTCTTTTCTAGACACAGTATCTTCAATTGAAAGGTAGCCTAACACTACTTAAGGTTTCTGAGAGAACCGCTGCCAAGTCACAGTGGATAGCAAAACCACTTTTTACTCTAAGAACTGTGCTTTATAAACAACACTACATTTTCAATAGGCAAGTGCTGAAAATGAAAGGGACAAGATATTGATAGTTCAGAAAATTAATCCAGAGCAATGACCAGACAGACAATCAAAAACTGGTTTTAGGACCCTGGATCTTTCAAAGTGGGAAGTAGCCCCCTGTACAACTAATGAGGACTACAGCATATGACTCCATCCGGTTCCTTACAATAAGCCCATGCAATAATCTTTTGTGTGAATTCAACTTTTTGTAACCAATATGTAATTAGCTTTACACTTTCTCTGCAAAGTCTGGAAAAAGCTGAGTCTTACCCCTACACATTTTAAAAAACGAAAATATAATATCCTCAATACTTTCTCTATAGTCTTGTAATGGCTGTCCAAGACTGAACTGCAACTTGGGCACTGAAGTTAACAGCGTAGGTTCAGTGTGCAAAGCTGCTTTATACTAATGAATTAAGAGAATCACGTCTTCCTCACCAGAATGATCACACAGGGCAATCCAGTCCCTCCTGAGGTTCTCTGCTCAATGTCTTTTTTGGCCATCTTTGCTATCCCACAAGGAGCAAGTGAACCCATCAATGGGCTTCTGCCAAGCAAACACCTTGTACACCTCTCAGTAAAATTGTTCTCCAGGACAAATGACAGAAGCTAGCCACTATTAGCTTGGAAGAGACAATGTCCCTTGGTGGTTTTTGAGTCAATCTGTTGTCATTTTGAGTAGTGTCTGTATAACATAAGTGTTCAATTTTTTAATGGATTCATTGCAAATAAGTCAGCCCTATAATAAACCCCTGCATATGTCCACTTGTCAGTAGAAAACAAAAATTATTCAAGCAATGAAGGAATTTTGCTGTCACGGTTTAACACTGGCCCGGCAATTAACTGAGTAACAGATGCTCTTTATTAATTCCCCTCTCCTCCCTGAGAAAGAAAGGAGAGAGAACAAGGGAGAGAGACATGGGTTGGAAACTAAACTACACAGCTTTAATGGAACAGTAATGATAAAAAGGAAAAATTACTAAATATATACAAATATACAATAAAATCGGTAATCACGTTCCTCCCCCCTTTCCCCCAATAACTCTCACATCACCACGGAGGCTGCATGGCAGCCCTGGGAAAGTCCAGGCTGGACTCCTGGAGTCAGCAGCAGTCAGGAGATGGAGGCAGGAAGACACAGATTCAGGCTGGCACGGATCAGGACCACAGGCAGAGGAATGGATGGAATCTTCCCAGGATGCTGAAGCAAACAAGGACAGGAGAAGAAGGGGAAGCAGGAAGCAATTTTGACACTTGTAATCCCTCAAATTTATACTGAGTATGACATGTATATGATGGAATACTCTGTTTGGTCAATTCCGGCATCTGTCTTGTCCCTTCCTCCCCAAAGGAGGGCTGCAGGTGTGACTTCTTTACTCCTTTTCTCCTTCCGGAGGGCAAAATGTTCCTCAGAGCTGAGCAGTGGCCTTGGCTCTGCACACCAATCTCTGGCTGTAACTATAAACACCGAGTCTTACCATCCCCAGCAACAGACAATGACTGAGAAACTTGCTGTGAATTTCAGCAAGTGCAGATACTTACAAGAGACTTAGCTGAAAGCAGATGTACAAGACAAAATTACCTTTATCCTGGTCCAAACCAGGACATTTTCTTTAGTAGATCTTAAAATATCCTTTCTTAGTGGATTCACAGTATGCTTTCACCCCAGTGTAGAGACGCTCTTTTGAAACAGGTCAGTGTCAAACAGCAAATTGTATGAAGACATAATTTTCAGAAATGAACATGAATTCAAAATTTCATTTCTAAGAAGAACATAGGCAGTTAGATAACAACCGTGGTGCTCACCAGCAAAGTACAATTTGTTTTATCATCTGTTCAGTTGTGCAATACCTGCTTATATGGCAATAATTGTGAAGAAAATACTCTCTAAAGGCTGTCTGGTGGCACTTAGTACTTCAAGATGGAAGGAGGCCTTAAAGACTTTCAGAAGAGGAAAGCAGTTCCCTGGAGATCTGCAGAAGTATTTTATCAGAAACCTTCACTATTGTTAGGAAATAAAAAACGAAGAAAGTTCAGAAAATATCTAGGAAGCAGCAGTAAAGGCTGTTGCTGAAGGAGACAGGGGACCTTTATATTCTGAAGAAAAGAAAAAAAAGTCTTCAAACAAAGTTATGAAGTAGTTTGTTGACACCTTCAGTGGCCCTGTGGGGTGACGTTCACATTGTGCATAAATCCATGTTTATTTAACCATGACGAGACAAGAACCACGAGGTTCCGGGAAGCAGCCCTGCAGGAAAGGCCTCAGGATGCTGGTGGACAAAAGGCCAGACATGAGCCTACAAAGGCTTGTAGGATGAAGGGTAAAGGTTTTAAATCAGAGAAAGGTAGATTTAGATTGTATGTTAGAAAAAAATTATTGGAAAAATGGAACAGGTTGGCCAGGGAGGTAGTTGAGGCCTCATCCCTGGAGCTATTCAAGCTGAGGCTAGAGCAACCTGATCTAGTTAACCCCTCTGCTTACTGCTGGGGGCTTGGACTATAAGACCTTTAGAGGTCCCTTCCAACCCAAATTTTTCTGTAATTCTAAGATTATACTAATATTATTGATAAATGGCAAAACTGAGGTGACAGCTCATTCAGAAACCTCAAGCCAACTGTGTAAATAAACAGTTCACTATGTAAACCATAGTGAAGCAGTGTATGTATAAATGCGTACGCTGCCAGAGGATCTTCCAATCCAGAATATTTTGTTGATCCAGTTACAAGAAACTGAGTGCCAATCCAACCCAAGTTTCTCAGGATTACTGCTTCATTAAATCTAGTGGCTCCCAGAAACAGGAAAAAAGGTGAGTGAACAACTGTTACATTTTGGTAGTCCAATCAAAAATATGACACCACCTTGCCCATATCAGAAATCTGAAGAAAATCTTTACAACAAAGAAGTTTGTAGAGGAACACCAGGGAATTAAGATGTTTTAATTAAAATAAAAATGTAAAATTTTTCTCTGAAAAAATTCTTTTCCCCAAAATATTTGTTAGCACAGCAACTTAATAAGTGTGCTGTAAAAAGTCTAGAAATTTATTCCTATTACAACTAAGAAAGTACATTTTTCCCCATTACAAGAACCATAGAAAATACCTTCTGAATGAGTGAGCAACAAAGTGTGTGTTTTTTTCTCTGTGACTTCATTTTTAGTGCTTTCTCTTACTGTGAATGATATTCACTTTCTGGACTTTTTCAGTGAAAGTCATGAAAATTGTTAGACAAAAGACATAATATAATTACAGTTCGTCACCCAAGTACCAAAGCAGCACACACATAAGTTAATGTGGTACAGTGTGTATGGTATATATCTTTTCATACACCATCAGGTTCTGTGTAATCCCAGTTTTGTGCCAAAATCACTAAGACCAGTGGACATAAACCTAAAATAATACACAAGAAGAAAGAATCAGAAGGACCAAAAATGCATGTGCAACTTAACACAGTCTTCAAAGTCTTCTTGTAAAGAGCTGGAAATATCTGATTTCAGACAAATCAAACATTAAATAATTGCCCTAAGCAATTTGACATAAAAGGCCTGTTTTGTGCTTACAATAAAAATTGCACTTCTCTCTCTCCACTCCTCCACAAGAAGAGCTCATTCCAGCTGCCCAAGTAAATTTTATCATTCTTGCTTATCCTCAACATATTTTTAGCTCTCCAGCACCTTAGGTTTTCTCCCTGATGTCCCTAGATCCTACTACATATTCGCACTTGGAAGTGGGAAAGAAGATTGCAGAATTGCCTTCGGAGTTTCCGAATACAGAGTGGAACAGGCATGGAAGCATCACTGTCAGTCATATGCCCTCTGATCTCAAGCATAGATTTTAGTACAGCTTTTGTTAAATTGTTTCCTTCCTTTTAGTATCTTTCTTGCTCTGGAGGGGTCACTGTTTCATCACGTGTACAGAGGGTATTTGGGGAATCAGAGTGCTCTGTGCCACAGCAGTAACAGCAATAAATCAAAAGGACAGGTGACATTAAATAGTGGGCAGATGCAGGCAAATTGCCTAAATAAGGACTGTGTTTGTCTACGACCACTTCCACCTGCTAATGAATGTGCATGTCAAAAATAAGAAAATAATTTTTTTAACTGTGCTGAATTTGCATTGGTAGTGGATAAATCAGGATGATAAAGTATGAAATCCATATTGAAGATTTAATTGAAAAGGACAGTTATAATCTATCCAGGAATAGTTATAGATTCAAATGAAGAAAGTTCCTGACACTCAGTGGGTGTTCAGGCCTAGAACAAGAGAAAGTGTAGTTTCAAGGTAGTTTTACAGGTGGGATGCAGTTGTCTGTGGCCATAATTTTCAAAATGCCAGTGATCTTGACGCTGCTTTTCAATCCCACAGACTACTCTGGCAGACTGAAAAGAACTATGTATACTTTGCACCAAACCAAGATTAATCTGAGAAGACAGAGCCTATGATCAAAGAATAACATGGTAAGAAAAAGACAAGGCTGATGATAAAACTGTAACGGGAACTGGCAGAAGAGAGCCTATACAGCTGTAAATTTGGCATAATCTTGAGCATTCATTGTTGGAAGAGTGGTGCTATGCTAAAATTTGCTGCTCTTACATTTCACAGAATAAGGTTCGTAAATAGCTCAGATAACTAAGTGAATAAACAAACAGTTGCACATGTTGTCAGCTACTACATAATCTGTGATGACTAAAACACTTTGATACTTAAATGCTGACCATCTACTAACACCAGCTCTGTTTTTGCCACTCAACACATCGTGTAATGCACACAGTCTGGCAGTACTCACTCCTTTGTAATGTAAACCAAATTAGATCTTCCAACTAAGTTTTCTCTTGTTTACCTCACTGGTGGAGGTAATCATAGTCAGAGCAGTTTTTGAACCAGCATAGCCAGACTGAGTGTTTTACGAAACACAGAAGTCCTGATTGCTATGTGATGTGTATCCTCCTGCCAGCTGTACACCTGAATAGTTTAATGAATTGATTTAGATGTTACCATGGCTGGCCTCAGACCAAGGCTGAAATCCAGATATATCTGTGTCCTGTATTATTCCAACATCGGTATCTCTCTACTTTATTTAAATATTTAACGGTTGTTAACATTTAAGCATTATTTTACTGAGCAATATTAATTATTAAGGATATTGATCAATATCATTAAATCTAGTGGGTAAGACACTTGTATAAAACAAGCAAGCAACAGCTTCAAGTCCTTCCTGAAATTAAGAAAAACAGGGATTTTAACCTGAATCTTACTAATTGGTTATTTAGTCACAAAAAGTGGTCTTAGAAAGATAAAGTTTCTTCTTTCAGAGAACTGAATTTTACATGATGTGCTACACTTGCCTCCAGTCAGGAGACAAGCAGGCTTTAAGTCTGAGGATTTAATGCTCTGGTTTTAATTTTTTTCTTTCTTTACTTTTTTCTCTTCTTTTTCTATTAGTTTTCTTCTATTGGCTGACTGGTCTCCCTTACCTTTATTTAGATACTGGTTTCAGATAATAAATCTATGTTGCAGCTCTGTGTCTTTCCATGCTCTGCTTTAGGAGTTTTGTCAAGAGTTTCACAAGGAAAAAACTCAGTCTTCCCACAGAGAAGAATACAGGGACATGTTTGCTATCCTGCACAGGGCTGCATCTTATTGTAGTAAGAATTTGATCTGCATTATTGAGTGATCTTACTGTGTAGCTTCAGACTGACAGAGTGCACACAGTAGCTATCATTAAAATCAGTGATTCACAGTAAAGATAAAAAATTACTTTTCCTTTGACTTGGGCTCTTAGTTTACCCATGCATCCCAGTGTGACATTTTGTAAAGATGCTTTGCCCTAAAACCATCCAAACAAAATTCACAACCAAAAGTGATATTACTGTATGAAGTGATTAATCAGTGGGGATAATGAACCAAGCTAAAACAACTGCACTGCCTTTGGAAAAAACTATCTTACCTTGATGTGATCAATCAAATCATCTGTAGGGTCTCTACTCAGTACTGCAGTATTTCATGTGAGGTGTTTCTAGTGTATTTTATAGTCACTGGATTGATTTACAGTCAGGCTAAAAGTAGGATTTAAGAGCCTAAAAATGGGCAAACATTTGCAGGCAACTGAGGATGTCTGTTTTCCAGACCTCTAACCTCCACCATCTGCATTCATTGTGCGTTTTCATTAACATTTCAAAAGTCTTTAGGTGACCATGAACCTCAGGAGCTTGAGCTGGTCATGCAGCTGCTTATCATCCTCTAAAAAAATCTGCTGTGATTCAGACACAAACTGACCTGCATTATTGCCTCAGCTTCACCCTTCCTGAAGTTAAAACTTTTTGGAATTCAGGATGAGCAGTTGCTGACCTGGAGGGGAGTAAAAGCACCCTGGCATACAAATAAATTTTGTCTCAGCACACAATTCACTGAAAAACAAAAATAGCAAAGTGCTTGAAATAGCTGCCAGGACTCTTAGTTGCCCTTTGTGCCTAAACAAGTGGTCTAACTAAGAGGCTGGAGTGAGGCCAATTTGTACCTGTTGCCTGAGTGATCTCAGAAGGGTCATGTTAACCTCAGTGCCATTTTACTTATGAAGAGGAGAGTTGGGGACAGAGCACACAGTCAGGCTTCCACTGCATTCTGGGTGATGGCAGGTGTTAGTTCACAACCCTGGGGGGATGCCCTAACCTCTGGGAAAAAGAGATTTCCAGGTCTGACCGAGTGCTCTATTCCATGAGGCCAGTATTAAAAATGTAGGGTCACTTTTTCATATACTGACCCTCTTCAGAAAAGGCTGAGGAGACTGAATCGACAGTTTCCTATTCAGCCTGTAAGCTCTTGATGGAAGACAGATTCCTGATTTAAGTACCCTTGATCTCTGTAAAGAGGTGCTCCTCCCAAAATAGCTAAAGGAGACTGAGGAGGTCACCAAAGCAGGAATTTCTACCTCAGGCCCATGGAGGAGTCTGCTTTGCACAGGAAACAAGGGTGATTAATTACGGGAGGTTAAGAAGGTCCAGGGATGCAACTTTTGTTAAGACAGGATTTAAACTAGATATCTAAATAAGGCAGACTTGGTCTTACTCTTGGTCTGAGTTTGTATCCTCACAAAATATTAAGCATAATGTGAGTATAAGGTAGGTCTATTTTTGATATCCAAATCTGTGCAGGTTTATTTCTATTGAGTCATAGCTAATTAAAATGGCTTCACCAGTTACCTTTAAATAACAGGATTTATTTATTTATGTATTTAATCCAGCAAATAATTCCAGTTTTCAAAAAACCTCATCCAATGTATTTTGAAATAATTGGACACAGGCACAGAGAACATGTTCAGTTAAAGATCTAAACATTACTCAGAGAAAGTCTAACAACACTGAAGAACTGGTTAATTTTTGTTACGTGGAGAAGGAAGGAGAACATTTTCAGTATCAGCTTTTTAAATGAAACTATTGACTTGAGCACTTGTTCCACATTTTCAAAAAAATATTTTCTTTCAAGAGTACTAATTTTATGTGGATGGCAGAACTTGGAACAGATGCAGCAAAGCAGAAGTTAGAAGAGTATGTTTGCTCTGATTGTTGGCCAGGGATGAATGCTGGGTTACATAGGAATTCTGAGGGCAAACCAACAGCTCCTTCAAACTTATTAAAGTCAGCAAAGTTTCAGAGATTTCAAGTTTTTCTTCCTGTTTGTTTGTTTTCCAAATAACAATTTTGCTTGTTTTAACGACTTTTTCATGTCTCATGTTATTTGGTTACTTTTCTTTCAAGAACCTTATTACATTCTCATGGCCTTTTTTCTTGGTGCTGAAACTGCCCCAGCAGTTTCTCCCTCTGATCTTATCAATACTGAGATTAGTGTCCTCAGCTACACTTGTACAACAGTTAATGGGAATGCACTGAAAAGTCAGGATGGTGAAATTATCTGAATTCAAAGTAGACCTGATACCTGTTCCCTCCCTAAATAGTTATCATAACATGGATGATATTCCTAAATCACCTCCTAACACAGTGACCCTGTGGTTGTGCTGATGCAGATGAATGGGAAGAGAACCACAGTGAAGAGGCAGGAACAGGCAGACAGGGAAGACCTCTTTAACAATCTGTATGGGACTACATGCCATGGTTTTCAACTAGATTGTTTTCCTAGAGTGAGCAGAAAAAAAAACTGCACTAAATCTGGACTTTTGGGGCAACAGAGGATTATAGGTCTGCCTATGTTTTATGTATGTAAAGTCAATGGATTCCAGTGATCTCCTTATTTACCTCTAATATTAAACTGCTCTCAGAGGCAGCAAAACAAATTGAACTACTAGGGTAAATACACACTTAAAAGGCTTTGTTCAGACTTCAATAGCACCTTAGAGTGCATTGTGATGTACTCTTAAGTAACTCGTATGTTTCATGTCCTTCCAGGTCCTCAGCAATACATGCTTTACACACACTGCAGAGGAAAAGGTGATTTAATGTCATCACAGTACACTGTGTATCTCTGGCACCTGTGATTATATAGAATGGTCTCTACTTTGGCTCTGGAAAGAGCTTTCATCATTGCAGTAAATAGCCACAGGTAAATAAGTAGAAAAGATCATTACTTTCCTAGGAGGAGAAAGAGAGGTAAAGGGTGAAGCTGTGGCTGTACTGAAAGTGAGCACAGACATGCTCAAAAGATCATGTTCAAAGGATCCAGTATTTCAACTAAGAAATCAAACAGCACCTTACTGTTTCTGGAAGGGAGCAAAGCTTACGTAAGGGAAAATAAGTACTTAAAAATACTTTTAAGTACTAGTTGGAAAGGTCTCATCAAGGTTCTTAAAAAATCCATTATGTATAAAGTATATGAGCAGAACATTAGATAATCATTGAAAAGTTAGAAAAAACATTAAATCAGGTCAGAATTAAACATCAGTCAAAAATAGTAATTTATTTACATATGAATATTATTGGGATCTGAAAGGGAAATATAATTTTAATGAAAACTTTAGGGTTTTTTTTTTATTTCCATTAAGAAGGTTGCTTGCAAAATCTTATTTAAAAAAAAAAAAAAAAAGTAACAAAATTGAGCTGTGTGGAAATGTCCATTTTGAGATAGGAAAGAGGAGGTTTTTTTTTCTCAGCCTTTTAGTGGAGACTTCATCCCACACCTCAGAACCATGTCTATGCCTATAGTAAAAGTATGTGCATAGAGCATTCTTTGTTTTGAACAAAGAGCTTTTCCTGACATCTAATGATCAGTTCAAAGGGTTCTCACCAGCTCTCATGGCTGTTACTGTTCAGACACTGAATGTTTTGCACACAGGCGAAGCACAACTTCTTCCTTGTGCTCCAGGACCTCATAATCTTAACAGCAAGCAAATAAATAAAATGCCCCAAAAAAGTCAGACAGGTAAAGGAACAAAGACAAAGAAAAATGAAAACAGTCATGGAGATTACGGAGGAACAGTTTATGGAGACTGAAAACAAGAGATTATATGCTAGGAATGAAATGTGGGAGGAACTAAAGAAAATTAGCTGATCAGCATTAGGTTAACATGTCATTAGCAATCCCTGAGAAATTGTGTTAGATTAAGAAGACTAATACTGACAGTCTTTCTCAGCAAGCTTGCTGTTTGCAGTACATTTTCAGTGGTTTTTTTACCTTTTTTTGTTAGAGTGGCAGGGAACCTATCTTCAGAGCAGATCTGAGATGCTGTTTAGTTAGTTTTCTACATCTCCAAAGGAAAAAGGGAAATATTTTGCCAGAATCAGAACAGAAGGAGCAGCCTCTCCTCCATAAAACCCAAGAAAACACAAATGGCAACGGGCAAAGACAGGATAAATCCCCCCTGTTTTCCTTGAACTACTGACAAATGGTTGGGGGCAAACCAATATATGAGAGGGTGAGCAAGAAGGTACAGGCTGTTAAATCAGTGTCACCGTTTGAACAGGAGGAACTGAAGAAGGAGGGCTTTTCGGATTCTGAGAGGTGTGGAATGCAAAGGGAGGGATCTATTCCCTCCCATTTTCTGCCATACTCTATAAAAGATCAGAAAGCCAGCAGCTCCTCACTCCTCATGTTTCTTTCCTCCCTCTTCCTGCTGGCTGTGTTGCTGTTCATTACCACCAGCCCCACGTGCTATCTATCAGGGGTTTTTTAAATATATATATTTGTATATATTTGTATTTTTTGTTACTTTACCCTTTATGTTATTAGCTTTCCCTTGTGTTAGTAAAATCTACATCTATTTTGTTTGTTTTCAGCTTAAAGTCTTGCGGTCTTTGTTCCCCTTTTATCTTCCCTTTGTGCATGTGGGGGGAGGAATAGAGAGGAATTCTGTCCTAGGTTTGTACTCTGCCCAAACTGCTAAACTGTGACAATCAGACTGCTTTGTCTTAGGTCACCAGTTGCCATTAAGTGCACATTGGTAATTAGACACTATGACTAGATAGCCATATGACTAGATAGTCCCTCTAGACCAGGTTGCTCAGAGCTCTATCCAGCCTGACATTATTTCTAACATTTCAATTCCAGCATCCAAGTATATTAACAATTTCCTTTAGCACCCTAGACCTAGGTTTCATGATTCCTCCAGAAGAATGGTAATATTCAGTGGTGCGTCTCTTAATATAGTTGCATAAGACATTTGATTGTTGTTCTTGTTCATTTTATACCAATTATGTACTTGAATCTACAGAAGAAGACAACAATGCCAGCAATAATTTGTGGAAGAAGAGTTTGTGCTTCATTTATGAGTAGCAATACTGTTTAAAAGTGAATTGTAAATTGTTTAAAATCTGTCCAGCTGACAGATTCTAGCTGGTGGCAATAACCTGAAGTTGGACTACTTGGTGCCCAAAGCCCAATTGGTGACATTATAGATAGAATGTGTTGGGAAACTACAGATTGTGGAATTGCTGGTTAATGTAATTTGTGAGGATAAGAATGTGAACTAACTTATAGCCACCTGTTTTGTGTTTCTACAACTAAATGCTTTGTTTTTCCACTCAGTCCCATACTCAGAGCTGGAGGTATAAGGCCTTGCTGTCATTTTTTCCACTTCATCTGTGATTTCTTTTCTGGAAGAGTGATATAGCTACAAGAAAGTGGAAGCTAAAGAAATGCCACAGTGAAGCACTATGGAAATTCAATAATTATATTGAATGGAATATATCGAAAGGAATGAATAACAAAGTACAAATGATGGATCAATGTCCTCCATGCTTCAAAAGGTCAAGGCATGGGCAGAATATAGATGTTTTCCACTCCTAGATTTTTCTTTCAGAATAAGTTGAGAAGGAGCCTTACATGTTTTAAACTTTTCAGCTTTCCTATATAGAAGCTCAGTTGGATGGAACTCCTTTATACTTCAGGGTTGTAAGTCTCTGTACTGTTACTCCCATTTCCTGTGAATCTCCAGCTTGTAACGTGCCCAAATTTGGGATCCTAGAATCACAGAATGATGATGATGGGAAAGGACCTTCAAGATCATCAATTCCAACCATCAGCCCTACACCACCATAACCACTAAATCATCTCCTGAAGCACCACACCTACCCATTTTTTTAATACCTCCAGGGACAATGACTCTGCCACCTCCTTGGGCAACAAGTTCTAATGTTTCCCCCCCTCTCTCCCCCTCAGTGAAGAAATTTTTCCTAATATCTAGTCTGAGCCTCCCCTGGTGCATCTTGAATCTATTTACCCTTGTCCTATTGCTGGTCACTAGGGAGAAAAGGCCAATACCTGCCACACTACAACCTCCTTCCAGGTAGTTGCAGAGTAATGAGGTTTCCCCTTGATCTCTTCTTCTCCAGCCTGAGCAGCTCCAGCTCATTCAGCCCCTTCTTGCAAGGCATGTTCTCCAGACCCCTAATAAGCCTAACTGCCCTTCTCTGCATCCTCTCCAGCATCTAAATATCCTTCCTACACTGTGGAGCCCAAAACTGCACACAGTAGTCGAGGTGTGGCTGAGTAGAAGGGTGAAAATCACCTCTCTGGTTTTGCTAGTCACACTGTTCCTGATACAGGCCTGGATACCTTTTTGGCACCTGGGCACACTGTTAGCTAGTTAAGAGGGAGCTGTCTGGAAGACTACCTCTGAAAATTATATTGCTCATATGTAGCACTCATCAGTAGAGGAGGGTTATTACAAAGAGAGTATTATTTTACTTCTTCTATATTTATCAGTGTTAATATATAGTAATTAAATTTCTGTCTGTCAGCCCCAAAGATCCAATGCTCCATTACCTTCAGCTGTTAAAAGAAGGAGCTCTAAGTACTCAAGTTGTCAAAAAAATGTTAAATTCTATCCTTTCAAATGATTCAATGTAAGATTTATTTCAGTGAAAAAGAAATAAGACAGAAGGGAAGCAGAAAAGGAAGTTGACGAAAGGAACACGCTTATGTGAAAAATTTCATGAAAAATGTTCTTATTTTTCACTTTTTTTTCCTTATATTTTTCACATAAGCTTTAACTGTCTTAAGCCCCAGGAATTCTAACTGTAAGTGAACACAGGGAAAGGAGATTGCTTTCAGGAGTGGCCATCATCAGATAGAGGAATCTCAAGAAGTACCAGTGCCATTACCTTCACTTGAAACATAGATATTCTTCCCTATATTTCTTTTGTTTTCTTGCCAGACCTTTATATTTTCACCTTGAATTACATGAATCATAAACCAGAGTTATGTACTTAGTAGCTGTCGTGTCTTTTCCTTGTGAGTCTATTTCATATCATAAATTCCTGAGAGTATTTCTTTAAAAGAATAAATACCTGCTTGCTCTTTGAAGAGACCACTTACTTTAAAGAGAGTCCATTTACCCACATACAAAGACTGTGCCAAAAAGGACACTAAAGCCAATTACAAGCCATGAGAGATGGCCCCTCCTTTTCTCAGATGATGAAGGGACAGGCCTTGCTAAGAAGGATGTCCTGGAAAATTCCAGTTGAGCAACCTGTGCCTCTTCTATGACCATCAGTGTATGTCCATGCATGATCAAGCAGCTTAAGTCCACGCAGCACATAGGAGAAGCTGCTTGCAATATCTCTGTCAGAACTTGCTATAGACCTCAGAATCAAAGACTTTTTTGTACTTCTGACCTATTTTAATAAATTCTTACGTTTAATTATGAACCCTTTCCTAAAGTTAGTCAGCTGTTCAAACTCTTTCTCTTGAAATATTTTCAGAACAGGGTAGAGACTGAGGCTGATAACTCAGTGGTTCTCTCTCTCATACAGGGCCTCACTTACACAATTTTGATTTCTCATCTGTTTGGAGTAACTAAGAGCTCTGCTGTAAGTGTAGTCATTATGTAGCTCATTCCAGAACTGGTTGAGATTGGTTGTCCAGGTAACAGAATTTAATGATTTTTCATACTGTACGAAAGCTGCTAATAAAAGCTAGTTTCTGGGTGTCAGTGGTCTGGAGTTTTATTTCTGCAGCAACAAAAAATCACACAACGTGATTACTAACTTGTGGAAACAATATTTAAAAACAGTGATCAGGACAGTGGTCAAACCCCAGTCTGTCTCTGATTAAGACAGTTTCTAGTATCATAAATTTTACTACTCTGCCAAAATGATCTGTTTCCCACCACTGTATCCTTGTTCTTCTAATTGGAATTCCCTCTCTTCCCGTGGTCAATCTGACGGGCAGCTCCATTGCCTTCTTACCTGTGCTGGCACAAGGAGTCCCTGGCCCACCCTCTCTCTCCTGTGCATGTGGGGTAAGACCCTTATACTCCTCCCAGTCCTGCCCTATTCACCTACTTCATGGCTGCCAATGCTGAACTTACATATTTGAAAAAACAACTTGTTATGATCCGAGCTATTATTTTATATTTTGATTGTGAGGAAAAATCAGCCACTACTCATAGACGTTGCATGAATTTACAAAAATAACAGGCTTTATGATTTAAGCAAATTTCAAAGATTTATTTTAGGGAAAGGAGATAATAACGCCACCTTTAAGGGGAGAGAATTTACACAAATTAGTCACTTTGGAGAGAGAGTTGTTAAAGAAAAGAAAAGAAAAGAAAAGAAAAGAAAAGAAAAGAAAAGAAAAGAAAAGAAAAGAAAAGAAAAGAAAAGAAAAGAAAAGAAAAGAAAAGAAAAGAAGGGAGCAATTAAGTTTTATCACCGTCCTGCTGGTCTTGGCCTCTGGCTGGAGTCGGGGCGGGGGGTGGAGGGCCTGGGACCCGTCGCTCCTGCTTGGTTGATGTCCTCGGGAAGAAGAGCCGCGCCTTCACCTTTTCTCTTGGAGTTTTTATATATCAAAAAAGGGTTCTGTCTTTTGCATAAATCACTGGCACACAGACTTGACAAAGGTGACACAGGCTTTTGCCACCCCAAGAATCTCCCTTTTATTTATCCTTATCTTTCAGTCTCTGCAGTCCTGCAAATTTCATTGTCTTTGTCTGGATCATGCACCAGGAGACGACCTGATAAGCACTCTTATCTTTGGGTGCCTGTCAGGTATAGTGAGGTGAAGATCTGTTAACTGAGAGTATGTTTGGTATGTTTTAAAAGAGCAGAGAGAAGAAAAAAACCCACATCATTTGAGAGACATATTTCGTATTTTTAAAGTGTTTACATCACAACTCATCCCTGAAAAAGAGATCATAGATGATGACAAAGGAGAGGAAACTAGATCTGAAACTCTTGACACCAGAGGAGACTGTTGTAGACAAAAAGTGCTTACAAAAAGGAAGAATCTCAGTTGCTTAAGGCAGAAGTAAAGATAAGCACTCAGGGGATATAATGCTCATGAGATAATACTTTACAGAGAACATAGTACTCAGGTAGAAATTTAGGCATCATATTGCTTGTCTCATTGTAGTTTCTCCATTAGTCATTTCCCCAATGAGGAGAGCAGAGTGAAAATATTTTGCATCCAGGGAGCTATTAGCTGAATAACAACAGCTTACTCTTTGTAACAGGTGCCACAGAGGTGTGTGACACACTAGTGCCATGTCAAACAAACATATAACAACATGGAAAGAATATGCAGGTTTGGATATTGTTAGTCAAATCATGCTTATTCTTGTTCTAACACAGGAAAACATAGAATTCTTTAGATATCACAGTAAAAAAATTGGATAAACCACAACTGCATGAATGTGAAATTCAGATCATCTAAGACCAGAGATCACACAGGAAAGCAAGAAACATCTGACTGTCATAGAGCTTCTGTGCCAAAATGCATATAAATTTGTAAAGGGAAGCTGTGAGAGAAAAGAGAAGCAGTGCAAATCTAAAACCAGAAATGTACACTATGAAATTCTATTTTGAAGTGACAGATAGATTAGGCAGTGAGAAAGGCATAGAAATACAAACCAGAGATTGGAACTGAAGAAGAAAAAATAGCAGCACTTGGAGGCAATATGTTTGAAGTTACAGTAATAATAACTAGATTTCAGCAGAAAGAGACCAGAAACTGCTGAAGAAATGTAATGCCTCAAGGAAATATAGAAGACCCCAGGGAGGATATTTTCTTGAATGCTAATTCCAGTAAAATGTTGGAAGAAGGAGAAGGAAAGAAGCATGAAATAGCAGAAAAACCCTGAAGGAAAAGATAATCATATGTTTCTTGAAGATTTGGTGGGACTCGTTGCTTTTATAGTAGGAATAGGGAAAAGTAATAAACAGTGGCATTAATCTAACCTTGTCTCACATAGTTTACTCCTTAGGCAATATGGAAAAATAAGCATGCCTAGAGTACAGCTCATTCCATCTTCTAGAAGTCCCCCAAAGCAAATCAAATTAGTGGTAGTTCAAAAGTTCCTGTTTCTTCATTAACAGAAAAAGAGTCTAAAGTGACTAGCTCAGATGAAGGTATTTAGATTGTAGAAGTCTACGTATAATTTCCTGAAGTGGCTAAAACTCCACTAGGAAATTCAGAACAACAACAACAAAAAAATGGAAAATTGACAGCAGAGACACCACAAAATGTAAGACAGAGCAGTTCATGAGTCTTCACAAGGTTCCATTTCAACATTACATACTGACATGTAAACTCAATTCAACATTTGTATTGGATAAACTTTGGTGTTTCTTTGGCTTGGCAGCTACATCCATTAATTCCCTCAGGGCTCTGGGCCTTATGTCTTCAGGTCCCATGGACTTTTAGGACATCTTCGAATTCCTCAGATGGTTATGAGCCTTGTCTTCAATTATACCGGGGGAGAATTTGTCTCCATCTTGTGGGCGATCAACATGAGAACTATGAGGCGAGGGGTTTCCAGTGAAGGCTGAGGCAAAAAATTGTTGAGAATCTCAGCTTTCTCCTCATCTGTTGCTACTAGTTCGCCACCGTGGCTCATCATGGGGATACACTTTCTTTAACCTTCCTTTTCTGATTTATGTACCTGTAAAAGCCCTTGTTTTTCTTGACATCTCTTGCCAAGTTCAGTTCTAGCTGTGCCTTGGCTTTCCTGACCTCCTTACAAAACTGGGCAACATCCCTATATTCTTACCAGGACACCTGTCCACTCTTCCACTGCCTGTGTAGGTCAATCTTGCCTTTTAGTTTGATCAGCAGATCTTGAAGCTGGTCTCTTGCCTTCCTTTAGTGATTTCTTACATCTGGGGGTAGGAGGCAGAGCTGGTTAGTATGGCCTTTTAGAAACACAGTGACACAAGAAATACCAGTACAACACGTCCCTTGGAAAGGAGTATAAAACATACCAGAAACCTGTGTCCTGGATAGTGACATGAAGATGCCCAGATGATCATGTTAAATGAAAATTAACTGCTGTCAGTAAAACGTTGGTAAAAAATGCTTAGCAGAGCAGATATACTCATAGTATATCTGAGTGGCAGTGAAGGACTGAGTGGAGCTTCTCTATTTTCAGTAGTCATACCTGTAATTGTGACAGCAAGGGCCTGTAAGTCAGGCTGACATTCACTCCAGTGGGCAAATGAACTGTAAAACACCATGGTCATGATTTCTGTTTGATGCAGTAAGTATTTTATGAACCCCTACAAAACAGAATATCTCTAGCTATGAAATTATGTCCAGATCATTTATCTGGGAGGCAGGTGATGCAGGTCAGAGTATTTTCAGAGCCTGAATTTACTGCATTTAAGACCACAGCCAGTGTTCTTAAAGCTGGACTCATGGATTTAGGACAGATGCTGCACAATATGAGACCTGAGAAGGTGTACACCACCTTTAGGAGGTGTACTCTGCACCTCCTAAATGGAGCAACCTCTAGATGTAAAAATCAGAAGGACTTCAACCCCATTTTCAGATCTCACCAGAAATCCAGTGCAAGTAGAGTATATAGCTGCTCAAGATTTTGACCTTTCGTAGCAAAGTAGTTAAGAAATACTAGGGAAGTGTGATTTATTGATTTCAGTTTCCTCCAGTCTTAGTCAGAAGCTAAGTACAAATCTATACTTCTTTACACAGTGGCTACTTTCAAGTATCCAATTTCTGTGGAGCATACAGTGGGTAAGTTTGACTTGTCAGCTCTGTTCAAAGCCAAAGGAGACTCAGAAGTTTGGGAAAAGGAGGTAAGAGAACCAGAGGGCATGTCACCTGGACTTGACAAAGAAAACCGTTGTCACCAGTAGCAGAACAAAATGATGTGCTGAGCAGTGATGAGAAGAGGTGCCTGAATTGCATCTGTGTGCGTTAAGAACCACTCCTCTTCTGAGACACCACTGGTTCTGTACTCTAAGGATATCCCAGAGCCAGTTTCCACCTTCAAGACAAAACCTCCCTCCTTGTATATTTGTGCTGCTATGTACTGCTCCCCAAGCATCTGTTGTTCACCACCACCAAAACACAAGATGCTGTACTATTTGCATGATATTGGACATAGGTTCTAATGCCTATAGTTTAACTCTGGCAATACCTTTGCTTTTACATACATACATTGCTACTCATTATTCTTCTCAGTAGTAAGGCATTTTCAGTGATTTATCCTAAGAGGAATACCAGAACATTACTTGATCTATGCATTTCTTTTGTATCCTTCATTTAGTGACTTGCACATTGCTTCTCACTGCAGGATCTTTACAAGTTGAAAGAACAGAAGCAGTTACTGATCATGTAAGGCAGGAATGCATAATGAAAACTGAGAAACCAATATACACACACAATGAAATTTCTGCCTTCAGTGCATGCATGCTCCTCTATACTTCTAAACTCCCTATTAGTTGTGTTTTAAGGATTGCCTAAATTGCTGAATGAAAGGCAATTTACAAGATGCAGCAGAGTCAACAGAATCTTTATTTTAAATGTTGTAATTAAATAGGTGCTTTGTTTTTACCACTGCCACAAGTAATCAAATGAAAGATCATTTCATAAGTAGGAAGATCATTACAGGTTAAATGTCTTTGTATACTAGTTTTCATAGCTGTCCATAGCTGAATAAATACTAAATAATCTTTTAAAATGCAAGGTAGGATGCATGTTTCAGCTTTAATAGCTACTAACTCATTAAGTTGGAGGATATCACCAGGCTAATCAAAGGTCACCTGAATCCAGGTTGATGTTGAATTGGAGATGACAGCTTTCTAAAGTATCACACAGTTCACAAGTATTTTTATTTTTTTCTACAGAAGCAATATTCATGTGTGATTGACACAACGCTGACTTTGAAAACAATTAATTCAAATACTTAGAGACTGCAAAATCAGACAACTATTCAAGTTTAATACCAGGGAAGAAGTGTTCATCTGACAAGGAAATTCTGGCCTTAGGCAAATTACTGAATTTCAGTAGCTATATGTTTCTTAAACAACATCAGGAATCAGGAACATGCTCAGACAAGAAATATCAGGTTGTGTAGTTTCAGTTTAAAATTACACAGACTACAGTGTCTAAGAATAGTTCATTGAAGAGAAGCATGTAATTTTGCATTCACAGGAACAAAATAATAGAAAACATAGGAAAAAAGGAAGATAATTTGTAAGATTAAATAAGATAGACTTGAAATGTGCCTTGTCTTTCACAGGCACACACACACACAGTGACATAGTAAACATAAAGAAAAAGTTCAAATGACAGCCCTTATTTTTGCAAGGCACTCTATCTGACTTCATCAGAAGCTTGAAGGTCATATGTTTTGTACTGCCTTTAAGATCCAAATTTCATTATTCCAACATGTTCAGGTACATTCTTCTTAGCGTATGCAATTGTTGTGACTGTGCAAAGTGCTTATCCTCTCTTTTAGACTTGCTGAGTGCAAATGAGCGTACATACAGAATCATAGAATGGCTAGGGTTGGAAGGGACCTTAAAGATCATTAAGATCCAACTCCCTTGCATGGACAGAGACACCTCTCACTGCAGTTTGCACAACGCTTCAGCCAATCTGGCCTTAAACACTTCAAGGCAAGAGGCATTAACAACCTCCTTAGGCAGCCTATTCCAGTATCTTACTACCCTCAAGTTTTTCCTAATATCTAACCTAAGTCTATCCTCTTTCAGTTTAAAACCATACCCCTTCTGCTTTCACTATCCTCTCTTGTGAAAAGCCCCTCTCCAGATTTCCAGTACGCACCCTTCATGTACTGGAAGGGAGACCACTGTCTAAATGGCTACTTTCTGCTGAAATTCCTTAATCCTCACTGTCAGACATGAAGAATTTTTTTCCAGAACAAGAAATTAGGATTGTGACTACACTCACTGTGGAAGACATAAGAACTGTACAGACCATACATTCAGAGATGTTACTCTGTAACTGTGATTCCATTTATAGCACCGCTCTGGATTTGACAAAACTGGTGACCTGAAAAACAGGATGTAAACTTCACAGCTGCCAGTCTCCCACCTTTACAGCCAGTTGTCATGAGCAGTGTATCATACCTGTCCATAGGTGAGAACACAGGAGGCCATTAAACCACTTGGGTAGAGGGAAGTAGTGATTTTGCTTTTCCTTCAGATTCTAAATAAATCTGTTGTGTTTAATTGAACTCTGTACTCATATTTAAAATTTCTAAATACCTGTACCAAGGCAGGAAAAAAAGAAACCCACTAAAATGAGTTCTGATTCAGAAAGACAGAAATGTCATTAGAATATCCTAGTGAATTTCTTCACTCAATTTTATCAGTTTTTAAAAAGTTAATTATACGTGGCTGAAATGTTTCATCATTTAAAGCTTAAAATTTCAGCTTTTGAAGCTACTGAGGAAAGTACTTGAGTGGCAGGGGTTGTGAATATTTCTCCTGTAGTCTGGTATTTGTTTCCATCTCAGCATATCCTCTTCATTGCATGTTTATTTTGCGTCATTTCTGCTTGTTCTTCCCTGGATGACTACACTCCTCTTCAGTATATACTCAAATTCTGATGCCATCTCTCTTTGGCTTGTGTGATACCCAAAACACTTGGCTGTAATTGGCCTCAATGAATCCTTCTGTATCCCCATGACTGACAGCATTAGTTAGCCAACCTGGAATGTCAGGAAGCTCATAGTATTAGGGGCAATATCAAAACAGAAGTTCTCTTTCTTTTCCATTTTTCTTTCTTTACCATCTTGTCTCTAACCTTTACTTTCAGGTTCTCATTGCTTAAGTAGATTAAGTAGAAATGCTCTTTCAGAAGAGAGAACATTTCCTCCCTTAAGTATTTGTGCTGGTAGTTAATGCATATTAAAACCAAATTATCTTCAAATAGTTCTCCTTTGCCTTTCCCCTTCCCCAATATATTAGGAAGTTGCACTATACCAATTTGTAGAGTAGTTTGCAAAGGGCAAAGTCTCACTCAAGACTCTTTTATTCCTGATTGGTTTGGCCACATGTTCAATAAAGTGCAATTATATATCTTCTCAGCAGTGAGAGTGTGGGAACTCAAGGGAGGAAGTCATGACTTGATTTTTTTTTTTCTCTCAAGTATTTTTCCATTGCAGCAAAACAACAATATTCCGGTTAGCCGAAGAAAAAAAAAATACCAGCATCATTCTACCTTTCTTCAAATCTTTACTTTCACTGCTTTCCCTAGTTTGGGTTTTGATGGTGTTGCTTTGATTTTACACTTTTAATGTATTTGGTGGGATACGTTTGATATAAAGCTCAAGGCTGTGAGTGGAAAGGAAATATTTTCTTGCACAAATGTGTTGCTGTATTTATTGTTTCTAGTGGTACCTGTTCCGAGCTAGATTAAAATCACAGAGACATAGTCAATTCCAAATACAGCAGGCACCTGAATTTCTAGACAAACATTGTCCTACTTGTCCTCTACTGTTGTAGTCCAGCAAAATTAAAATAAAGGGAAAGCACAAAAATTTGTTTGCTGTCAGTCAATTTCTGTCCTCCTTAAGCACTAGTAAGCATTTCTTCCTTTTATATAGATCTGTTTCACCACTTTGACAGGGAAATAGCAAAAAGTCTACCGAAAAGGAAAGTGTAAGATATTAGTCATTTAGCACAAAAGAAGCAAACCTTTATTTTCAATAATTTCTGATTAATAGCTAGGAATAATTAGTCTTAACTAATGAACTGCTATCATTCCCTGAACTACCAGCTGCTGAAAGTGGTAAATATTTAAGAATAGCATCCCTAGTAAGGCGGGACTCCAGCCAGTTAACATGCAGGTAGTGTGGGACACAGCCCTTCACACAGCTAAGTAAAAAATAAACTGTTTAAAGTTACCTCTGATCATTAGGCTTGCAATAAGATGAGAACTCTCTTCAAATAAATAACAGAAGTTTTTAAGGCTACTATCCAAGAATAGTCATGCTAAATATGTCCCACAGATTTTTGAGACAGAAAGGCAAAAAACACAGCAAGAACAGGACAACAGGTTTGGTACCCAAATAGACATGAGAGGAACTCTTGATTCCTTTAGCTTGCAGCCCCACCTGTTCTGAGGTCAGCTGTAACCTCAGCAAGTTACTTAATAAGTACATATCTTTGTTGCTCCTGTTTGCTTGCCTAAGGGATCAACAACAAGTATTATCACTTCTATATAATACAATGTAATGTAATTTAATTTAATGTAATGTGATGTAACATAATATAATAAATATGATATGATATGATATGATATGATATGATATGATATAATAGATGAAAATAAAATCCTGGGGCAGGAGCTATATATTAATTTGCACTTAAGCAGCTCTTGCTGTACTGCAGTTATGTTGGTATTATCTAGTGGACATCTCTGGTGGCAGGTGTAATAGAACCCTACTAGCCTATGAGAGCCAGCTGCATCATTGCCAGCAGCACACAGACTAGCTAGCTTGAAGGCAAAGGTCATGCAAGGTATAGTCAGACTCAGATACTGCCAAGGGCAGATGATAGCAATGCTTAGTCCTGTAGCCTGTTTTGCCCACAGCAGCCTCCTGGAATTCTGAGCTGACTGCTGCTGATGCCAGGAGAAATGATGAGGTACGTGGCATACAAGCATCTCCTTCCTTGAGGCCCTTTGTTTGGGAACCTCGATCAATGCACAAGCAGGCTTTGTAAGCAGGGTATATACAGCTTAGAAGTATAAAACAATTATTTATGGATTTATTTCTTATGAGTTTTACACGCAGTAGAGCTAGGAGCTATTACTGGATTTAGCATTAGCATGCTCCTTATTAGGTCTCTGGAGGCAAGGCAGATCTCACTCAGGAGGGAAAGTCCTGGCCCTTGCTCTTCCCTTGATCTGATCCTCAGCGTGGCTGCCTTGCCACATTCCAACCCCCTGTACTATTTTCTTCTTTTCACGTTCATGTTTTTCCTCTTAAATCCCTGCTGCAACTTACCCTTGTCTCAGCAAGCCTGTCCCTTCAGTTTTTCCTTTCCTTATCTCATATAGCTCTGCTCTACATATTGTTTCACAGCTCTTTTGCACAGCTTCATTATTTCTTCAACAGTCTCAGCCAAGGTTATGCAGCTAGGACATACTGAAGCTGAACTGTGGGAAGGGAGAGGATGTTAGAAAGGGGGCTAGAGAGCAAGTGGGTTACTGTTACTCAGCTGTGCCATATCAAAAATGTATCTTGGGCTAGATACACTGAGCCATTCATCTTCCACCTGAAACAGGAGCCACTACTCTCTCTCTCCCACCACTGACTTCCTTCCAAGGCCTCCAAACAGCAATGGCAAGATGTTCCCGTGAAACAGACAGCAAAATTCCTTTTTATCATTAATGCTGAAAAACCTTCAGCTTCTCTGCTTGGAGATTATCCTAGCTATAAGAGCTGTAGTGACTAGAAAGGCAGTATTGTCAATATGCCCTATAACATACAGAAAGCTTAGAGATGACTTGGTGTTTAAGGTCCAGGATTATGTAGGAATTACAGGAAAATAATTGGTTTCCTCTTGTTCTCCTTTTGCCTCTGAAACCTACCTCCTGTAAAGAGCTCTTTTTTCAAAGGTTCTCCACTCGAGCCCAATTGTATGCAGACAAAACCCAGCTCAAATGCTCGCTTTTTTTCTTGGGGAGCTGCATGATCATCTCTCTTAACAACACAGTTACTTAAGCACTGGTTCTTATTGGTGAATGGAAAGAACAGAGTTCCCCTTGGAAGAATGGAACAAATCCAAGGAAAGGTCTAAGCCTTTGTCTGGAATCAGCTTCTGAGATTCTGTGTTACAGGACACCAGAGTCAGCCTGTAGTTTTAGATGTACTAAATAGTTTTATGGACAAACATGGTTTTTGTTGCATGAATTAAACTTAAACATAATCATGTATTTTGCTTCAAGGCTGTCACAGTTTAACGCTGGCCCGGCAATTAAACCGAAAAACAGATTTTTATATTAATCCCCCTCTCCTCCCTCATAAGGAAAGGAGAGAGAATAAGGAAAAGAGAGTTATGGGTTGGAAACTAAACTACTCAACTTTAAGGAAACAGTAATGATAAATAGGAAAGATTACTAAATATATACAAATATACAGGAAAAGATTGATCCCATGTTCCTCCCCCCTTTCCCCCAGTAACTCTCACATCACCACCGAGGCTGCAGGGCAGCCCTGGGAAAGTCCAGGCTGGACCCTGGGGTCAGGAGCAGTCGGGAGCTGGAGGCAGGAACACAGAGATTCAGGCTGGCATGGGTCAGGACCACAGGCAGAGGAACGGACAGAATCCTCCCAGGATGCCGAAGCACACAGGGAACCAGGGAAGGAAGGCAGGAAGGGCAGGAAGAATAGGAAAAGGATGTTGACCCTCGTGATCCCCCAAATTTATACTGAGTATGACGTGTATGGGATGGAATACTCTGTTTTGTCAGTTCTAGCATCTATCTTGTCTCGGGCCTTCCCCCAGGAGGGGTTCAGGTGGGACCTCTTTACTCCTTCTGCAGGGTAAAATGTTTTCCTCAGAGCTGAGCAATGTCCTTGAGTTTGTCCTAGAAGCAGACACTGTCTGAGAAACTTCTGTTAATTTCAGCAAGTGCAACTACTTACAAGAAACTTAGCTGAAAGCAAAAGTACAAACTAGAAAATCACCTTTATCCTGGCTCAAACCAGGACAAAGGCATAGATTGATTACTTAAAGAATGAAGGAAAACGTTCTGTGCTTCAGTCCATGCATTGCATAATGCTCTTGGGTAAATATAATTAATGAAGTCTTCAAAGCGTCAGATGCCAGTTACTTCAAGACACAGAATAAAATTAAAACCTATCGCCATTTGCCTGAAACTATTTTTTTTATAGTTGGTAGATTCAGGACAGTTTTCTTTGGTGGTTAGATGTCAACTATATCAAAATACCTTTATTAATCTAGCACAGTAGAAACACTTGGGCTTCACTTTACAGTCACTGAAGCTGATGGGAAGTTTAACAGTTACTCCAGTGGCAATAGAATATGGCTTTTTACTTGTAAATAGATAAACTATGATAAGAAAATCATGATGTTTAACATGTAATTCACTGGAAATTCTCATAGGTTTTTGAAACAGTCTGATCAAGACTTGGAAGAGAAGATATCCAAGGTCAAAATGTTTATCTAACACGCTCTTTCTGCTTTACTTTTTTTCTCAAACAATTAATTTTGCTCAAGAATACTAATCAGCGTAAGTGAATTTGATTTTAATATCTAATGATTAAAAATCCCAGTCAAACATAGCAAATCTTGCTAGTGTAAGGCTGATGTCAACACCAAGGCCATGCAAAGCCTTTATGCGTTTGCCCTGTTAAGATAATTTTATAATATTTAGTCAAATTATGGAGACAGACTTGATACACACATAATAGACAGAATATATGAAAGTAATCTCCCAGACAAGAACAAAGGTATGAAGACAACTTAGAGCAGAACTGCTTTACTGTTGGGAGGTTTAAGTGATACTGAGTTCTGGACCTTTACATCTCACTCATCAGGTTACAGGGCCTCACCTCCCTGGAGGTCCCTTTGTATCATGCAGCTGGGAAAGTGGCTGAGTTTGGTTGCTCTGCAATTTGTACACTTTGGGAACAAACACTTGATCTTTTTTGTTCTCTGCCTCTGAGCTGGAGGTAACAATGTCAAAAGGATTGGATGAGAACAAGATGGAGCAGGTATTTTGGGTTTAAATGCATCTTGACATACTTTTGGAATTTGTATTTGGCCAGCTATATCTGATTTTCAGCACCTAGAAATTGTGTACAGATAATATTTGACAAATAAAGGATAGCTGAACTAAACTTAAATTTTTTTATGCTCTGGCAGCTCAAATGTCAGCGGTACAAAAAGAATATTTAGCTCTGTAAATCTAGCCTTCTCACCCTTACTGCCAACACCCTCATTTTGTTCTACTCTTTGGAAACATCAATGTTACAAATCTCCGAGAGACCAATGGGTAACCAGAAATATTTTCTGAAATATGGCAGCCATATGTGCAGGTGTTGAAAGGCATTTTAGGAGGGTGAAAGTAAACTTCATGAATGACCCATGGTCTTCTTTCTGTTCAGCCTTGCTGCACAGAGAAGGCCAGGAGCAACACTGACACCTTCTGATTCCCTTGCAATCTCATAGAAGAGGAATATTCTCTCTGCATAAGTGGGTTCTCACATACATTCTGATTCTATTTCTGTAGTTTCAGACATCTCCCAAGGTCGTTTAAAGCATTTCACCTTTTCCATATTCAGCTTGATGCAAGTTTCAGCTGAAGACAGATGGCAGAGAAAGAAAACAAGGGGCTGAGGCCTGGCAAAGGCTTCCACTATCAGAATCTGTAAAAAAACAAAACAAAAGAAAACAAAACAACTCCAACTGTGTCGTTTCTATGGTGACCTCTCCCTGTGTTTGGAAGTTCAGTTGTAAAATAATGCCAAATGAAGGTATTAGATACTCTAAGTTATTAGGTCATCAGTCACTGCAGATAAAGACCCTGCAAAAATTGGGTTAGACTTGTTTTTCTTAAATAATAATTTATAAATAAAGACAGATTTAACTGCAGAGAGATATAAGGTGGTTAAAGCAGCAGACAATAAACACAAAGGCTTGGGCTAAGTGAAGAAAATTTTACTTAACACAGATGAGTTGTATCACATTGCTTACAGGGAGAAAACCTAAAATAAAAGACCTGCCTGTTCAAGAATCTGAAAAATTATGTTCACTGAAGTGAGTGTAATGAGATTTCTTTTGCAGCAGGAAATCTCAGTAAAATGCTCTGATTTTACGTTCCTATTACCATAGCCACAAAATCTACTTAGTGTTAGTGACAACAATTTGAGTCTCCTGTTTGTGTTTTGCCTAGGCAAACCACAGGTCTGAGATCAGTGCAGGATAGGAGAACACAATATAAATCATAGTAAAACCAAGTAAACAGTGGCGTATTAATAGTAAATGGAACTTGATGTGTTAAAGTCAATATGCTGCCCTTGTTCTCACAACACACATAAATCACAAGATTTATTCTCTTATTTAAACTTTCATTATTTAGGGTGAAAGAAAACATTCATAGTCCGTAATTAACTCTATCAATTTTTTTTTTAATATTATAACATCACGACAGGCTATCAGAAATTCCTTTAAGTTTTCTTCACATCAGATAAAGAGAAATGTAGATGATGTCTCACATGGACAGTATTTCACCTATTAGCAATTATTTTGTTTTCAAAACAACAGCTTAAAAAACATTTTGCTGCTATGAATTCATCCAAAGGGAAAAGCAAGTAAGTTTCCAGTATTAGTAGATGAATTTTTTAAATCAAAGCACTTGGCTTATACTCTTTGAAAAAATCTAGACATATTTTCTACCCAACAGTTAGACTGATAATGACTGTGGACCAGAGCTGCCTACCTGTCATGCTTGGAGACTGATCTCACATGATAATGAAAGATAGATGATGATGGTAATAGTTAAAGAAAAAAATATGCAACAAGAACTAAGACCAGCATTGTGTAGAACAGCACACAGGAAAAGTTGGCAAAGTCAGGAGAGTGCTAGTGAGATATATTACTATTGGATTTGTCAGGAATCCAGTGGGCCAGAACATGATGTCCTTTGCTGCAGTAAAAGAAAGACTGGAGCAATGTCAATATAATAAAGATGAGCCATTTTTTTGATAGAGTTCACTATGTAGTCTATAGCAGTGTCCTTCTGTTTGGTTTCCTACACTGTTCCAGAAATTCAATGGCATTTGTATGTGATATAGAAGAATGCAGCATCCATTAGCCTACCATCATCAACTCACAGGTTGGCAGGATACAGCGATGCCCCTTTTAGGGTCATATATTTTTCATTCCTCTTTTAATTATCGTAAATGCATTTCATACATTTCTGACACTGATATGGAAAAAATGCAATCTCAATAAAAGTATTGAACCCTGAAAATTAGACTCAGATTTATATGGCAGTTTAGAAACATGATGCCTTGTTCCAACAGACACACATTTTCACAAAATCACAGAATTACTGAGGCTGTAAAAGACCTCTAAGATCATCAAGTCCAGCCTATGACCTTTTGGAAGCACTGGCAAGCCATTGCCTAGTCAGGTCTCTCACTGTTAAAACACATTGCTGCATCATTTAGAAAGAGTTCAAAATTACTCAGTCTCCTCATTTTTATGATGCATCATAAAAGTATTTTTTGTTTGTTTCTTGTGCCTTCAATATTCTCCCAGACTAATGTTTATTAATTTGAACTTATTTTCCAGGTCATCAATTAAGTTTTCTGGTACTACTGTCCTGAGGAGTTACAAGATCATTGTGTTTCAAGCACTGTTTTGTCTGTTTTCAGTTTTGCCTCAGCTTTCTGTAATCTGAAACCAATATTTCAGTTGTGGTCATGTAAACTTTATCAGTCAATGTAATCCTTTCACACTGAGCAAGTCCCATTTTATTTGGTAAATGAAGTGCATATGGAACAAAATTAAATCAGGTCAAGTTAAATCAGATCAAACAGAATCAAATAGGTGGATCACAATTCTCAGAAGAGTCTGAGTTCTGAAGTATTTCTCTACCCAGAAACTAGTTCTTATTACATTCATTCAGAACCAGGAGTAACGTTTCAAATCCAAATCAAGTAAGTAAGAACCTTGGTTTTTACTCTCAGCTCTTATTGTAACAAACTCTATCAGCACCCCAGCTCTGCATCCTTCAAAACCTACATCTGCCTTGAAGTCAGAACAGGGTGAAGAGGGGTCCCTTCAGGGTAACTGGTGCAGCAACTACTCACAAGACAGAGAAGATGCTGTCTCACAGTCCATCATCTTCTGGGACATACATGGGCATAATGTCTTCTCAGCAGTAGCCAAGGGGCTTCTTCAGAACTACCTGTAAAACTTCAAAGATGATTGTGTTTGTGTGCTGGGTTTGGCTGGGTTAGACTTAGTTTTCTTAATAGTAGATTGTACATGGCTATTTTTCTGTATTTTTGACCAAATACAAAAAACCCCTGTATTTATCTTCACCCATGAGTTTTCATTGCAACAATCAGGGACAGAAAAGATTCACATTTACAGTTCTTGTGAAAGAAGAAATAAAATAAAATGAGAAAAAGTTGTGGAGAATCTAAATGGCTAATGTAGGAGACGAGAAAGATTCTGGTGTTTAGAAAGGAAAAAGAGACAGAAAAGACACTGACTACTCTAAGTATAAAACAGAAGAAGATCTAAGGTGTGAGGCAATGTACATAGTGTGAGTTGTACACTGGATTTCTTCAAACAAGATTTTTTGAAAAGTACATTACAAACTTTACTGCTATAAGTTAGTAAATAGTCTTCAAGTGATTATAAAATATTTCTAAGTGTATGACCATTAAATCTGTATGCTACCCCTAGGTCATCTGAGAACACCAAACTGCAAAAATGAATGCTGTTTTTATAGAAAGATAGTGAGTACCAACACACACAGGTTCTGGTTTACCTGAATCGTGAACAAGAGGTTTGGCAGAAGAATTACTGAGAATTCTGGTAGTCTTTTGACTAAGTTTACAGACAGAAATAACAGGATTATGAAGTCAAAGTTGTGTCAGATGTCAGCTAGTGACTTTAGAGATGAATTTGAGACATTTGAGCTGTGGCTGTGTCAAACTCTCAAATAAAACATTATACTCCCAAAATACATGGAAATTGAGTCATTGTGACCTTTCTACATGACATTATATCATTCTTTGTATTCTTATTTTCAGAAAAGTGCAATTATATTTTCTTTAGTCTACTGTAATTACTTACAAAGTGCCGGGCCAGAAATGGACTAGATTCTTACTTGATCAATATTTCTTTGGCATAATTTCCCTTCCTACTGTGTCTTAAAATCTACTTTATTATTTAAGCTCATTTACATTTAAATTTAAATCATATTAAATTAATGTATTGCATTGGTATACTAATCTACTTCTGAATTTATGTTTGGCAGCTTGGTACATCCCTGAATATTTTGTGCTCACAACTATTTAAACATAACAATATTTTATGACAAGTTTAGCAAATTAATTTGTAAAAGGTTAGCAATTTTATCATGAACTGCTGAATTAATTTACCAATGTGAGTTTGTTAATAATGTTATTTTTAACCCACATTTGCTGTACACATATACAGAAAAGTTAGCAGGACATTAAAAGCAAAGATCTGAAATAAAGGTTTTTACAATACCTTCAGGTGGTCCCTTTTTCACTAGTGTGTTGCAGGCGAAATAAGCTCAGCGAGGATAGCCAGGTTTCATCCCAGGATTAGTAACTGGTTGTGAGAAGTCATCTGCAGGAAACCACGTTTTTAAATTCCCTGGATTCAGATGGGCATTGCTCTCAGCTCCTGGCTCTGGAGATGAGCAGTCATTCACAGGTGATGGAGATTCAACACTAGCAGGAATTGTGGTACCAGGCTGCTGGACTTGGGAGTTGCTGGTACCAGTTGCTGCTGGACATTGTAACTTTTATAAGTGTGACAATGTGGAGATTCTTGTTGGATACCACAAGGACAAAATAAATATAACAGTATCAGGTGCAACTACACAATTTTATTGAACGCAGACAGAACTGGTAGGCATTAAACTATAGTTGGTAATGTAATCCTGTAGAGAGATGGAAGGGAAGGGAAGGAAAACAGAAAATAAAGAAGCACCCAAAGTTACAGGGAGAGAAAGGAGAGAAAAGTCACCAACCAAAGATCCAGTGGTCTCGTGGCAGAGAAGAAGTGGGGGGATATGGTGGTCCCATAAACTAGAGTGAAAAGCAACCTAACAGCCTGCTGGGATTTTTAACAATTGATGAAAGATTTATTAAAAGGATAATAAAAAATATTAACTTTATATAAACCTTTGTATGTACTCTTAGATTAAAAGTGTAATAGAATAATCTTATGATGGAAAAAAATATCAGCACTTAAAAAGTAAGTGCTTAAAAAGTAATACTAGCCAAAATTAAAGTTTTTTCAGTTTTAAGGGGAGGGAAAGGAGAGGGAGAAGCTGTTCACTCTTGTTGAAGTAAAATAAAATATGACCTTTATAAAATCCTAATTTTAAATAAAAGGATATTTTAAGACTAGTCTTTGAAATGGGAAGAGCATTGTATAATAACAAGATTAAATTTTAAGGAGAAGTGGGTATCTAACAGCTCCAGAAATCTTGTCCAAGAGGGGTAGTGTGTGTGTGACTTGCTTGTACTTAGTGTGTGACTTACTGTACTTAGACCATACCCCTTCATTTCTGCACTTCAAAAGCATGCTCCTCTCCTGGTCTTTCATTTCACTCTGAAAAGAGATGACATGAGCAGCATTATTGCTTGTTTCACAAATAAAAATATCTATATCTTACTGTAAGATGTCTTTTCTTCTGTTGGATGAGTTACACAGGACCTGGAAGAGAACAGATTGTTTTACTACTCATCAGTTTGTGACATTTATTGTTCTCATCAATTTCTGACATTTATTGTAGCCATATGTGAAGAGTGATAATAAAAGGAGAGAAAAAACTTTATGTAACAGGGCAAGAGGAAGGTCAGATTAATATTATCTGTTACGTGGCTGCTGGCCATGAAAGGGAGAGAAAGAGCTGAGGGAAAAAGAGACAAATGTGATTTGTTGTGTCTGAAATACATTTATTGGTATTGTTCAGCACACAAGCAAGTTGTGACACTGAAAAATTTTCTTCCTGAAGGGAATGGGAGTTTTGTTGTTGTGAGTTTTATTGGACTTAGGAGGCACCTTGCCTCTTTTCTACCCTAATTATCAAGTTAGGGTTACTGATTTTTTTAGAGATGTTCTTCAAAAGCAACTTTACAATAAGAAATATCTCAATGCTTTTAGCAACCAACAAAATGTGTTCTTATGTTTAAAAAAAAGGAATTCAACAGCAGTTGTGGGAAGGCCTGAACCTCTGTAAGATGAACCTTCTCTCAAAGAATGTGGACATGTATGTCAGGCCAGCCACGCCTGTGACTGTGCCACTGCCACAGTCACATCACTTGTAGCACAAAGCTCGCTGAGTGTGAATGTGCCTATAAGTGGAAACGTTTCAGAGTGCCAGTCCACAACAATGGTTCACTCCCCAGTGCTGTACGGTTCTGCACGCTCTTTACTGCTCTGCAGTCCCAAAACTGCCTGTGGTTGTTACTGGCACAGTAGCAGAAAAGAAAATCATTATGTTGTGGATGCAGAGGAGGCATTCTCCACAGTGAAAAAGCAGAAGGCTGGCAACAAACTATACATCTTATCCTGGATAGAAAAATGTGCAATACCCAACCAGTGTGGGTCCATAAGTGCCAGAGGAAAGAACAACAGAGGAAGGAGTTTTGATACTGCAGCACTGAAGTCAATAGGATGACTGACACGTACTTAAACCATAACAAATGTATAAGACAAGGGTATTTATTTCATACCTAAACTATGACATATTTTATTTTTTCTAAATGAAGTAAACAAGTAAAGTGCTTTAGAAGTAAAGACATTGACCAAAGGGCTAAAGGCTAAATTTCTCAGTTACCCTTCTCCTCAGCTTCAACTAATTGCTTTTCCCCTCTCCCCCCCCCTCACCCATGTGATACCCTTAAGTTCACGGGAAAAGGAATAGTGAGTGTCACAGGGTAAGCCAGAATCAAGACCTTCAATGGTCTAATGTATATACAAGGTATATATATATAAAAAAAAGCTGTTCCACTGCCTACTGAAAAAGAGAGAACAAGAAAGACCAGCATCAATACACCATGGGCTGCAATGTGGAAGAAGAGAAAGCAAAAACATAATGTGAGTGATCTGTCATAGAAACACCATGCCACATTACCAATATCCTATCTGTTGTCTTTCCTGTCCCTGTCTCTCTCTGACTTAAAAAAAACAACAAAAAACTGAAACAAAACCCAAAACCAAATACACTCATACAGGATCTGAAGTCAATTAATGGACATTCAGATTCTGGACTAAGTCATTTCAAATTATTTTTTTAAATAGTTTTTTATTTTTCAGTGGAAAAAACTTACTGGAAAATTCCTGCCCAGTGACATCCTTGATAGGAAAAGCTTCTCCCTGGAACTGGTCAGTGGACTGGAATAGCTTAATCAGATGAGGGCATGAGTTAAGCTTTTAGTTTAGTAATTTTCCTTAAAACTTTTTATGTAAGAAGACACAAATGGGGAATCACGATTTCCCCTGACAGAGGAACATCCTTGTTTCTCCTTATTACTATGTCTGTCATGTGCACTCCTCCTCATGGCACACACACATTTTCTATCAGTCCAAAGACTATATATATCAATATATATGTAGTAATATATAGTAATCTGTATGCCTACTATCTAGTTATAGGAAAACAATAATAAACTTCTATAAAAGAAAAGTTAGGACTCCTAACTGATCTGTTCTCCTCTCTTCACTTCCCTGTCAGTCTCCAGGTACCACTGGGCTCTTCTGGCCCCACTGGACTATCATCACAACCTAGGAAGTAGAACAGTCTGTCAATTAACTTTACAACCAATCATGATTTTAAAAAGCATAGGATGCAAGATTAGATTGAGTGAAGATAGAATAATATAAAATAGAGTTGGAAAAGAGGTCATCCAACCTGTGGAAAGACCAGAGCAGTCTCTATCTGGTTAGACCTTAGAAGGTCACCTGACTTGTTCTAGCTCTCTTTCAAGGGGAAAAAAAACAAACAAACCAAGGAAAAAAATACCACCACAAGAGATTATTATTCTTTTTTAGTATAAAACTTCATGTTTATTATTATTGCATTACATCCATATTATCATGCCACTTGTCCAATTTGTCAAAACTATTTTGAATTCTAATCCTGTTCTTTAAAGTGTTTATAACCTTTCCTAGCATGAAGTGATGTGCAAGTTGATAGCGTTTTGTTCTCTGCTCCACTATCCGAGGGCACTAATTAAAGTGCTAATAATACCAGGCCAAGAACAGGCAACTCTTTGTTTGAATTTGGGAATGCACCATTGAAATGACTCCTTGCAAATGCATTTTTCCAAACTGATATCTGGAGAGCTTATTTTCCCCCCTTTACCACTTGCCTGCTGAGTATAAGATGGTTGTTTCATTTTTTTCCAGAGAAGCATTGTTTTCCTGACATTCTTGACTGGGTGAAACATAGTATATTCTTCATCAGGTATTATTCATTTTCTCTTTCATCCTGGCTGTAAAACCTTTGAATTTTTCAATCTGTGGGTCCTCCCCAGTATTTCTTCTAATTGATAAAGTTTAGTTTGTAGATGATATTAAAGCAGAAACTGAGAGATAACAGTTGATTACAGAAGCGAGTTAGGATTTTTTTATAAGGAAGGGCATTAAAAACAATACGATAGGAAGCTCCTAAGAAGTTAGATTGTCTCTTCTAACCTTCATGCTCAATATCCTGTTAGTGTATCAGGGTTTTTGTCTTATTTTTTATCTGCCACTTCTCCTGATAGGATATTTGTTTCCTTACGCTTGGGAAATAGCAGCCACCTCATGGGTGCTAGTATGAAGCAGTCATTAATAATATTATTGAAGTAACATGTCATGATAGATTAATTAATTTATTTTCTCCATGACATCAATAGATTTTAATGCTTGGCAAATAGAGTCAGTCAAATTCTTCATTTAGACAATATTTTTTTTCATACTTTAATTCACAAAATGTCATTTGTACAGAGAAAAAAAGACAAAGGCATCTGTCACCTGGAAAACTAAAAAAAAAAAATTAAAAATAGCCAGCCCTGGAACTGAGTTTCCTTGGTTGCCTTCTTCATGATCAATTGGATGTCATATCAGATAAAAATAACAGAATATTTCTGGTTATTTCCTCAGAAGTCATTCCTTTAAAGTAGGGTTCTTTTGAGTTAGTTTTCATTCCATGTACATATTTCGAACAGAAAATCATGATCAAATCATAAAAGCACTATTATGTATAAAAGGAGAAATCAAAATGAAACAGATGACTACATCAGGTATGAGATTCTGATGAGTATCTGTGTCTTACTCCACGTTTCCTATAGTAAAGCACCTTTGACAATGTATGTAGAAGGCCACTGAGAATGGTAGACATGTATTTTTAATATTAAAAACATACTCAGCTTATGCAGAAGCATGAAGCAGCACAGACTAGTGACCAATATTAATGCATGGACTCAGAACTAGTGAAATAAAAATATAAGTAATAATAATATTTTCAATTATTATCGTCATTAGATACATTGCCCACTCAATGTTTAGGATGGGAGAAATTCTGTGCCAAATAAAGATATGCATAAAGAATGACCCAAATTCAGTGTTGAGTCAGATGTGGTTAAACAGAATCCAGAAAGGCTGTCAGGGTTAAAAATACTATATTTATGTGCCATTATAACCCATTCACCGGTTTCCAGACCCTGGGTGCCCTGGGAATGTCAAAACTGCACATGCTGGCCCTCAGTGTTAGATTTTGCAGTTGGATATCTGGGGTAGCAGAAAAGTGCTAAACCTCATGTGCTATAACAAGAAAATCCCTGTTGACTGTATAGGTGCTGGGGTTAGCTAAGAAGAACACATTTTTCTGAAATGTGTGCATAAATTAAACTCAGAAAAATACTTCTGTATCTGCTTTACTACTTGCTTTAGTTCTTTTCTTTATTTCTTTTCCTAAAGAGAAGAAGTTAAATGTACTCATTGGCTAAAATTCCTAGTTTTGCCTGAAGCACAGGCTCCCATGACAGAGAGTAAATGGGTCTTGAACATCTCAGGTTCTCAGTTTTGTGATGAAGGAAAGATCAGAAGAAATATTTTGATGGGATGCTGATAAAAGTGCCTCAATTACAGTTCAGGATGCATTTAAAACTTTTGCTAATTTTGATGCTCAGAAACGAAGAGTCTAGGGTTTAGAATTCAAAAGTTGTTTCTTCTTGGAAGCCAGGATTTTGCTTTAAGAATATATGAGCTGTCTTCGTATGACTGATACGGTTTTGTATGCCTCAGATGTCACATTATTTTAACACTGAACTCATCCAGATAGTGAGAAATAAAATAAAGGTAAATGGCTTTGTCAATAGTTAGGAAGATAATTTTCTGGCAAACATCTTACGAACACATGCATTTAATAGGACTATAAATTCAATTCAGTCTTGCAAGTCCTGAGAGGAAGATAAGAGTTTAGCAAGCTATGTAAGTTATTGAAAGTTATCAAATGTTCTGCATGTGTACTGCAAGAAGGCAGAAAAAATTATGTTTGCACCGGGGACAAAAAGGGAGCAATATGGTGTAGAAACACAGGTAAGAATTTAGAAATGCATATGCTTTTAGCAGTGGAAATGATGAATATCTGGACAAAGCTGACCATGGAAAAATATGTCTTCTCTTCTGAGTGGATCAAGAATGGGTGCAGTTGTAGAAATTCTCTTCACACTGCAGCATAAATCTGAGTTACTAAGCTCAGCACTGGGGTAAATGGATGAATTTCCAAGACTAGCAACAGAGAAAGTGTCTGATTAGATGATGAGTTGGTGCTTTCCAGCCTGAGTATCTAAAAATTTAGGAAATCCACAAGCCACATAATCTCATAGTAAATGGATGTCATATACCAAGCATGTACATATGTATCTAGAATGTATCCCCACATGAGTAATGTGTAAAGGTTCCTATTTCATTTTGTTTACAGTCAACTGCATTGTGAATCAAAAGGCCATTCAGAATAAATGTATTTCATTCTCAAATAAGTTACGCTATCTCTCTGGCAGATGAGCATTTTAAGTGCGTGCAAACATGAAAGGACAAATTGTGATCCATAATTTGTCCTACTGAAGATTATCTACTGCCCCTTGATAGTTTTAAGTACTACTGCAAGTGTAGCTCTTCATTTGACAAGAAAGATGTATTTAGTTTTATGTTGTGTGCATCTTGCACAGAACCCACTACTGTGTAAATGTGGCAGAGATAACTACATAATATGGGGAATATACAGGGGAATACATTATGCTTTACAAACCACATGGCAATAGAACAATGAAAACCCCAAGGCTTTCCATTAAAAGCAGTGAAATCAGGAAAAAAATTGTGGAGATATTTTCATGCAGCAGACAGTGTTTAAAGATATTTAATACTAGTGCACAGCAGTGTATGTTGAAGTAACTCAGACATCTCAAATCTTAAAGCTTTGAACCTACAGAATATAAAAAGTTTTTTAATAAATAACCTAAAATCGTCAAACCTATCCATTTTCACTTTGGAAAATTATTTTTCCAAACTGAAAGATTAGTCACAAATAGAGAACAAAAGTCTTCAGTTTTCACAAGTATTTCACATCACTCACACATTCCTGAATAGAATGTAGGAGACAAACGCTCACCCTGTAAGAGTGTCAGTTCTAATCTATCACCTGAAATATATATATACTTGATAAAGAGAGATTCAGAAACCTTTTTCTTATGCTTTCACTTTTTTTTTTAACCAAGAATTTACACCAGTTTGGCAATGTGAATCTGTTTCGTAGATAGCCAGAAAGGCAAAGGAAGCCAGATCTCTGCATGTTCCCTGCTCAGTTGTTTCAGATATTGATAAGCAGTGGAAGAAACAAGTCACTTACTTAGAGAAGAGAAAGATCAGTCTTTAGTAGGCAAAGACTATCTTGGAGAGCAGTGTTCAATTTTCAGTTTTACTGAAAAACTTACGTGACCTGATGAATGAGATACAGATTAGAGCTTCGCACAGGTAACCTCTGTCTTCATGTATCTCATATTCCATGCCATCTATTCCAGTGCCTTTGGCTTCACAAATATAGAGGCAGAAGTAACTAGGTGTTACCTGGAGTAGAACGATGGGGGAAACGAAATGATAGCAGAGGCAGGGTTTAACTACTTTACCCTCAGCTGGTGTAAGAGGCATGACTGGGGAGACAATGGGGGCACATAGACTGTCCTCTCTAGGTCAAGGTCTATTAAGGTATCCTTCTCCCCATAACGTCCCCTTTAAGCATAACAGAAATTACAGGAAACGGATAGTGGTGTATTTGTGGTGGTTACTGAATAATCCTCTCTGCAAGGTTATTCTTTTTGCCCTTTCTTTTCTCTACTTTTGCGTTTTGAACTCTGTAGGACATTTTTTAATGAGCTGCATCTCCAGCTGCAAAGCATATAAACACTTGCAGCTGACCGCACTGTTTTGAATGGAGAAGACCCAGAGACACAGAAGAAACAAATTATTGCCCTAAAGCAGAGAAAATGGGATATAATGTTCAAGGAGTGTGAGAGTGAATGAGGCAGTACTTCTCTTAGGAGAGAGTAAGAAGAGGGGATCACTTAGCACTGGTGTTCTGTGAGCTGGTGGCAACAGCTCCGCTTCTTCCTGCAACTTTAGAGCTGCCTTTTCCCACATCACTGTGGGAAGCAAGATATCTGCTGATGCAAACCATTGCTGATACACAGGAGGCAGAAAAATGGAAGGAGATAACCATGGCCACTGTTGAGAGAAAATTAGAGTGCTTGGTATTGCCTCTCAAGAGTTGCCACTGATCCTTAAAGTGAGAGATATGAAACAGTGCTGTGAGCCGGTTAATTTGCTCTACACTCACAAGGAGGCTCAGCAAGCTCTGATCATTCCCATTGACAGTGGACACTGATACAAGTTGCTGCTGAGGGAATGTGGTGCCAGGGACTGCAGAAAGCATATTGGTGATCACCGTTACACAGCAAAAAAAGAAATGAAGAATTCTGACTCGGGAATGGGCTTGGATCAAGCACTGTTAAAAAAAACTGGGTGATAGTACAAAACAAAAGAAAATATAACGCTAAGAACCAAGTATTAACCCTTCTATGCACTGAAGAGAGGAGAGTTCTGGTGAAGAACAAAAGATTATCATGGTCATGCACCTGAAGAACAACATAAGCAGAGACAGTGAGGGTGAAGTTACACTAAGGCTGCAAATGCATGTTTTATTCTGGCAGTTTGCTTCTTTGAGGAGATTGGTTTTGCAGTCTTAATGATACTCTTTGAATGTAATTGTGCATAGTGGTGTGCATGATAATGAAACATGGAATAGTGTGAAGTACTAGATTGTTAATGAGTATCTGCTCATGGCAACTGCTTAGCTCAGTGACTCATTTTCTCATTAATTTCCCAAATGGCTCAGCAAGTATGCCCATATGAGTGTGATTTATTGCACAGAGAAGTCTTATTATGCAGGACCTATTTCCAGGACAATTTTGGTAAGTAATTTTATTTTATATCATTAACTTTAACTTTCAGTGTAGAATGAACTCTTCATACCTTGTAGAACTGGTACTGTATTTTATAAGGTTTTATCTACTGAATAAGAGACATGCCAAACTGATGCTATTTTATTTGTTTTTCAGACTATGGCTAGGTGTGTCCATACCTGAAAGTGGTCTAGATGTTCGAGGAGTCTGTTCTTGGTATTATGATGTGTGACAATAATATACAACCATCATGACCCAGAACTCTAGTCTTCTTTAAGTGACATTTTGACCATGGCAGATTGGCCCATACATATCTAGTACTGCTTTATTTCATTCCAGAAAAACATCAGTCAAAACAGGTGCATTTAATTAATCATCTATATTTCAAACACTCTGTAGTTTTCATTTTGCCTGTCTTCTGCTGTTGCTCTAATAAAAAAAAGCTGCTCTTCTGTAGTTCACTTATTCAAAAAGTTGGGAAACCCTGCATATTTGTCTCATTTCCTTCAGCATGTTATTTTCTGCTTTGTGTTTTGCCCTGATTTTCCCCTCATGGTGGTCTCCATGGTGAAACTGCTTGTAGTCAAAGCACTGAACTTAATGCTACAAGGATAATTAATTACTCAGTGGATCAATGCAAACTGTTAATTTCACTTTTGTCTCTATTTCATTTTTTTATTATAAAGCCATGTTTTCATGTATAAGCTCAGCACAGGCTTGCAAGCAGAAATTTGATAGAATCCAATTTGATTTTGTAGCATTATGCATACAACATTTCAATGTCAAGGATTTGTTTGAATGAGAACTGTTTAAATATAGTAAATTCTATGCATCATTTCAGATAACTCATATATTGAAGGGCATGTGTAAAACTACTACCGTATTAGCATTTTTTCAGCTAATGATTTTTGAGGCAGGATGCAATTAACTCTTAAGAGGAAAGCTACATAAGAGAACAAACCCCAAGAAGTTAGTAGAAATACTTCTGACTTTTCGCTTATTCTTGCAATGTTTCCTAAAAAATATTTCCAGAGCAACTTTCAAGAAGTAGTCACAAAGGGTTCTATTAAGAAAAAAACCAGAATGACTTTAGAACCATAGGATCTCAAGGACTGAAACTGAGTTCAAACATTTGATTGAAATTCCTTAAAAACTGACTTATCTGCTCTACTGCACGCAAAATAAGTTTTTAACAGCTAAAAAACTAAAAAATAAAAAAAATAGGGTGATCTTGCTATTATTAGAGACAACCTGTTGTATTTAAGTTCTGTGACATGTGGGGAAGCTCAACAGTGTTCTCTGTTGTAGCTCAGGTTTACTATGATTCCCTTTCTAGGGAAAAAATGAAGGCTGGAAGGGAAAAATTTGGAAATAATTGCTACTATAGAAAGACAACAAATTGAACTATTTCATACCTAAATAAGTAAATAAATAGATTAAATAATCAGTTAATAGAGTACACTGGTAAATATTTCAGAATTCCCATTCTAGCTCTTGCCTGGTATTCAAAATTTGTCAGCAATATTGTACTTTACAAAATACATATCTTGGGTTACAGAAAACCCCTTAAGATGTTTTCCTGTGTATATATGGTCCTATATTTGCATGAGCCATCTGTTCTTAACATTATTGTCCCTTGTACTTTTTGTCTGAAAAATAGTATCATCTTAAAGGTAAGCAAATACCTAACATGGTATTTGGGAACATATTTTTTGGGAAACCTGTGATCTTCTCTTGGTTCTGTGAGTGACTGAGGCTTTGTTGCTTGAATGTTTGTTTTCTGATGTATAATAAAGGAAAATCAATACACCCCTACCTCACAGGCGCGTTGCAAACCTGGATTTATTCATATGTGGTAACTGATACAACATGATAGAAACTCAATTTAAATTGTTACATATATTCTATTACCTCCAGTGGAAGGCTTTCGTCCATGAAATTGCTGTCGTACAAATGGAGCTGGACAAATTGCAGTGGGGGAAAAAAAAATTAAAAAAAGAAAGCTTAAAGTAAATTTTCAGCCCTGAAAAGTGAGGCTAATACATGAATGTTGCAAAAACTATGACTAGAATTTTAAAAACCCCCCTGTCTCCAAAAGAGATGGACAGTGTCCAAAGGCAACTGGAAAGTAATATAAGTAGGATGACAAAAAATGCATGATATATCCATGTGGATAATTAGTTCAAAATAATTTCATATTTATTGTTAAGAAAATATGAATGCTCATGATATGATTATAGTCAGCTATCATGAAGTAAGGTACACCTATGAAGAGAGTCCATTTTGCATTGATCCCTGGGAGACACCACTGGTAAGTGGCCGCCAGGTGGATCAGCAGTTCAGCACCACTCCCTGCGGACCTCCAGCAGTTCCTAGCCCAGCACAGAGTGCTCCTGTCTGAGCCCTGGGATGACAGCTTTGTCAGGAGAATGCTGTGGGAGACGGTGTCAAAGGCTTTGCTGAAGTCCAGGTAGACCACATCCACAGCCTTCCCCTCATCCCCCAGACGGGTCACCTGAGCATAAAAGGAGATCAGGTTGGTCAGACAGGACCTGCCCTTCCTAACCCCGTGCTGGCTGGGTCTGACCCCCTGTCCATCCTGTGGGTGCTGTGTGATTGCCCCCAGGATGATCTGCTCCATAACCCTGCCAGGCACTGAGGTCAGGCTGACAGGCCTGGAGTTTCCTGGGTCCTCCTTTCATCCCTTTTTGTGGATTGTTGTGACATTTGCCAACTTCCAATTATCTGGAACCTCCACAGTGAGCCAGGACTGTTGGTAAATGATGGAAAGCGCTTGGCGAGCTCTTCCGCCAGCTCCCTCATCACCCTGGGGTGGATCCCATCTGTTCCCATAGACTTGTGAGGATCCAGGTGGTTCAGCAGGTCACTAACTGTTCCCTCATGGATTACAGGGGGGCTACTCAGCTTCCTATTTCTCTCTACAAGTCCCAGAAACCATCTGTCCTCAGCACAACCTGTCTTACTGTTGAAAACTGAGGTAAAGAAAGTGTTAAATATGTCAACTTTTTGTCGTCTTTGTTTACTATGTGTCCCCCCATGTCCAACAAAGAATCGAGGTTTTCCCTTTCCCTCCTTTTGCTGTTGATGTAACTGTAGAAAGATTTTTTGTTATCCTTAATGGAAGTGGCAAGACTGAGTTCAAATTGTGCCTTCATCTAATTTTCTTTCTTCATGACCTAAAGTATTTAATATACACTCCGGGTCACTTGTGCCCTCCTTCTCCCCCCCAAGGGCATTTCAATCACCCCCAGGGCTGTCTGGACTCACCCCCCGCCGTGCCTGATTGGCAGAACCAGTGAGATTCCAGGTTTGTTCCTGTGGTTCAGGGCAGCTGTACAGAGTGTCCTGATCTCAGGAACCCCCCTGTACTGCTTGATCTCAGGTAGCCCCTGGGCTTACCTCGTGTTTTTCTCTTTCCCACCGCCTCTGCTGGTCACTGAACCAGGTAAACTGTCCCCCTGGGAGGAATCACTGCAGTTTCCATTTTAATACATATGAAAATTTTTGGCCTGTTTCCATAGAATTTTCCTCTGGGTTACGTCTGTCAGAGTCTTTCTGCAGATGCCTCCTTGCTTTGATGCAGCACTTTGTCCTTGACATTGTTTTATGCATCTTATCCATGCTTTTGGGGAAAATATTGTGGAGAGTGGGGTTTGGAGGTTTGGGATGGGATACTGGTTATTTGTTCAATGGAGAAAATGTTTGAAAGTATTGTGTCTGTCAATGTCCTTGGGTGTGTTTGGGGGAACTAATAAAACTAACTTGCAGTAGAGTTCAGCCTCTTTTCAGCTATTGCTAGCTAGAGAATTTGAATCTCATGTCTTTTTCTCTTACTTTGAGCCTGTCCTAAAGGTGTATCCATGTCCTTTCAGTTTTCTCATTCCACAGCATTTTCTTGTAACTGTGCCTGCTGATATCCTTTTAAGTTCCCTGTATTGTAAGATGGCCTTTGACTCTTTGGTCACACAGTTCTGGGGAGGGGATAATTTGCAGAACCTGCAGGAAAAATGTCCATTTTGTGATGAGCAGCTGCATGTCCCCTCTGAGGACACAGGTCCTTCAGCTGGGGACACAGATCCTTCAGTGTTGTCATGATGTGCTGTGTTTGGGGCACAGTGGTTGTCTGAAGACTCTGCTCTGGATTATGTTGGTCTCCTGGTGGTCTTCAGTCTATGCAGATGTTGTGAGATATGCTCAGGCTTGCTGATCCAAGAGCATATCAAAAGACATTCATGCCCAAGCTAAGAGACCCAAGCAAAGGCCACAGGGTCTATCCCAACACTTACCAACTCCTTGACAGCCATGGCAAGGACATGTCATGTCCCTGGGACATGAAGCATGGTGGTGGACAGGTTTACAGAGGTGGCTATTTTTGTTTCACAAAAGTGGTTGCCCTTGGGCCTGTGGACCACGTGCTTGGTTTTGCAGCATATATTTTGCTGCCATAGGCTGCATGCAGATGGACCAAGAGACACAGCTCAGTTCCTGATGGAGACAGTTCTTGGGTCTGTTGGGTGTGCAACACAGTCTTTCCAGTCTATATTACACACAGTCATATAGTAACACCAAGCAGGTGAACCAGATCCTGGAGTAGTATCTCTGTTGTTATACGTATGTTGTTATATTTATATATATAACTGAAATAATGATGACTGAGTTTACATACTATTACTGGCAGAATTTGTCTATAACATCTATGTCTGCTCTCCCAAGCAGCAGACCCATTTTTAGGTGTAATGTGACCCAACCCGATTATGGAAAAAAGGGTTATCTACTCAAGAGGAATTCAGGAATACAGTTAAGTTGTGTAGGAAAAAAATTAGAGAGACAAAGGCACAACTTGAACTAAATCACATCAGTGGCAAAAGGAGGGGCAAGGAAAACATTCATTCTTTACTGGACATGGGCGGGAATGTAATTGTCAAAGATGAAGAAAAGGCTGAGGTATTTAACACCTTCTTTGCCTCAGTTTTTAACAGTAAAACGGGTTATCCTGAGGACAGCTGGCTTCTGGAACCTATAGGAGACAAGAATCTAAACACCCCCACTGTAATCCAGAAGGAAACTGTCAGTGACCTACTGGGCTGCTTGGATCCCCACAAGTATATGGGACCAGATGAACTCCATCCAAGGGTGATGAGAGAGCTGGCAGAAGAGCTCACCAAGCCTCTCTCTATCATCTACCTGAAGTCCTGGCTCACTGGGGACATCCCAGATGACTGGAAATTGGCCAATGTCACGCCAATCCACAAGAAGGGCTGGAAGGAGGACCCGGGAAACTACAGGCCTGTCAGCCTGACCTCAGTGCCTGGCAGGGTTATGGAGCAGATCATCCTCAGTGTAATCACGCAGCACCTGCAGGATGGACAGGGGATCAGACCCAGACAGCACGGGTTTAGGAAGGGCAGGTCCTGTCTGACCAACCTGATCTCCTTTTATGCTCAGGTGACCCACCCGGGGGATGAGGGAAAGGCTGTGGATGTGGTCTATCTGGACTTCAGCAAGGCCTTTGACACCATCTCCCACAGCATCCTCCTGAGAAAGCTGGCTGCCCACAGCTTGGACAAGCGTACTCTGCGTTGGGTAAGGAATTGGCTGTAGGGCCGGGCCCAGAGAGTGGTGCTGAATGGGGCTGCATCCAGTTGGTGGCCGGTCACCAGCGGTGTCCCCCAGGGATCAGTGCTGGGCCCAGTCCTGTTCAATATTTTCATTGACGACTTGGATGAGGGGACTGAGTCCATCATCAGCAAATTTGCAGATGACACTAAGCTGGGGGGAAGTGTTGATCAGCTGGAAGGCAGGAGGGCTCTGCAGAGGGACCTGGACAGACTGGAGAGTTGGGCTGATTCCAACAGGATGAGGTTCAACAAGGCCAAGTGCCGGGTCCTGCACTTTGGCCACAACGACCCCATGCAGCGCTACAGGCTGGGCACAGAGTGGCTTGGAGAGCAGCCAGGCAGAGAGGGACCTGGGAGTCTGGATTGACAGGAAGCTGAACATGAGCCAACAGTGTGTCCAGGTAGCCAAGAAGGTCAATGGCATCCTGGCCTGTATTGGGAACAGCGTGGCCAGCAGGTCCAAGGCGGTGATTCTGCCCCCATACTCAGCCCTGGTGAGGCCACACCTCGAGTACTGTGTCCAGTTCTGGGCCCCTCAGTTCAGGAAGGAGATTGAGGTGCTGGAGCAGGTCCAAAGGAGGGCAACCAGGCTGGTGAAGGGACTCGAACACAGATCCTATGAGGAGAGGCTGAGGGAGCTGGGGCTGTTCAGGCTGGAGAAGAGGAGGCTCAGGAGAGATCTCATCGCTCTCTACAACTCCCTGAAAGGAGGGTGTAGCCAGGCGGGGGTTGGTCTCTTTTCCCAGGCACCTCTCAGCAAGACAAGAGGGCATGGTCTTAAATTGTGCCGGGGGAAGTTCAGATTGGATATTAGAAAGAATTTTTTCACGGAAAGGGTGATCAGACATTGGAACGGGCTGCCCGGGGTGGTAGTGGACTCTTCGTCCCTGGAGACATTTAAAAAGAGACTGGATGTGGCACTTAGTGCCATAGTCTAGTGACTGCAGCGGTAGTTGATCAAGGGTTGGACTCGATGATCTCTGAGGTCCCTTCCAACCCAGCCTATTCTATGATTCTATGATTCTAACCCGAAAACCTAAAAATGGGATTCCAGGCTTTTGTGGTACCCTGCAACAATTGACTGATGGAACACGGTGCAACCATAGTGAGAAGCGCATATAAACATGTAAGCAGCAGTCAATCAGAACTGAAAGCCATCTGTAATTAGAAACTATAGAACTTTTTAAAAGATGTAATTAACCCTTGAAAAAATGTGACAGAATGTATGTATTTCGAAACTGATCAAAGAACTCATCAGCTATGCTGCAGCAAACATGTTTTATTAGGAATGCAAAGAAGATTCTTACATTTCAAGGGACAAGTGACAACGCTATCTGTCAGAACTACCAAATAGTAAATGTGATGGAAAGAGAAAGAAATTATCCATATGTTGCACGGTAGAAATTAGCAAGAGTATTTTACACAAAATGGTAATTGGCATACAGGGAAAGGCTGAAAATGTGATATATTAGGGTGTAAGTCCTGTTTAAGGTGTATTTTTTAGTGTTATGAGCAAATTCTGTGTCAAGTAAACACCAGAGAAATAAAGGGGGTGGAAAGACCGAACAGTAGCAAGCAATGAGAAGGTGTTGTAATTACTGTAATTTGAACATCTGAATATGACATTGCATCTTTGAGATATCCCAAAGTTAATTTTCAACTAGCAAAGAGCCGCAGAGAAAATATGTATGTACAATTTGTAATCTTCCTGTAAAGGAAAAAAAATTACCCAGATGTAAGTGTAGATGTGAGCTACTATTTTAAAAAGGTCCTGAAAAGTATTGCTTTGCAGTAGTTTAATATTCTTAATAACACTTGTGGAGGTTGATTCTTAAAAAAACCCGAAAAAACCAAAAAAACCCAAAACAACAAACAGCTTGCAACCAATTGCAACCAAAAGGCCTCATTCTCCTGCCATATCCCGTTTATTCAAGCTTCTGCTGTGCTGCGAAATAAAGAAAAAGAATGACTTTTCCCTCACTGGAATTATTTTGCCAGGTAAAAAAGCCTCCCTTGGTTATGATTTGCAATGCCATAAAGGGGAAATACTACTGTAACAAAGGCAGGAGAGAGCTGGGCTCTTGCTCCCTGTTGGCTGTCTCATCTCCCACCACCAATTTTTGCAATACTCATTAGAATGTGATTCTCTCACTCTTCATTTTGAACCGTGGTAGCCACTATTGAGATGAGAGCTTGGTGACTCGAAAGTCATCTTTGACTTGTTTTCCATTCTTACTTTTATTTCCTCATTTCATTCCTCAAGCTTATTTCCTTTATCTATGTAGTACATTACTACAAAAATAGGCATAGTAAATATCCAATATCTTCATTTTCCTTATAGAATTGCTTAGAACCGTTAGCATACCACATAGATTTGGGGAAGATAATTGAAAACATTTAAGTTAAGAAGCGCAGGTCCAGAATAAATGCATTGATCCATTTATACATACACAAAAACTCATCAGTACTTTCTTTAAAATATTTTCCTCCAGAGGCTTCTCTCGGGAGCCCTTTTATACTGAGCACCATGGGAAGGAATGCTTTGATTGGTTCATTTCGGTCACCTGACCCATCCTCTCTTTGCACAGGCTTAGCTGCTCCCCATCACAGCTGCCGTATCAATGGGCTGGCAGGTGCCAGGGGGGTTCCAGGCAGGGTTTTTCTATCCTGGTCTTCTCGAACAAGAGCAATTTACTAGTGTGGTATTTATTTAATCCCAGGGACAGAGTTTTCTCTCAATTTTTAATTTTTCACAGCTAATCTTAAAGGAAGAATAGATCATATAAAAACTCTGGTATTTGGAGGGATATTGAAGATTTCTTTTTTATTTCCTTTCCTATTTTAATCATTCAGTAGTCTCACTTTAGAATTTTCTATTAAGCCCTTAATTTTATTTTTGCCTTTACAACAGAAATGTTGCTGTCAAAGCCATCAATACTCATCTCAATACCCAAAGGCTAATCGATTTCAGAAAAAATGTGTCATGAAAATACTAGAGAGATTGTTTCACCATTGTAAAAAACAGACTATAAGGATATGTTCCTTGTATTCTAATTACAGATTCCTCTTCTCAGGTTATCTGAAAGAAAAGCAGCAGTTTCTCCTTTTGCTCTGAGCCATGTTTTATCCTCACCACAACAGTCTGCTACTCATTCATCTCCTGTGCCCTTTGTCTCATTTCTCTGATGCATGTATCTGCTCTTCTGCTGCTGTACAGTAACTTGCACAACTGCTCCTTTGTAGTCCTTCAACATTGAACAAATATGAAACAAATTACCAAATATAGCAAGTTCTTTTTTATCTTTCTGCAATCTATTCTGCACATTTGGAAAGCTCTGTTTTGTATTTATAGGGGTAAAAGTGTAATAAATTATTTTTTACCATCCACACAGACATTTGTATAGAAAAATAGAATAATGCTAGAACCAAATTAATTTTCTTTTTCATCAAAGTTCTGGTTTAGTAGCAATTTAGGTTTTGAAATAAACAATATTTTTTTCTAAAACTCAGAAATCCAAAAGCAAAGAACTACATAGCTGTTTTTCTTCCCTTTCCTTCCCTTCCCTTTCTTTTTCTTTTTTTTTTTTATTTTAAATTTCTTGGACAAGAATATGCAGTGTAGGCAAATTATTTCTCTATAAAAATTCAGTATTCTTTGTAGTGGAATTGAATCCACAACATTTTCTATTCTTCACTGAAAGCAGAGTCTTGGATGAGCCTAGTCAAGATTATGGGTTGATTTCTTGTCCACTATCTCCTTGCTAAATCTTTTGTCCATACCTTGCTCTTACCCACAATCCGACAGTCTTTGTGAATGGTAAGCTGAGGAAATCATGGGAACCTTACACTTGATATCCAGCTGGCTGGATATCCTACAAAGTTGCAGGAGCACTGACTGTGGAAAAGAAAATACACAGAAAACTGATGGAAGCAAATTTAAAGGTGAAAGGACTTACCTGCTAATTTTCATTAACTTGTGCTCAAAGTCTATAACACATCCTTCTCAGTTTGAAATGTGTCGTTTATAAATCATTCCTCCAGCATCCTCCCCAGCTTTTTTCTACAAATATGTGGTGTTATCTTAGAGCTTAAAAAAATATTTCCTTTTTGAATCAGCATTCATCAGTGGTTTGGAATCTCTGCTGTGGGATTTTTTACTATCCTTCTGGTTAGTGTTACATGCAGATGAAGAACAAGGACACCATGCTAGATTTATAAGGAAATAATGACAAAATGGTTAATGCAATTCACCAGTTCAGTAAACTGGATTATACTTTAGGAGGACAAAAGATCAACAAAAGCCTATTTATATTCATTGGGTGAAGGCTGTAACTGCAACCACATAATGCATTCCTTGTCTTTGGGGTCATTAGCTGTGCCGATTAGATTTGTTAGGTATCATAATATCCAGATGTTTCTGGGCAGCTCAGCTGACATTTTTTCCATGTTCAGATTAAATATTAATGGATAGCATGTGAAGAAGTGCGATAACTAGTCCTGAGTTTGGAGTGTTTTCAACACTGAGAGGATTTGGGCTTTCAGGTTTTTTTGGTTTGTTTTTTTTCCTCTGTTCTTCATGTTTCTCGGAATACATGAAAATACAGCAAATTTCATCTAGGAAGGATGACTCTCGTGGAGGTAACTGACAGAGAGCAGTTTGCCTTCTCTCTATGAATATTATCTTCACATGCTGAGAAGAACCCACACCCAGAGTCCCTATTACACTAGAAAAAAGCTGCCAGCTTTTAGCTAGAAACCTTACTATAGCAACTGAACCTTATTGATCCCTTCAAGGTTCTTTTTTGAATCTTTAAGCCAGGATGTATGCTTGTAGACAGGTGATTTTGGATGATGATTTGTTCTTGCCATTCTCCACTGTGAGAGGGTATAAGGAGTTTCGGAGTCCTCAAACTTTTTTTTTTTTTTTTTTTTTTTTTTTTTTTTTTATTTTATTTTATTTTTTCTGAGTACCAATTCAGTTATGGTAATTCTGCTCTTCCTTTCTCTTCCAAAGTATCATACTTAGTGAAAGGCTATGAGAAGCAAGATTTCACCTATAGTGGTATTCTTAGCACTGTAGAACACATGCTACACACAAGGCTTGTTTTAAAACTTGTTGACTTCTTTTCCTGTTTTCTTCAAATGTTTCCGTCAGAAAAACTCAAATCCTAGTTACTTAACATAAAAAGAGACTTTGTCTTCTTTTCTGTGTTCTGCAATATTTTACTTCTGAAGTTTCTAGGACACATCTGCAATTGTTATACAGCCATACTTTTTCACTGAAACCAGTAAAACTTCCAGTTTACACTACATACAGAGTGAGGGAATGATTAATTAAAGCAAGTACTGGTGGCAGAATCTGGTCAAAATTTGTGGGTTTTACAACTCTTCTACAGTAACTATTTCCTTCTGAACAGTCCAAAGGAAATGTAAGAAAGATAGCAAAATCTGTCCCAGTAATTATTTCAATGTTCTCAAAGTAAAAATCACCCTGCCCATTCTTTAATAGGTGATACTTTACTGCCAGAAAATGTTTCAGAACATTTTCTGAAAGACAGAGAATTCTGCTCCTTCAGACCTAAAGAAAAGGACCAATAGGAGAGTTCAAGTGAATTTCTTTGAATTCCCAGGCCTTAATTAGAGCACTTAAATAAGTTTGTTGCCATGTGGCTTCTGTAGACATTTTTTTTCTTGCCACCTGTGAGAGACTTGAGAGTAAGCTATGTTGTACAGATAAGTGCTGCTGTGCTCAGACACATTTTAAAAGAACATGTGAATTAGACATGAGATTAGGCGCATCATGGTTTAAACATTTTGCTTGGTGCCCGTGGAAAATATTCACAATAAATGTCACCCAGGTGTCTGCTTTGAATGACAGTGTAAATCCACAGCCGAACAAAAAATAATTTCTCAGAACGATTCACATTCTCACAATGAGGAAAGTGGTATACTCCCAGCAAAAGCGAAATGAAGTCAGTTCTGAACTCCTCAAAACCAGTTTGCCTTTGGACACTCAAGGATGAGCAATGTGTTCAGCTAATCACTGGTCTGCTGGTTGAGCAAGTGAATTTATTTTGAGAACATCAGCTGTTCAGAGCTATAAGAGCAGCCAAAGTAATTTTCATCTAATTTCGAAACCTACTCAAATTTTATAGGTTTGACATTTTTTCTTGAATATTAACTTTTTGGCTTTTCAGTACATTGCTTTGTTTGGTTTCACTGTTGCTTTCCCCTGCTAGACAAGTGAATAGAGCATAAAAAGAAATAACCCAATGGGGGGTAAAAAAGAGCACAGGGAAAAACAGCCAGAAAAACCTACAGGAAAACCTGCAGGAAAAAAGGATCAGTGATATGAAGAAAAAACTTGAATGTGAAAAAAAAACTTCTTAATTTATCCTATATTTTTTCCCCACTCAGAACTAAATATATTTCTAAAATATAAATTGCAGCTCAAGCAGGTTGTAGATAATGGTGAACAAAGAAATAGATAATATTCTTTGTGCTCTACATGGTGTAGCAACAACCAAACTTCATGATCATAAAGAAACTTTTATCTGTCAACACACAGAAAGGACATAAAAAGATAACATTTGCTCCAGCTTGATTCTTGGGATACCTCTACTGTAAATCCATTACAAAGGCTTAATTATCAGTGTAAACTTACTTGAAACAGAATTGGCATGAGGGCAGATCAACAAGTATCAGCCAAATAAACAAGATCTTTTAATTTTTGTGCATTATTTTTTATACTGTAAATAAGACTTTAAAAATCTGAAAACGTTTAAATTGATGAGGTCTATTCCTGACCAGTTTGGTGAGACAGATTCTATCAACCAGCTTGTCAAAATATTTTCCTCTCAGATGGGAAAAACTTTTCATTAGCTTTTAACCTTTGCTTAAACCACTAGAATTACACTAAAGATTGTTTAGTTTTTACTTTTCAAAAGAAAAGCAACTCCTTTCCCAATACAAATAACTCAAAAATTCCTGTTATCTCATACTTATTAAAAAAAAAACAAAACAGCAAATAATTAAAAAAATATGGTCAGTGAATGTGAGTTATAATAGGTCAATATTTTCAACAGCAACATGCAGTGGATTTTATTTTTATCTATTCTCTTCTGACCATATTTAAGATCAGTCTGTCCTTTCCTGTTCTAAAATCCTCTTGATGTTTTTTGACATCCTAAATCTCAAATCTCTGAGGGTGGGAGGGAGGTAAAATGATAAAAGCTGACAAAATTAATTACACTCTGTTACTCATCTAAAATGTTTAATTAGACACATTGTACCTGGTTAGATGCAAAATCTTCCAAATCCTCTTAACAAATAAAAATTGTAGCACGAAGTGACTTTTAACAGAGCAGACAGTCCCAGTTGCAGTAATGTTTTGCTCCCTTTGTAGAAATCATCTTTGCAAATGCTACTAGTAACCATAGGAACACTGTCTACTGGAGTGTCTTAAAGTGGAAATGCAGAAAAAGTAATTTCATCTATAGGAAAAAATATGAACAAAGTTATATCTTTATTATTGTATGATACATTACATTACCTTTTACATTATAATATTCTCTTTGTCTCAGTGAAGAATTAGACCAGTCACCTTCTCTTCAATTGTTGATTGTGATACATGAGACTGCAAGTGGGTTCAAGAATACTTTTTTTATACAGAAACAGATATTAACCATGAAGTCTTTGGATCCTCATCACACTGGAGACAGTGCCTTCTCTGATCCTTCTTTCTATATATTTCTTTACTTTTGCTAAATGTCTCATGATGAAGGAAGGGCTCAGTCTGAATATAACAAGCTCCTGGGAATGGGGACAGGGTCTGTCCTCAAACCTGTACCCTGTGTCATTTCAACTCTTCCACTGCTTCTTTCACTCATCTACTGCTTTTCCACTTTCCTTATGATACTGTCTAGAAAAAGTCAGATTTACCCATCACTCTCATTATCCCCAATGGATGTTTCGATTTAGTTTCTTATTAGACAATGAAGAGCAGCATAAATAAATGTCACAAAGATTCAGCCTGAAGATTCACCTAAATTGGCTCTCAACAGACAGAAATCATACACCTTGCTTCATCATAAGCTACCTATCAGGTCTCCTTTGGTTTCGTTATTTCTTTTTCAGTCCAGTGACATATAATAGATGGGGAAAGGAAACTATTTCCCTGCTGGACTTCTCAGCTTCTCCTCTGGTCCCTTTCTTCCTGTTCCCTTGCTTAAATTCCCAGTAATTCCTCTGAGCTTCAAAGTACAGATTCTAGTATAAAAGTCAAGGAAATCTTGATGAGAATTGATTTTTAGCCAACAAATGTCACTCTCAAATACCCAAAGGCTGTTTAAATGCAGACTTAGACAGAATGTTAGTAATGGTAGAAAAATCTCACCCAACTTATCTTGAAGTACTGTATCTAGTTTCTGCTTTAGAAGTTAGCAGAGCATGGCAGGCTTTCTAAAAATCAAAATGGCTTTTAAGAACTTCACTGTTGGCTCCTCATAAAGTGTAGGCATTTGTGGCTCTCCCACAAAAATGTAATGATTTATTCCTCTGCAATGTATTGCCTCCATATTCTGCTCTGTTTTCCTAAATATAAATTAATAACTTTTTTTTTTGCTTTGCTTATTTCCCAAACTGTCAGTGTTTTTTACTTCCTCCTGTTACCAGCAAGACATACATTACTTTGTTTGAACTGCTTTCCAAAATGTAAAACATTTTCATCAGTGTAATTGTTTTAATACATTTGCAATAACATCCTACACCAGAATGGTGGTAACTGAAGTGTTTCCAGATTTAAGAACACAGAATATTCCTGCATGCTGGATTTTCAGCATTAGAAATTCAGAAATTTGCATATCTTCCTTCTCCTCTGATTCAGAGCATAAAATAAAGAGATGTAAAGATCTGTAGAATGAGTGAATGGGCACATATAAATGAAAAAGAAGAATACTTAAGCATAGAGTATATTTCTACAAAAGAAATGAAACTATGTGAAACTTAAAGGTAGATTAAAAGAGAGATGCATTGTTTTTAAATGTGGTTCAGCAGTCATACATTTCCCCAACACTCAGGGGGCAATGTTTTTACCCCTGTGATTGCACAATGTTCTTTTGGAGGCTGACCTACACCACTGTGAACCAGTCCATTCATAACCANGATTGAGGTGCTGGAGCAGGTCCAGAGAAGAGCAAGGAGGCTGTGAAGGGACTCCAGCACAAGTCCTGTGAGGAAGGGCTGAGGGAGCTGGGGGTGTTCAGCCTGGAGAAGAGGAGGCTCAGGGGAGACCTCATCACTCTCTACAACTCCCTGAAAAGAGGGTGTAGCCAGGGGGGGTTGGTCTCTTCTCCCAGGCAGCTCCCAGTAGGACAAGAGGGCATGGACTTAAGTTCTGCCAGGGGAAGTTTACATTGGATATTAGGAAAAAATTCTTTACAGAGAGGGCAATCAGGCATTGGAATGGGCTGCCCAGGGAGGTGGTGGATTCTCCATCCCTGGAGGTTTTTAAGAAGAGACTGATGTGGCACTTAGTGCCATGGTCTGGTAACCACAGCGATATTGGATCAAGAGTTGGACTTGATAATATCAGAGGTCCTTTCCAACCTGGCTGATTCTATGATTCTACGATAAGTATTGGAACGGCAGTCAAAAAATAAAACAAACTGTTACCATTAACATTTACACTAAAATTATCTATCAACTGTCTCTGTGTCCCAATGTGTCTTGGTTTAAGCTGGAATCTCCCATTCTTTCTTAAGATGAAGCCTCTTTTGTCTTGATCATCTGAGATGGCTTTTCACACCACTTTCACATTCCAAAGTGCCAGCAAAAGTAATGGAGATTGAACTAGTGTTTCTTCATGCCTTAATCTTGTCTGAACTCCTCCTGGAAGAACATACTTCCATGTTTTGTATGATCAGCCATGGGGGTGCCTCCAAGGAAAAATATAAGATTAAGGCATGGAGAAACACTAGTTCAACCTTCATTGACTAGTTCAACACTAGTTCAACTAGTTAATTGTCAGATTATTTTCCTTCCTCCTGCCAGCTCTTCCTCATGTTATTAGAAACTAATGAAACAGTTACAACAGAAATGCTATTTGCAGGATCTTAAAGAGACCTGAGAGGACCAGTTCAAAGACAGCTATGTGTGTGTTGTAGCACTGGTATCTTTGCAAGCTCCTTAGAGGGTAGTACATGTGTTATTTGATCCACTTACTTTCTTATGTGGGTGTTTTCATTACTGAAGCCACTTGCCTTTTATGTTTAAGCATATGCTCTACAATATGCATGTCCCCAAAGCCAAACAACTCAATTCTGGTTGCACTATTCATTCAGGTTTTTTCACCCACAGCAGAACAGGACTTGGCAAAGAAAATATGTAGAGTACAGAAGACAGGAGGGATTAAGAAAAAAAAAAAAAGAATGAAGAAGAATTATTTTCTTCCCTTGCTTTTCAATTTAATTAGTTATGCAAAATACATTTTTTAATTTCATTAGTTTATTTCCACATAGTCAGACATAAGGGGTAAACATTCTCATTCTCTAGATGCCTTTGATATAATTTATGGGGGGAAAAAAAAAGATTCAAACCAAATTTTTTTTCATCATCCAGTTCATAGTTATTCTTGTTCTGAACCATTTCTGACAAATATAGAAGACACAATTATTCTTTCCTTTTCAGGGCTCTTATTTTCTATCTCCTTGGTTTAGGTCATGTTAGCAAGAGCCATTTGTTGCATTATTCTTTTTCCTGCCTGCATGACAATTTTAATTTGAAGATAGATTGTTTTTCCTTCAATTCAAATAAAAAGTTTTAATCAATTTTTCTTTTTTGACAGAAATTACGTAACTAAATCTAATTTGTATAAATTTTGCTGTCTGTAACTGTATAGTTCTTAATAGCTTTCTCAGCTCTGTTTTTAAAGTTTTGGCCATACTGGTACAAAATAACAGTATACTAAAAATTGTGATTTATTGATAATGAATAAACATCAGTTTGACTCAATAAAATGTTTTATTCAGCTCTTTAGTTATTCTTTTTTTCTTGAATGTTTCATTATCTAAATATAAATTGATGATACTTTTGAAATGAAAGCCATTTAAATTAAAACCAATCTACTTGAGCAGAAACATATGACAAAATAACCTCTTTATTAAACCTGGAAGTCTTAGTACAAAAATGGAAAAAATATTGAAGTGTGACCCTTTCTTCAAATCGTTTTTTGTGTACATCCATACATACAGGCACTGAACACTATCGTTGATCTGCTGCAGGACAGAGCCCCCTGTAAACTGTCTAATGTTTTCACCACATTGGGAGGCCAGGAGGAACTGAGCCTATTCCTAGTACTGAATTCCATTAACACTTGATTTTCATCGATTAAAGGCTTCCTTAAGTGATTTTAGTTTAGAGCTCCTTGGCAAAATTACTTAGTTAACTGCTGCCTGTTAACACAGCCTCAAAATCTTGACCTTCTTGACGTTTTTTTGCACTAGTGTCTTCAAGTCCACTTTCTAAAGGGGCAGACAGAAAGTGGTGCTGCAAGCACTACCCACAGGTGCTCTCTGAAAGGGACATTCCATTGGGCCTGGGGGCTGGCAGGGGGATTTGGGCAAGTTATACCATCAATATCTTCCTGTCGTGACTGCCAGCTCTGTGGAGGGTTGGGACAGTCCCATTTCCTCCCTAGAGAGATTAGGGATCCTGCCTCCAATCAAAAAAGGGAGGCAGTTGACAGGACAAGATTCCAGTTCTGCCATGAAGGAGCTAATTCTCCAGCTGTTAGTGACAGAAAGTCTATTCTGGCTGAGTATTAAGGCAAAAATCCTCCCAGGAGGTGTGGGGCTGCATTTATCAGCCAGTTCAAGCATTTTACTAGTTTTCCCCCTAACTTTACAAAGAAGGGTCTGGGGAGGTAGTAATGCCTCACCAGTCTGAGCATGCCAATGTCTGTGCCTCAATCCAGAGTTCTGTCTTCAGTGTTATCTGCTGTGCAGCAAACTGCTGTTCCCTCCACAGATGTCCTCAGCAGTCACACAGCCTTTGCTTCCGTGTCACAGGTGAGAACAACAGGCAGAGGCAAGCCCAGTACCAAGGCTTGTGAAAACATTGCAGGCTTTTTTTAGTTTCACCATCAGGAAAAACAATTTTTATCCAGAAATTATTAGTAACAACCTTTTAAGATGTTTGTATAGTCCGATTTATTTATTATGACGACCAAAACAATGTATTATAAACTAATAAGCATGCCTTAAGGAAGCATGTTTTGCACATCTCTGTCAATGGGAAGCAAGTGTTTGGCTGGTCTCTGTGGTAACCTGAACTCTCTTCCACCCAAGACAGTAATTTTCATTAACTAATTCTGACAAACCATATTAAACCCTTAGGCCAGTTTCCATCCTTGAACATTATAAATCAAGTTTGTTTCCAGTCATCAAAAGCATTACTTACATGGCAGACTACCAGCTTTAAACTCCAAATTGTTCAGTTATTGTGCAGGGCATCATGATTTAAGTGTTCATGATGTCTGAAAATTATATTGGATTTTTCCCAAATTGCTATCACACATTGGGGCTGCGATGGTCAAAACTCATCTCGAAAGCAGCCTCATTAAATTATCTCATTTAACAGGGACACAGCAGATCTGGTACTGGTTACCTTTAGACTTTGGGCTTGTCAAAATCTATTTGTTACGTCCATTATTACTGTTCTGAAGGCAGCTGCTGCTGTTGTCACTCCCCTTAGACATGGGACAACAATAAAAGATAGGCTAATAGCACGTTGTTTCCGCTCCCTTCCCACTTCATTGGGTACTTATGTTTGTGTCTAGCTCTCAGTGTTATATTTATTTAGCAGAGTGTATATGCATTATAAAATGTTTACTCCTAAACACTATTTAAACTGGTAAGATTTTTACACCTACTTCTGTGCTTTGTTTAGCTAAAGAAGCTCCCTTCATAATTAGTTACTTTTCTTTACCTCTTCTTTCCAAACACACCAATAGGTACCTGCGCACACACAGAAATGGAAATGTTTTTAAGAAATACCATTGTCAGATTGCCCCATTTTCCCAAAAACATAGAAAAAGAGTATGTAGAAGAGCAGAAGACAGAAAGGGGAATTAAGTCTCAAAAGCTACAGGAAAGCATATGAACATGGTAGCTACCTTAGCAAAGTCCTTTACTTGGAAGAGTAAAGCGAGAATATATATAGAGGATGTTCTGGTTTGCTCCAGGATAGAATTAATTTTCTGTCTTGTAATTTTACTTTCAGCTAAGTCTCCTCTAAGTAGCTGTACTAGCTGAAATTAACAGCAATTTTCTCAGTGTCTGCAGTGTCTGCTTCTAGGACTGATAACCCACGATGTGTTATTGTTGTGGCTAGAGAACAGTATGCAGAACCAAGGCCACTGCTTGGTTCTGAGGAACATCTTATGCTCTGGAAGGGCATAAAGGTCACAACTGCAACCCTCCTTTAGGGAGGAGCAGAAAAAACATGTGACCAAAATTAACCAGAGTATTCTATTCCATATATGTCACACTCAGTATAAATTTGAGGGATCACAAGGGTCAAGCCCCTTCACCCTTCCCTTCAGCCCTTTTTCACCTGTCCCTGTTTGCTTCAGCATCTGTCCGTTCCTCTGCCTGTGGTCCTGATCTGTGACAGCCCAAATCTGTGTTCCTGCCTCCAGCTCCCGACTGCTGCTGACTCCAGGAGCTCAGCCTGGACTTTCCCAGGGCTGCCCTGCAGCCTCGGTGGTGATGTGAGCGCTACTGGGGAGATGGGCGGGAGGAACATGATATCCTTTTTCTGTATGTTTGTATATATTTTATTATTTTTTCCTTTGTTAACATTACTGTTTCAATACATCTGTGTAGTTTAGTTTCCGACACGTCTCTCTCCCTTATTCTCCTTTCTTTATCAGGAAGGGGAGGGAGATTAATAAGAGCATCTGTTATTTGGCTAACTGCCAGCCCAGTGTTAAACCGTGACAGAGGACAAAATTAAATTAGGATAGATAATACACAGGCTTCACGAGACACAAGATGCTATGGGTTTGTCTATACTTCTGTGCCATAGCATAGTTGCCTATCCACACACAAAAGTATTTGGCAGCATATCCTGATATCGATGTAACTCCATTAGGAAGTGTTCAGGTTTAAGGAAACTAGAGACTTCCTTGGTTCCTTGAGGTAGAGATTTCCTTGGTTCTGCAGCTCTTGTTATGAAGAAATTCTATCATAAAATCTTGCACACTTTTTTTTTTAATGAGCTTCTCATTTATTTGACAAAACCAAATTGAGATATATTTTTATGAATCCTATCATGTGACTCTACACGTAAGATGGAGATGTTGGGCTTTAAGATTACTCAAGTTCCATTATAAGAACATTTGTAAAATATTGTGTCAGTGCTAGTTTTTGTTTCTTAATAGCAGAATAAGCCTTGGATTTACCTGGAAAAGTCTCTTTGCATATCTTCATGGAATACTTGAGTTTGCAGACAGTTATTTTGCTCTTATTGTCTAATTGAAGTTCAGCACAGGTTGCATTATGGTTCAGGTAACTCAACCACACAGAAAGATGAGATTATAAGGTAATTTGGTCTGGAAGGGGCATCAGGGAACCTCTAGCCCAACCTCTTGCTCACTGCAGGCTTGGCTATAAGTTCAGTACAAATTGCTCCAGACTCTGCCCACAGCATAGGCTTCAAAGCTTCCAGGGACAGAGACAGCATAGCCTTTCTGGGCAATGTGTGCCACTGCTTAGTTGTCTTCATGGGGAGACATTTCTTCTGTCCAATCTGAACCTTTGTGATTTCACATTATGTCCATTGTCTTTCAGCTTCCACACATTCTCTGATGGATAGAACTTGGATCTATCTCCTTGATAAGTTCCTCACAGATGATGAGGACTTTTGTGAGGTCCCCTGAAGCTCTCTCCATGAGTGCAAGCCCTGGACCCTCTTCTTGTCCTCAAGAGGGCACATGCTCCCGGTGGCCCTCTCCTAGACTAACTCCAGGGTGCCTTTCCATACGGGGGAGCCCCAAATTGGACACTGTATTCTGGGTGTGGTCTAACAGATGCTGATTAAAGGGAATAATCAGTTTCCTTCAGCTGCTGGCTCTGCTCCTGCTGATATAGCCCAGGAAGCTGTAGACCTTCATCCCTGCCAGGGCCCACCGCTGGCCTGGGCTCAGCTTCAGAGCTATAACACAATGCACATACAGTCAAAGCTTACACTGTCTTCTCTGACACAGTGCTGAACACAGATTTGAAGAGGCAACCTGTGCTATTTCTCTTCTCCTTGATTTACTGGATGAATAGTCCTACTTGGAGGTAATGACTTGGGCAAATATTACTCTCCTAGATAATACTCCAGGAACTGGCACTGTGGTATGTTGGTGAAAGATTTAACATGATGAAGTTGCTGATCTGTTTTGTATGCTAAAGTGTTAACGATTGGATAAAAATATCACTCAAGAAAATATCAGTTTGAACTTAGATCACTGACTTTTAGATATTTTTTTCAGTTTGACAATCTCTAATTTTTTTTTAGGTGTGCAGGAAACTTTGAGTAGGGAATTTAAAATTACAGACAGTGGCTTTCATTTTCTTAGCTACCACTCACAGAGCCCAAGTGTACAATGAACACTGCTAGAAAACCTGTGGTAGAAAGCTCAGGAAGCAAATAGTCAGTCACCTAAGGAAGTCAGGAAGCAGACGGAATAAAAGACAGAAGTGACAGAAGATGTAGGCTCATGTATTTTTTGTGTGATTCTTGACAGTGATTTCAAATCTGAGATGTTAAACTTTAATCTCTAGTCTTATTTATAAAACTTGAGAGTTCTATGCAGAGAATAAAACATTACTTTGGTGCTGGATCCAAGTGTTAAATAAATATGGCTATGGAAATGGGATGTGTAGATACATCTGTGCACATAATCTGTTCACAGCAGTAATGCAGGGAGAAGAAGGTTACAGCTCTCTGTTGTCCCTTTGTCTGAAATCTGCTTACAGCTGGCTGTTTCTCTGTTATGGAAGATAAGCATCTCCTAACAAGGTAAAACCTAACAGAAATGATTTCTCAAAAGTAGAGAGCAGGAGAAAAAAAACAAAAACCAAACTAACCCTTTTCTAAGAAAAATAATGAAACTTTGGATGAAGCATTAACATCACAAGACCTTGGAAAAGATATTTGAATAAGATCAATGCAATTTTTATACTTTGCCATTTTTTAAAATTCTTTATCTCTAAGCTATTTTTACTTTTTTTCTCTAGTGAGCAATATAAAGAAAATAATTTATTTCTGTAAGCCAAGAACAGAATATTTTGGTTTACAATTGCAGAAGAGGGATATTTTTAAAAACTGCAAATTTCTTGCTATTACATAGCCCCAGGCTTTGACACTCACATGATTTTGAAATCTTCTTGCTTTGTACATTAGTCAAAAATATATCTTAAAAGTAATGTATGTTGATGAAGTAGTTATTTCTAACATGGGTTTAGTAGAGATTTTATCAAGAAATATAAATATACATGTGGCTACACAGCATAAATATGTTTACACATCAAAATAGTCTGTAGTCTGTTGAAAAGCACTGACTGAGGATCTGTTGCATATGTTGATGTTGTGTCATTGATGCATAAAAAAAAAAAAATAATTTTATTAACAATGGAATTCAAAGGAAGCACAAAATGTGTTTCCTCCATGGGGATGAGTAGTCAGGGTATTTTTGTCTTTCTTTGAGCTTAATGTCATTCACACCACTCTTGCACTCACATTTTTTGCTTCTTCAACATCCCTTATAGAAGAGTCTTGTTGTTGCTTGCAGTCAGATCATATCATAGAATCATAGCATGGTTTGGGTAGAAAGAGACCTTAAAGATCATCCAGTTCCAACCTCCTGCATGGTCAGGGACACCTCCCACTAGATCAGGTTACTCAAGGCCCCTCCAGCCTGGCCTTGGACACTTCCAGAGAGGGGGCAGCCACAACCTCCCTGGGTAACCTATTCCACCATCTCACCACTGTCACAGGAAATAATTTTTTCCTAATGTCTCCCCTCTTTAAGTTTTAAACTATTTCCCCTTGTTCTCTCACTACACACCTGTGTAAAAAGCCCTGTCCAGCTTTCTTGTAAGCTCCCTTCAGATACTGGAAAGCCACCTCAAGATCACCTCAGAGCCTCCTCTTCCCTAGCCTGAACAACCCCAACTTCCTCAGCCTCTCTTCATAGGGGAGGTGCTCAAGCTCACTGATGATTTTTGTGACTCTCCTCTGGATGCATTCCAGGAGCTCTGTGTCCTTCTTATGCTGGGGACTCCAGAACTGGACTCAGCACTCCAGGTGGGGTCTCACAAGAGCAGAGCAGAGGGGGAGAATCACCTCCCTCAATTGGCTGTCTGTGCTTCTTTTGGTGCAGCCCAGGACACAGTTGGCTTCCTGGGCTGCAAGTGCACATCGATGCTTCATCTTAAGCTTCTGGTCCACCACACTCCTGAGGGCTGTCCACAATCTTTTCTCCTTCCAACCTGTATTTGTGCATGGGATTGCCTCAGCCCAGATGCAGAACCTTGCTTGAGTACAACCACAGGTACCTCTGCCTTGAACTGCCTCATTGAAGGCAAACGTACAGGGACAAGTTAGATGGTTCTTCAAACTTTGCTCAAGCAAGCATCACCATAAGTGCTTTCCCTTCCCAAGAAAAAAATAGCAACAAACCACACAAAATTATTTGCAGCACTCTTCAAAATCACTGGAGCTTATAACTCAATTTCTTATTTCTACCACAAGTTCTTCCAGTCTCTACCAGGCACGCAAAAAGATATAGAGTCATACCTAATATGCTGTTCTTCAAAACATGTGTTCTGCTGCCACCTAACTCTATTAAAGCCTGGAGTCTAATAGGCAGTGGGGTGGAGTTTAGATCTGCAACTTAAGCTCTATGCTTTTGATCTAACCCACTACAAAGCTCCTTTTATAGTTAAAGGAGAGAATCAGATTCTTTTTATGTCAGCTTTAATCCCATTTTAAAGCAGATATCTAAGATAAGCCAGAGGAAGCATGTTTTAAACATCCCTCTCCTTTTCCTGAGCATGCGGTGAGCAGCAGGGATGGGTACATCACAGCTCTTATCAAGCTACACTTGTAGTGCATTAGCAAGCTGAGCAGATGGCTTACTACTGCTTTTTCAAGGCTTTTGAAGTTCATAGAAAAAGAGAACATACTCCTTTGGGAAAAGGACAAAATGAGATGGTTAAATAACTGTGGTAGGATTGACTGGAACAAAAGTTCTGGAACACACCTTCTTCTCTGCTGGTCAATTGGGGTTCCTTCTATTGACACTTCACAGCAAAATATGGTACCTATGGCATCCATCTGCTAAAATCTCTGCCTAAAAGAGGTGAGATTAATCAAACCCTAAACCACCTGTTTCTCTCAATGGCTATAAAAAGTTAACTGAAATTAACCCCCCTCTCCAAAGATGTATTCAAAACATTATACTAGTAACAGTAGAGTTTTCAGATTGGGAGCATCCATCTCCTAGTATGGGATCCAAATAAAGAAGGAGATATTTGGTGTGAAATATTTTTGCTTGAACACCCTGAAACTGAACCTAAAAGATTATAATTATATAAGGTATTAAAAGGCATAAGATGGCTTTTATTTGAACTTCTGGATGTGCTCAGCAGAAAATCTTCAAAGTCATACAATGAAAAGTATGCAAGATTTTGAACACTAATTGCTTAATGGAAGAGTTTATACCTAAGGAGAGTATGTTAGCATGAAAACTAGTGTAGGAATGTCATCCAGACAATAATAAACAATTACAGGATGTTGGAAATATTTGGGGAAAAAAACCCAAGCAAATGTGCCTAGGAGAACTGGCACAGATTTCCTAGTTCATCCAGTTTATATCCCTGCCATCTTAGCCATCTATATCAGTGGAACATCTTAGTAAAATCATCTTAAAGCAAGGCAAATTTCCTGCCAATTAAAAAGAACATCACAAACCCCCACTTCTCTAACAAAGAGAAAACTTTTCTTAATTTCTACATTGGATTTGTTTGTGGTCCTCATGTTCCCCTGCATGTTTCTGAAACTTTATTTTTTGTCTTATTTTCAAGATAAATTATGAATACCCTGATTTGATATTGCTATATCAAATATATATAGAAGATATAGCTATCTTGCCTGTGGTTTCATGTGCCATTTGTTTTCTAAATTATGGACATCTTGACCATTAAAGCCCCCTTTATTTTGCCTCCATTCTGATTGCATAGTGATTTTCATTTCCATAAATTCCTTCCCATCAGTCTTCCAAATATTCAGCAACTAGAAACTTAGATACAGCACATATTTAGCTTTGTCACAGCTGTGTTTTAATCTCTATCCATCAATATCATGCTGCTGTCCCATGTCATCTTCTTTTGTTATTTGTTCAATACCCTTGAAAAATCTAATCCATCTTTAATTTTGTTTTCCTTTGTTTTCCTTATGTTTCCTGGCCTCTGAGATAAAATTTGCTTTATAATATTACAGAAAGTAATAGTTAACCATGGACCTCAGATTATCTCAGACTGCCAACCCACACATCTTACTTAGGATCTAGGCTTATTCTAGAAAAGATGGCCATTTTAATATAATAATGGTTTGTAAAAACATTCAAGAAGTGCAAAAATTTATTTGAAATCTTATTATTGCCACAGTATTAATTATTTTTTGCTCACCCACAAATCTTGTCAAAATAAAGAAACTTAAACCTAAAGGCTAGATTTTGATAGCTAGAAACGTATCTAATAGTAAAACTAAGCTAAGAAGGTGGTCATAGAATGCATTGTGGAAAGATGTTGTGGAAAGGGCCTAGTGTCCTATAGGCTCCTGCCCAGTGAAGCAGTCAAAGCATTATGGTCTAAGGGGTGAACCTCACCTGTGTTTGAGCAAGTCAGAAATTTAATGAGAATTCCATTTCATGAGAATGAAGAAATTATCCACAAGTAAATAGTGGAACAATTGTTTCAGCTTTCTGAGTTTCTTTCAATGAAGTGAGAATAATTTTGCCCCAGTCAAGAAATGTTTCATAATTATTTCCTTGTTTTGGTTAAATTAATTTCAATTTTAACAATACACATTCTAATACAAGCATTTAATCACAGTACACATAGACACATATATTTATTGCAACATTCCACATCAATGAGACTAGTTTCATCTGACAGAAATTAAAGTTACATACATATCTCTATATGATTTATGTTAAAGTTTTCTTTCCTCATACATTTTTATTGTTATCTTTGTTCCAATTGAGAATGAAACTAAGTTCAGAAATGTCAGAATTGCCCCTTCGAGACAAAGATTGGTTTTCAACCATCTCTTCACTTTCTAGCAGTCTAGAAGCTACCAACATTTTCTCAAACCAAGACAAATTATCAAAAACACTGTTTAAATGCATGGATGGGTATTTAATGAATAAAAAGATGAAGTCAGGTTGTAATCAACATAGTTCTTCTAAGAAGTTCTTTCACATTTAATAGTATTTGCATAATTAATTACTATGGTCTAAAAAAAAGAAACTTTAAAACATAAATTAAATGCTTAGGATTCAATTTTGTTCAAAGACATTCAGATCATCCCATTTGCCTTCAACAGAAATTACATGTGAATAACCATGGAAAGACTCCAGCTATTAGGAAGAACCATAAACAAAAAGAATTTAACATATTGTAAACTGATACATGTATTAATTTTGCTGATTGTTTGCAAACAGACCAAGCATTATTTAACATGAAAGATATACTGCTCTGTATATGTGTATAGTTCAGAGCCAGAAATGTTGCTTGATAATTCTATCAGGGTTAGTGATGAGGAAGCCTCAGCATAATTTTGACCACATAATTATACAATTGTTTGGGCTGGAAGGTACCTTAAAAATCATCTGGTTCCAACCCCCTGCGTGGTCAGTGACATCTTCCACTAGACCATGTTCCTCAAAGCCCCATCCAATCTCTCACTGAACACTCCCAGCGGTGTGGCATCAAAAACGTCCCTGGGCAACCTCTGACAGTTTCTCACCTCCCTTTGTAGTGAGAATTTCTTCCTGATGTCTAGTCTTAATATATCCCCTCTCATTATGAAACCATTCACCTTTGTCCTATCTCTATGCGCCCTTGTAAAAATTTCCTCCCCAGCTTTCCTGCAAGCTCCTGTCAGGTATTGGAAGGCTCCAATAAGGCCTCCGCAGAGTCTTCTCCAGGCTGAACATCCCCAACTCTGTCAGGTTGTCCTTATAGGATAAGGGCTTCATCCCTCTAATTATCTTTGTGGCCCTCCTCTGGACTCGTTCCAAGAGGTCCAGAACTGTACACAGTACTCTATGTGGGGTTGAGTTTCAGTTCAGGTGCTTATTCCAAGTAGCTTTCAGTTTATCTCAGAGTATCAGTAGGCAGTCTCGAAATCACAGAGCTCCCCATCTTCTTTCTGAGAAACAAGAAAACAAGTCAGTATGTCCTGAAAACTTCCTCTCCTTCATTCTTCTATATTTTTATCTCATTACAAAGGTCTCATTTTCTTTGGTTTAAGAAGTGGAGGTTATAGTAATAACTATGAACACAACAAAGGCTCATCCTCATCTGGAATAACATATTACCATAGGTAACCCATTTTAAATATGGGGTATGGGAGGAAAATGAGATTTGGAGACAGAAGATTACAGGAGGCTAGGCACAGAAGAGAATAACAAGTTGGGCTTTGGTTTTCTCTGAAAATCAAATACAAACACCTAACAAATTACAAACAAAATATTTTTGAAAGTTAGAAGCGAGACAAATGTCTTGATAAAAACAGACTACCAGACTGAGTGTCCTTTGGGGCTCAATTCTACACACAGCACCTGGACCACCCAAAGCACCCCAGGGTTTCTGCGACATGCACACAAGGTAAACATATGACCAGGCCCTTCTTGGGAAGCAGCTGGAGGCCAGGTACAATACCTAAAGGTATCTTGGATGGCATCAGAGGGCTGTGCTTAGGTAATTCTGTCCAGCCCTGACTCTGATCTAGGCTAATCTGGATCAAGGACAGTTCTTCCTTACCTTCCATCTGTAGAGATTAGTCTTCTAGCCAGCTATTATGACAATGTTATTCCCACAAAATCCTCTAGAGCCATACTATTATAAAAAGTTGCACAAACAATCTTCAGGTGAACAAATATATCTGCTCTCATTCCTTGATCCATGTAACTGCCCCTGAACACTCATAAGCAACCACACCTTTTGTCCTTTGCTATGTACAGGCAAAATTGAATTAGCCTTGCAACAAAGTTTTAAGTCGGATATCAGTTTCCTATTTAAACTAGTGAGTTTATGCCTAACATAAATTTCCTTGTATATGCTGCCTTTTTATTATTTATTATTTTATTATTTATTATTGTCATTTGTTAATGCATGTTAATGTGTGTTCAATAAATTTAAAAAGTCTGAAAGTTCTTTAAATGATACAAGTTTCAATAACACAAAATGAAATTGGGGAGTTGCGATTAAATAATTTTCCTAGTTTCGTTGTTTGAACTTCTTGATAAACAATTGAGCCCAAGGACAGCCTTCAGTCTGTGGTCCCACTCAAGGTGGGAAATGGTAATTGTGACAACAAAAGTACAGGGCTCACTAATAGGTTTGTAATCATGGATGCGGATGGATATGGTCAGATACCAAAAGTAAAAACTAATTTCTTGACTCCCTCTCTGAAATGCTTATATATCAATGCAGAGAGTATGGCGAATAAGCAGGAGGAGTTGATCTGTGTTAGGTTGCACGGCTATGATATTGCAGTCACTGAAATGTGGCGGGACAACTCCCATGACTGGAATGTTGTCATGGATGGCGACGTACTCTTTAGGAAAGACAGACTAACAAGACAAGGTGGTGTTGCTTTTTATGTGCAAGAGCAACTGGAATTGTATTGAGTTCTATCCAGGGTGGAGGTAGAATGAGTTGAAAGTCTGTGGGTAAGAATTAAGGGGCATGCAAGTGGGAGTGAAACTGCTGTAGGTGTCTACTATAGAACTCCAACCCAAGAAGAGGATGTTGATGAGATGTCCTTGTGGCCTTCTACAGTCAACTGGAAGTAGCCTGTAGATGACACTCCTTGGTACTTATGGGCAACTTCAATCACCCTGATACTTGCTGGGAAGCCCACATAGGCAGACATATTCAGTCCAAAGAGCTCTTGCAGTGCATCGACAGTAACTTTCTGACACAGGTAGTGGAGGAACCAACAAGGAGAGGTGCACCACTGGAGCTTGTATTAATGAATGAAGAAGGTCTGGTTGGCAACATTAAGGTTGGGAACAGCCTTGGTGACAGTGATCACAACACAGTGTTTAATATTTTACAATGAAGAAGAAGGGCAATAAGTGGGATTACAACCCTGGATTGAAGAGTTTTGTATTCTTTAAAGATCTTCTTGCAAGAATCCCATGCGCTAAGACTCTGGAAGGAAATGGAGCCCAAGGAAATTGGTTAGTTTTTAAATACCACTTCCTTCAAGCCCAAAATCAGTGCATTCCTTTGAGTAAAAAATGAGGAAGAGGTGGTAAGAGACCTGCATGGATCAGCAAGGAGCTTCTGAAGAAAATATTGTGGAAGAAAGAAATATACAGTGGAAGAAGGGACTTGTCACTTCAGAGAACTATAGGAACATTGTCAGATTATGTAGGAAGGCAACAAGAAAGGCGAGAGCACTCTTAGAACTAAAACTGTCAACAGATGTAAAAGGTAAGAAGAGCTTCTTCAAATATACCAGTAGTAAAAGGAAGAATAAGGAAAACATGGGCCCAGTGTTGAATGAGGCAGAAGACATGATGACAGAGCATGCAGAGAAGGCAGCTCTGCTGAATGCCTTCTTTGCTTCAGTCTTTACTTCTAAGACCAGGTCTTGTGAACTCCAGACCCTGTATATAAGATACAAAGCCTGGAGGAGGGAAGACCCTCGATTACTCAATAAAGACTGGGTTATAGATCAGTTACACAAATTGAATACAGACAAGTCCATGGGCCCTGATGAGATGCACCCAAGAGTGTTGAGAGAGACAGCTGATGTTATCACCCTCCATCAGTGTTATCACTCGTGCCTCAGTGTTGGAGGAAAGCCAGTGTCACTCCAGTCTTCAAAAAGGGCAAGAAGGAAGATCTAGACAATTACAGAATAGTCAGCCTCACCTCCTTCCCTGGAAAACTGATGGAGAGGCTCATTTTGGAGGTCATCTCTAAGCACATGGAAGAGAAGGTTATCAAGAGTAGTCAGCATGGATTTACCAGGGGGAAATCATGCTTGACTAATCTGATAGCTTTCTATGAGGTTATGACTGAATGGGTAGATGCAGGGAGATCAGTGGATGTAGTCTTCCTTGACCTTAGCAAGGCAAGCTTTTGACAGTCTCCCATAACATCCTCTTGAGCAAGTTCAGGAAATGTGTGAAGAATGGACAGTGAGATGGATTAAGAACTGGATTCACAATAGAGCCCAAAGGGTGGTGATCTGATCAATGATGCAGAGTCCAGCTGGAAATGTGAAACTAGAGGAGTCCCCCAGGGATCAGTGCTGGGTCCAGGTCAAGAGAGATTTTCCTCCCCCTTCACTCTGCCCTAGTGAGACCTCACCTAGAGTATTGCATCCAGCTCTGGACTCCCTGGTTCAAGAGGGACAGGGATTTACTTGAAAGAGTACAACAGAGGGCTATGAGGATGATTAAGGCCCTGGAACTTTATGAAGAAAGGTTGAGAGACCTGGGGCTTTTTGGTCTGGAGAGGAGAAGACTGAGAGGGGGTATAATTAATGTGTATAAATATATGGGGGTTGGGTGTCAAGAAGGAAGGGACAACCTCTTCTCACTTGTGCCCCATGATAGGATGAGGGGCGATGGATTCAAGATAAAGCACAAGAAGTTCCACCTCAATGTGAGGAAGAATTTCCTTACTCTAAGGGTTACAGAGCCCTGGAACAGGCTCCTCAGAGAGAATGTGGAGCCTCCTTTTCTGTAGACTTTCAAGACACACCTGGATGCATTTCTGAGTGACCTGCCCTGGTTTTTGTGTAGCTCTGGAAGGGGAGATGGACTTGATGATCTTCAGAGGTCACATGACCTGACATTCTGTGACACTGTGAATTCTTGCTTGATTTGATAAATCATCATCATCTATTGGCTCTTACAGGTGAAAAATCAAAATTAATAACATCTATTGATGTGTTTCTGTGTGGCCTACTTTAGGCGATCCTGTCCTGGCAGGGCGGTTGGACTTGATGATCTCTCAACGTCCCTTCCAACCCCAAACATTCTGTGATTCTGTGATTCTGTGATGTGATATAATGACCATAATTAATATTATAAAAAGGATGTTGAATTTATGTGCTACAAAAATTATGTACTGCAGAATTTACTTCATTCCGAGATGTTAGCTGTGTTGGCAAACTATGCCAAATGAGCATTTCCCCAGGTGCTTAAACAGAACATTGAACAGATACATCATTCTTCACATACCACCTCTGACTATTTCAGATTATAATGTGTAGATGTTAGCACATGTCTTCCAAAAGAAAAAGATCAGCAAAACTCTAGTAAAATATATACATCATTTTAATAGATGAGAGTACGTCTGTTCTGTCCTACTGTTGAAATCTGATGTTGAAGTAACTTCTATGCAATTTTCCTTGACACAATTTAGACCAAGTCATCAGAAGATATTGTATGTTATGATTCTATGAAGTTACTGTGGTTGATTTTTTCCACATACTCAACATGTGTATAGAAAAAATGAAAATAATTTGAGAGCTGTAAACATTTCAACTCTTCTCAAAACTCTCCATCACCAGAAATGTTAGAAAACTGTCAAACATGATCTTCCATGCATTTCCTAATAGAACTGTAGATCACAACCCTAAACTGAATTAAAAGTTTCTCAGAAACCTTGAAATGTCAAAATTAATCAGAGGTACAGAACATGTTAAAAACAAGGTAGAACACAGAAGTGTAAATCATTTCTCCTCTGCTTTCCCTTCTCTGAAAGTGTTATGTTGGTTGTGCCTCCTCCTGGACAATGCAATGATAAAATAGAAACATCAGGAAAACAGGGTAGTTGTAATTAAATATTATTACATAACTCCATTAAATTAAGCACTTAATCAGAACATGCACGCTTGAACATGACTTCTTTAGAACTAATACTGCGTGAAAAATGTGTTGATGTGATATTGAAATATATTATTATAGACTCCAAATTTAAGCCAAATTCTTTTTCTTTACAGTTTGCAGAATGTAAAAAAGGTGAAAAACATATTCTTTAAACAAAATAAGTAAATCTCTTTTGCATGTTAAATATAAACCTGATTTTAATGAAATTACCCTTCAACCTCAAGACTCATTGTGAGCTGATTTTAAATTAAAAAGAACATAATAGTCCTATTTGAGTGATAAAGCATATCAGCCATATATTATGTAAGATCCAGAAGCAGCATTTCACAATAGCACGTTTAGGTTCCAGTTAGAGCTTTACCACTGAAAATATTTTCACGTGATCTTCAGATTGAATTGTCTTACTTCATATGTTAGGTAGTGCAGCACACTTTACAGTCAGCGTACTTGAGTAACAATTTCCCTCTTTTAAATTTAGGCAATGGTAATTAGATATTCTGATGATTGCACTGGAATGGCTCCACTAGCTGAAATCTTCAGTGTTTGGGACAATATGGAAACCCAGACCTTTCAAAAGAAGAGCCTCAAAGACATTTCATCTGTAACAGCTGAAAGCTCACCAGACAGGTTTTTGAAAAGACGTGGCTTTAACCTTCTCTGAGCCCCCTGTGAAAATAACTGTTCAGTTTTCATATAGACTATCCACCACATTTAACCTAACAGTATTCAAGAGAGTCCAAGGTAGGGAACCAGTTGGAACAAATATGCAGTATAGAAAATGAAAGCATGAAATTCAGGGGTTTATGAAAGTAATCTATCACTCAGCAATTCCTAGGAACCTCTTATTTTTGCAAGCTGTGAAGAGTTTAGTTTCTCATTTATTTTAACATTCCAAAGACATCTTGCTGGCAGAAAAAAAAACTATGGATGAGGCTTCTAGGTCAATATTAGTACTGGATAGTTACTTGCCATGAATACTATAGTGTAATATCATACAGTAATTTCTGACCATGCAGGCCCCGTTTCACCAAAAGCTTTTACTGAACTAGAAGATTTCCTGTTAGATTGAATTGGACTTGCTTTGACCTCTTTTCTCAGAAGGATGCAAACCAGCTGCAGTAAAGGAGACACTTTGCTCACTCAGATTGTTGTGAACACTTTTTTTGGCACTCTTCATTATTTCCTCTGTTCTTGCTTGCCAAATTGAAAATGTTTTGAAACTCTTATTCTCTTTATGTTGTTTTGCAACTTTGCGCACTTATTTTTTGTTACACTCTCCAAAAAGAAAATTACTTCAGGCATAAAGAGCCTACAACATAACTTCCGGATTCTCTGTAGCATCAGTCTGGCCTGGTCTTATACAAACAAATGTCACATTATTACAAGACGGATTTTAACTGATTAACAGTTAAACCGATTGACAGATTGAACAGTTAACTGATTGACAGATTAACTGATACCGTAATTCCTACAGACCCTTTAAGGAAGTTGCGATTAACACAGTAAAAAATAACGTGTTTTCTTGAGAAGTAGAAATCATTTTGAGAAGCATTAAATAAAATCTGTACGCAAGTTGCAGTTTTACTTTGTCACAGTCCTTGATATGTGTTTTATTTTACATCATATAGCATAACATGGAAATTAAAGTACAGAATCATTTTCACAATGCCCACACACCCTTATCTACACATACACTAATCTCTCTAGCTAAAGACCCCTCATGCATTCATGAAACATATGATAAGTTAAATTCAGCCTGCCACTTCAGATCAAAGATGAAGTAGGTTGCCAGGAACTATGAAAATAAAACACATTCGCACCATGCTTATACAGCCAATCCTTTTACATTCAGTTCTTAAAAAATGTTAATAAGTGTGAAGCATGCTTTCTGATCTCAGAAAGCACCCTTCTTTTAGATTATGGCAGGAGCATGTGCAAATGTGGCTTGTGTGAGTCACTTCTTTATTGAAAGTTCTTTATTGAAAGTTCTAATTGAAAAGAACTAATTGAAAGTTCTCTGCCCTTTGCCAACAGAATGGCAAAAACATTTCCAAAGGTTTCTAAATTGTTAGGTCCAGAAACACAAAGCAGCAGAATGAAGTTAAACCAACTGGTACATACCATTCATGACCCCACACTGGTACTCCTTTCTTCACTGGCTGGTCCCTAATATCTGAGACGCTGAACTGGTTGTGAGGGATTGCCAGTAGGGTTGTCAACTGGGCTGATGAATAGATGAATTGTATTCTTCCCTTTGGTGTAGTACATTTGAAAGGGTTGATTAAGATCCAGGTAATCACTCTGTATGAATTCACTGTAATTTTCCAGATGCTCAGGTGTTTGAATAAAATCCCACAGTCTGCATGACTGTCACTACCTTCTCTGTAATTGTATGGTGTGGGACACATTTTCAGCACTGTCAGGATGCACAAACATACTTTCTTTCCTAAGGTGAAGCACTTAGGGTGACTAAACTCACAAGAAAGATACCTAAGGGCCCAGAAGATCATTATCGCAGGCTAAGAGGACAGTTACTACAGATCACTATAGTCTTCCTACTCTAAAAAACCAGTTGCATTTTAGGAAAGTATTGCTGAATAAAGAAACATTTTAAAAGAAGTACCACTATGATGTTGAGGGACTCCAATAAAAAAGTGTCATGCAAACAGATGGGCTAGAGAAAATTAAAGGCCAAAAGACTTCAGCTTCTAAAGTCAACACATGAATATCAGAACTGAAGCAGACTGAGAAATTCAGATTCAAGAATAAGAAAAAAGACAATGACAGGTTATAAGAGAAATTTGTCAGTTCTTTGTAAAGCACATAAAGTGCTGTCCTGAAATGCATGACAGAAGACATCTTTAGTATCTGAAATTAATAATTTATGGAATGGGTGGGTGAATGAATGCTGCAGTTCACTGCCAGTCACTTAGATATGACGGTGATAAAGGCTCTATAAGTTTCAGGACAGATACTTAGCACTTAATTGTCTGGATAATTCAGACTTGGGGAAGAGGTGTTGGTCAGTTGTTTTATTCCAAACTGAATGGCTTACTTCTAATTGAAAACAAGGCTAATTAAGATAAAGGGCAGAATATTAGCACCCAGTACTAACATTATGAGCTGTACTGGCAATATGCTTTACCTCTGATGTGAGGTAGTTATTTATAGTGTCCATGATGCAGCAGAGGTCTCCTTTGCATACACAGCAAATATCAGGCTCCAATGTACACATCTTCAATGAGGAGAAAATACCAGCTGGGAGAGTGGCCTATGTGCACTGGAAACAAACTGACCAGAAAACAACTGGGGAGGTTTATCTGCCAAGCATGAAACAAAACACTGCTTTCTTCGTATCTCACAAGCGATGTCTAAACAGAGGCGGTGACACTTAACATTACCTCACCATGGTGAGATCCACATATGTCTGGGCCTTGCTTATGCTTGCACAGACAAAACCTAGGTAGGTGAGACAGGCAGCTTTCAGTCAGAACCCTGGTGTCATGAGATGGTGAGAGCATCACGGGAGCACTTCAGCAGTCTTCTGGAGGTTGCCTGACACAACTGGGTTCTATCTGGCCTATCATCCAATTGAAACTTAGGAGTGAAAAAGTCTCCAAGACTCCAGAAATCAGCCAAATTATATATTGAAGTATAAAGGCTGACAACTTTTATTAAGACCAACCGGCTTTCTTGTGCTTGCTGGTATAGCTCAGCTTTTTTCATTTATTGGTCTGGCCAAGTGAGGCATAACCTGGTACAATCAGTCTTTTGGTCCTACAAAACTCAAGCAATTCATTGCTTCTAAACCATATTGTAAAAGATCTTGCCTCTCATTTAACCAGTACAACTAGCATATAACACTTCCACAAAAGAAAATTAACTTAAAAGCTATGCTAATCATGATTGAAGTATCTTGACTTGATTGACTATTTTTCTCTAGTAACAGGGTGTCCTGCTGGTGTCCCAGATTGTGTCCCAAATTCTATTTTTTTTCCCTCTTTCAAAATGAAAGGTGTTTCACTCATCTCTGCTTGAAAGCTATTCTTCTTTCCCTTATGTTCCTATCTACTACTATAGCTGTTTGTCTTTTTTAGTGATGGTAAACAAACTTTAGATTTGTTTGCAGATAAAAGGTTCTTGCAAGATAATAAAGCAAAAAAAAAGATAATAAAACTCTGTGCATAATTATGCAGGTTGCATTATTATGCCCTTGGAGCACAATCATCTCAAGAGATGGCTTTTCAAATTCCAGGACCACCAGAGGGGAACATAGGTGACCATTTTTTTGAGAACTGTTGTTCTTAATCCTATCTCATCTGTAATGGTGTTTCACAACAGTTAGACAAGTCATGTGAATTTGTTTCTTCAGCTCTTTCACCTCAAGGCATGAAAACCTCAATCCTTTGTGATTCTCTCCACTGGGCTTTACTCTTTGAGAGGCATATAAGAATATGATTCAGTATCCTTTTCACTATTTTCAGGTATTTGCCTTGGCATTACAGAGGTGGATAGAATCTTAGCTGGAGTCTCTTTATATATTAGAAAAGTAATAATTTTTAAAATCAGTTCATTAGTAGAGACATTAAGAAAATCCAGCCAAAATATTTTCCATTACTACAAATTTTCTCAGCTCCCTGACAACAACTTTTCTGTTCATTGATATATACAACTTAAGATACTGACTTTAACATCCACATTTATTTAGATCTGGGGTAATGAAGGTGTTCTAGGAAAAAATTGTGAAATAAATAAATAAATAAATCTGCCGAGTTCCCAGAAAACACAGACATTGCAGTGCTGTCATGTGTGTCTGTGCTTTGCAGTGCTGTTTGATGCAATGGTAAACTTCAATATCCCTATCTTTTGATGGTATAAAGTTGAATAGATCCCCTACAGAACCAGTGCAAAAAGTCCCGCTCATATGTACAAACAGTCGTGCACAAATATTAAATTCTGTGAAAGATATTTTCAAGTTTTATCTGAGCCAGTAGTCTTACCACAGGAATCACTGGGGTATTTTTACAACCTGTGGTAGAGAGGCAGTGAAACAGATCCTTATTGTTGTCCCTTCTGGCCATGAACATTTACCTGCATATTATAAAATTTCTAATATAGAAGTACTCATAGAAATATCTCTCTATTGCTCAGATCTCAAAACCTGTATTGGAAAAAAAAATAATAAAGGAATCAATCAGGATTTTTTCAAGCATTTTTCTACTCACTGCACTCTTTTCCACTCCATAGCTGTGCTCCAACAGGAAGGATGGAGTTTTGCCTACCAGTAGGCTATACTACCTAGTATGTGTGACACGCTTCTGGAAAAAAAAGCGTGTCTTTTTGATTAAAATTTTCTCCAGCAGAGGATAGATATGAACTTTGGCATCCCACATATTCAAATGGATGCTTTAACTCTCCTGAAGTGTTATTAATACAGCAGGATTAATTGGAAAAGACAACAGCACCAAACAAGTGCTGGTTGTTCTCCAAACCACAGTTCCTAAGTGAATTTAGATACTTTCTTGACATCCTCAGAGAAGAGTCCAGCAAAGGGAGGAAAGTAGGAGCCAGCTTTATCACTCAGATAAGGATAATCACTGCAGAGCTGAACCTCAGGAGGAGGTACTTCACTCCCGAGTGCTGATTGCTGGGCAGTGCTTAACTTCTGGATGACCAAAATCTTTCTTGTACTACATCCCAAACAGATGTAGTGGGTCTGACCAGTCTAGACATGGCTCACATTGTCTGTCCTGACTGACAGGCTTTCTTCCTGGTGGGAAAAAGCAAAGTTTTTCTGCATTGTCTTTTCTGTTTATTACCTGCAGCCAGAAGTGTAAGTTAGAAGAGGTCTCCTGCCTGTGGTGATCAGTGCTAGATGTTTCTCCTAGTACTTTTGCAATTGTATCTCAGCTTCTGAAAATACAGATAATATCTTGCAAAATTATATTGCTACTACCTTCAGAACTAGTGTGTGCCTTTATATTACATGTCTTATAGAAGAGCTAATGATTAATGTTTGAAAACACATTGAAAGCAAGGTAAGCATACATAAAGGTAGCATGTTTTATTTTCATTATTCTAGTCTCATGTACTTTTCCTGAAATCCATTTCTCATTAGTGACCACTCAGATAGCTTTTTTCTCTGCAGAAAGAGCCATAACAGTCATTTCTGACTAAAGACACGGGAGACTATCTCAGGGAGAGAGTTATAACATCGCAGAAGTTGATTAAGTAGCCCCAAAGATTAATGAGGACAACTGAACTAATTTGTATTGGCTAACAAATTGCTGAATAAGAAAGAAAACGTAAAAAATAACCCGCAAGATTTACACTGGATCTGGACTGAACGGAAACAGTTCCATTGACTTGAACAGATTTTGTATTTGGCCAATTTGCTATTATGTGCTTTAAGTAAAATAAAACAATATGGTGGGGTTTTTCCACTCAGGCAGACATGTACTGAACAAGCCACATTCAGGAATGTGTTGACGAACTGACCTTGCAGGAAAGAATAACATCGGGACTGGCTTTGCAGAAAAACAAGATAACAGGAGTAACGTCAGTAACAACTATTTTCAAATCAGGACAGCCCTTTCATATGCATGGACAATAGCCTTTAGCCAAGTAGTTTATAACAGTTGAGGCTGCTCTCTGGGAAGAATTAGGAGACATCCTTTGGAAGGAGGTTTCTAAGGGTTCAAAGGAATCAGCCAGACTGCCACCCACTTGGTGTATGATAAACGATGCACTGAAGGAGTTAAAAATGGAGCGGGAGGTTACTCGTAATGCGTTCCTCGTTCTAGAGCCACAAACAACTAGCTCTACGCTCCTTCGCTTTTCGCCCCCCCCCCAATGCCAGGAATTCCGGGGGCTCCGGCTCAGTTGCCCCCTCGGCTACAAACTCAACCCCGAACCGCTCCGCGCCTCCAGACC
>JAAWXA010000042.1:1918051-1990000 GCA_038090715.1 Florisuga fusca
CTCCAGACCCCGCCGCCGCAATTCCAAGCGCGGCCGCGCCCACCCCACAGCCGGGCCCCCCGGTGGTGCCGCAGAAGCCGTGAGCGGGGGAAGGGACGGATGAACGGCCGGTTCCCTCTTCGACACCACCTTCGTCTCCGCCTCCGGCACCACCTTCGATCCCGCCCTCGGCAGCACCCTCGGCACCGTCTCCGGCAGCACCCTCGATCCCGCCCTCGGCACTGCCTCCGGCACCGCCTTCGGCACCACCTCCGACACCACCCCTCGTCCCCGCCTCCTCCCCCGACTCCGTTCCTGTTTCCGGCTCAAGACCCCGGCACCTCCGGCCCGCCCCACCCCGACAGCGCATCGCAGCCTCCGCCACCGGCTGCTTGATCCTTCTGTCCCCCTCTACCTGATTCAGCGGAAGACCCGATCTGGCAGCACTCCACGGATGGAGCAGATATACCTCTCAAGCAGCAGATCAGCAGCGCCCACCTACCTAACGGACCATATGAATCTTTCAGGATGAAAGATCTCGACCGCTGCTTGGAAGAGCTGAAACAGACACTGCACGGAATGCGAATGCAGTCATCGGGACACGTAAAAGCGTGCCAACCCCCCCCCCCTTATCCTCCTTACTGTCCTGGGGTTTTTGGGAACGCCCCTCCCTCACCTGGTTTACCTACACCCCCTTTGGGGACAGGTTTGGGGGACGGGATGTCTCAGGGAACCCCAACTAACGGGGGAGGGTCAGAGGAGGGTGGTATACGTGGGAAGGAAATAATTCGAGATGCGTTATTGGATGGTGTCATTATTAAGCAGGCTTTTCTGGTTGTAAGTGTAAATAATGATAAGAGAGCCTCTGGATTGGAAGATCATCAAGGAGGCTAAGCAAGCCATACAGTCGAATGGCCTGCATGCCCCCTATACTCAGGCTCTTTTGAAGCGTATCTTTACTACAAATGTATTAACACCTTCTGACTGTAGGCAGTCAGCCAATACTTTGTTGACACCATCGCAGCAACTACATTTTACGGCCGCATGGCAGAGTGGCTGCAATGAGGTCACCTCTGCAACCCGCAGTCAGGATGACCCGTTACATGGTGTACAAGCCCAGATGTTGCTTGGGAAAGGCCCCTATGCTCAGTCAGGTTGGCAGGCTCAATTTGCAATAGAGGTTTTACAGGCTTCACAGAATAAAGCCTATCATGTTTTGCTTTCCGTCCCCAGTGAGGAAGTAAAATAAAGCTATGCCAAAATAGTTAAAACAATTGGAGAGCCGTATGCAAAATTTATAGACTGATTATTTACAGCTTTACAAAATGCTCCAGATTTAGATGATACTATGAAAGATAAATTCATTGTTGTCCCAGGCCTTATTGATTCAGATTATACAGGACTAATAAGGGCTATGGTCTATACTCCTTCACCTCCTGTTTTTATCCCAAAAGGGCAAAGAATTGCCCAACTGGTTCCATTCCAAAGTTGTGTGCCGCAAGACACACAATAGAGGTGATAGAGGTGAAGGAGGGTTTGGATCAACAGGGCCCGCACTTGTTAACTGGGCAGTAGATATCACTAAGGGACCACCAAGAGAATCGGTCATTATTAAAAACCATCAGGGAATGAAAAACTCACCCACTCTGTGTCAGTTGTATGTTGCTTGGGCTTTGCAACCCTTCAGAGCGTGTGACTCAGATCTGCTGGTATATCACTATATGGATCATATATTAATAGCAGGACACAATTTAAAAGTAGATCATCTTTTGAAAGAATTATCAAATCAGCTAGAGAACAAGGGACTCAAGATAGCACCGTAGAAGATACAAAAAAACAGCCCATGGAAATACCTTGGGTAGGAGATAGCCAAAAAAACAGTTAGGCCACAGAAGGTAAATGTGAAGGTGGAGATACAAACTCTAGCAGACGCTCAAAAGTTGTTGGGGGAACTGCAGTGGATTCAGAATGTATGTGGCATAACCGATGATGATATTGCACCACCGATGCCTTTATTAGGGCGAGATATTGATGCATCTACAGACCATAAACCCTCAGATAATAAAAAAGCTGCAATTAGGCAAACAGCAACTAAAATAACTAACACGAGCATGTCACAAATTATGGAAAGCTCCCCCCGTGTGGTTTTCATTACTAATACGTCTTTGGAATCTGCTCACCTGAAGGCTCTTATTGCCCAAGATGAACCTATCATCAAAATCATTGAATGGTTTTTTTCTGCATTTCACCCCAAGTCCATGCTTTGTACTAGGATTGAAGCAGTAGTAAATCTGATTATAAAAGCATGAAATCGAGTTGTGAAATTAGTGGAAATGACCCCTCCTGCATTTATTTACCTATACGACTAAATTATCTCAATTGGTTAATGAGTTATTAATTATTATTCCAAATTGCCTTGCAGGACTTTAAGGGGGATCTAAAAGTGCGCTATCCCAAAGACAAATTGTTGCAATTCATAACTAAACAGGATTGGGAGGAAAAGCCAATTCGCTCTGAAACCCCAGTAAAAGGAATAAGTTTTTACAGATGCGGGAAGGAAGTCCTGTACAGCAGCTATGACCTGGCTGGAAGAAGGCGGGTGGCAAAAACAATTGTTTCCTGGTGAACAGTCAGGTTCACTCCAGATTTTAGAACTGAAAGCTATCTGTGAAGCACTGATGAGATGGAGTCAAGTTCCTGTTAATATTGTGTCAGACTCACTCTATGCTGCAGGGGTGGTCGCAAGGCTTGAACATGTCTTTATCAAACCACTCAAGAATCAACAACTGTATTCTATATTGTTACAGGTGCACCAAGCCGTGTCGCTACGCACCTCACCCTTTTTTATTGCTCACATCCACAGTCATCAATTCGATCAGGGTCTTAGCATAGGTAACAATGGTGCAGATGCTTTGGTCACTTATACTCAAGCCACTCCTGATCATTTTGCACAGGCACGCCTGTCTCATGAATTTTTCCACCAGTCAGCAAAGATGTTAGCTAAGCAATTTCATCTCACCTTGGCAGAGGCATGTGAGATGCTGCGTGCTTGTCCTGCCTGTCAGCAAATAGGTATAGGGCTAGGGTCTGGTGTTAACCCTAGGGGTACCCAGGCTTTGCAACTCTGGCAAATGGATGTTCCTCATGTAGCAAAATTTGGGTGAATGAAGTATATGCATGTTTGTATTGATACATTTTCTCAGGCGATCTGGGCGACTGCACAAACTGGTGAAACTGGATGCCATGTGACCTTGGACACATGTATGCAACTACCACAGTCTTAGGTATTCCCCAGGCATTAAATATGGACAATGGCACTGCTTATTGTTCTAATTCATTTTGACAGTTCTGTTCCCGATGGGTCATTAAGCACACCACTGGCATTCCCCATTCCCCTACAGGACAGGCCATAGTGGAACGTGCCCATGGCATAATAAAGACACTTTTGCAAAAACAAAAAGGGAGAGAGATCCTGGATGTCCACAATAGACTTGCAAAACCTTTATATGTTCTTAACCACTTGCGCTTAACGGGGGAACGGGATCAACTCCTGATTGCAGTACACTGGGACTCTATAACCAAGGGTTTGGTTACCAGTTCTGAAAAAGGGAAAGTGTTATATAAGGAGCCAGGAACAGCAGAATGGAAAGGCCCGGGTATGTTGTTATTAACGGGTTGAGGTTATGCTTCTGTCTCCACAGATTCTGGAATCTGATGGTATCCATTAAGATGTGTTAAGCCTTATATAGAATTGGTGGCCCCACACGGTTCAGAAAAACCAGCATCAAGCTCGACGATTCCTCCAGCTGCGGTAGACTCAGAAAGCGAAGTCTTGCTGACAATTAAGAGTATAAACAACATGGAGCTGGGAATCACGGCAGTGGGCCTTAGGGTATAGACCCCAGGCAGAACGTATGGGTGAATCAGACGGACACCCAGAAGTTCTGTGTTGCAATGGCTTCTGCCATTGATCCTTTTAGAACGTGTTTGTTAGGACTGCCATATTTAGATGCGAAAAGTTTTAAGTAATTATAGTGTGGGCCCGTGTAACGAGGTTAATCAAGTAGCAGAGTGTGCAGTAAAGTTAATGCAAGGCTTGAATGTTAGTTTGCCACAGGAGCTCAATTTATTTGGATCGCAACCAGTGGGCAACGAATCTTGAAATTGGGCACAAATATGTTTTATCTTTGGCAGAACTATAGCAAAGGGCTGGATGTACTCGACAGGCCTGGCTGGAACCAGGCACTCAGCCCATTCCTTGGCCGGCATGGAATGGACTGGGACCGATATATCCCCAGCCTTGTCGAATAGTTTTACCAAACCAAGTAGATTTTTGTAATACAAAGACATAGGGAGAAAATGAAAACTTGCAAGGTTTGCTCCCTCACATTGAAAACTGTTGCCCTCCTGTGATGACAATGTTGACCTCTTGAATAGATCTGCTAGATTTGCTTTAGCAATTTTAAGTGCCAAGAAGTTTTAAGTGCGTGCAATTTAGCCGCTGTAAGCGTTTTTGAGTGAGTTTGCAATTTAGCCTGTGTGTTAGAAAAATAAGATTTTTTTGTTTTGTTTTTTGTTTTTCCCTTTTCCCTTTTGTCCTTTGCCTTCACAGGGTCTCCTCAAAAATCATCAATGAAATACGGCTTGTTCAAAACAAAAAGGGGGAATTGTGGGGTTTTTCCACTCAGGCAGATATGCACTGAACAAGCCACATTCAGGAATGTGTTGACGAACTGACCTTGCAGGAAAAAATAACATCGGGACTGGCTTTGCAGAAAAACAAGATAACAAGACTAACGGCAGTAACAACTATTTTCAAATCAGGACAGCCCTTTCGTAGGCATGGCCTTTAAACTGTGTTAACCAATAATGTAACGCCATGTTTTTAACACTGATAAGAGAAAAGTATATATTCCTCACTACCGGGCTTAATAAATGGGATTTTGCTACAGCCATATTGGCTGTGCTGGCAATTTCTCCAAGCCTTTCCGCAACACAATATGGCAGTGATTCCTGTGGGATTTTCCTTACCTTTCACAATCCACATTACAAACAGCTCTGCAAAGCTGTTCAGTGATTTTATTAACCCTGTTTGATCTTTATTTTCTGTTCTGACTTAGGTAACCTTACTGTCTATTTCTCACTCATTTTAGCACTGGCAGATAATGTGATATGTAATACTACTGTAAGATAAATACACTCAGAAAAATATTTTTTATCTCGTGTAATGAATTCTAATGGGCAAGCGTCTCAACATGGCCAGTAACTTGAAAAAAAAAAAAAAATTGTCTCTTGAATCATCAAAATTACATCCAAGCTGGCATAAGATGGGCGCCGTTTGTTCTGTCTAAAGCTAAGGTTATTTTCAACAATAGACCTCCCTCCTTTGACATGATAAGAGACAAGAGAAAATGCTAATCCCAAATTGCCAGATAGGTAATAAAAATTGGTGTCAAATACAAGAACTAAGGAATTCCAGGAAAGCCTGAATACCAAAGGGAAGGCCTGCAGGTACCAATTTGCAAACTCTGGCAATGATTGATGAGAAGAAATATTTTGCTACAAAATTCTGAGGAAAAAAGGAGAAAATTTAGCAGTGATGGGGAGCAGCTACAGGGAGCAGTGATGGGACAGCAGCAGCACCAGCGACCGAGTTTCTGCTTCCACTTCCCTCGACACCATCGACTTCAGAGAGACAGCGGTGAGGTGGCAATGCCGCGATTCTCTGGAGGGTGAAAAAGAGATCATCTGTCCCCAGGACTCATGTGAATTTTCTACATACTAGAAATACTTTTGCAAAACCAGAATCTCTTATCTATTGAAACAGTAAATATGTTCTTATGAAAGATGACTGCTGTTAAAAATGCCAAAACAATAACTCTGTTTCAATCCGGTTTTGAGAATCTAAAAAATATTTACTAATGAAATTTGTCTCATGGAATTGAGGATCTTCTTGGGTTAATGCTTTCTTAAGTCTGTGACTCCAGAACCTTTGAGATGAATTAACAAAGCTTTTAGACATGTATATAAAAATTCTGAATAGCTCAAACAACCACACTTCCACGAATGTTCACTGAAATAAAGTTCCATTCACTTCAGAAAAAAAGCTCCTAGATCTATTAGGTGTGGTTTATTGTTTTTTTTATTGCTGTTGTTGTTTTTAAATAGTACACTCTGTCTCATCAGCAGTTCACAGCTTAACAGGGTAAAATATTGCCATGTCCACCTTCCCTTATCTTGTCAGAATCTTCTTCTAGACTTTCAGACCCATAATGGGATCTATTCACATGGCCTCAAGCCATATTTAGAATCTAAACTGCAAGCTTTTAGAATCTACTGCTCACATTTAGAGTCTAAACTTGTAGGATATTTAATTTTCCCTGATGGTTCAGTATCCTTAAAAAAAAGAAAATAATAATAATTTCTTAAATCTCATCATTACTTACTACAGATAAAGGCTACGAATAAATTTGGAATATACAATCAAGCAATATCTTAATAAAATATTTATTTTCAGAGTCCTTTATGTGAGAAACTGTAGATTTTTCAGTGTGTTCAGCAGAGACAAATATATTTACCTAATTACTTTCTCTACTTCTAGTTAGAAGAAAATTAAAGAAGTGAAGCAACGTCACTAGTAAACAACTTTGGCACAATTTTTTTAAATAGACATCCTAGTATAGCTAAAATATGTGAGATATATTAGACAAACAAAAAGCAACAACCAGACTACTTGACCAGTGGTAAATATTTTAGTTTCACGTAAGCATATAGTTTGTTGCAAAACACATTACTGTTTAGCAGATAAACAGTCTTGTTCTAAAAAATAAATAGCGCAGGATTACTTCTTCCTCTCTCAAGCAAACAGGAATCCACCAAGTGGGTATAGAAATACATTAATTCAAGATGCAGAAATGAATATTAAAGTAATTTACTAAAACTCTTTGAATCCGTGTGAAGAGTTAGCAATATGCTAGCACAGATTGCTCTAAGTATCCATGCTATCACCACTGTCCGTCCACTCTTTGAAACACTATCTCACTTTACCTTGACAACTCCATTTCTTTCCTCTGAGATTAATAGAAAATTAACTTGAGATAATTAAGTTCTGTAATTAAAATTCCAGACATCTGTGCTAAAATGAACTTGAAATTTAGGAGCAAACAGTTTTTCTCTGCTTACCGCTTCTCACAAATGATAGTCCAACAATGAAGAAGGAGGAAAATAAATAAATGTTAAAAAAATAATAAAAAGGTGAAAGAAAGAGTATCTATATGCAAATCTCAGTTCTACTCTGAATAAACTTATTTTCTCTTTATTATCTATATTAAAATCTTTGATGATATATTAAAAGCATATTACCTTTAACTTTTCACAGAGACAAAGTTCATTTAGGTTTGATAATCTGAGAGTTTTCCCGCAGTATCTGTAGAAGAGTATCTATAGTTATCTTCTTCTCTACTCTTTTTCATAGAGGAAAGAATTCTAAAGACATTTTACGATATGAATGAAATTCTTAAAAATTTAATTTTTCATGAACTGTTAAAATGTTAAGGCATAGCTATTAATATCAGTAAAATGGTAATCTTTAAATAAAAATATTAAAATTTTGTATTTTCTTAAAATGGGAAAAGCATTAGATAATTTGGGAAGCTATGTTTTCTGCCAATGTAAAATTAATTTTCCCCAAAGTCATTATTCATTTTATTAGCTTCAGTTTCCTGCCTATAATAGAAATCACTGTCTTGCTAAATGATCCACTTTTCTGTTTGTTTTTCTTGTTGGAGGTTTTTATTTTATTCTTGCTTTACTTAAAATGTTAGAATCATTTACTACTGCCATAAAAACCCATATATTCAAACTTTTTAATTTCCTTACTGTTAAGCCATTCGGCCTACAGAATGGTAATATGCAACTTCTCCATGATGAGGAGAGTCCAAGAGCCAGGGGCAATCGTTCTTTCATTTGTGCAGATAATCACAGATGATTTTGCAGCTCAACAACTCAAGAAAGGGGAAGGGCTGCTGGTAGCTCAGCCATTCAATCATTTGCATCTCAGCAGAGACAAGAGATCTCTCCTATACCTGCACTCAGGTCTCCTGCATCACTCTGCAGCATTGCAGTCCTATCCTAGACACAAGATACTTGCTGAGCTTCAGCCAACAGAGGGAATTAAAGCAAATCTTTAGCCTGCAGAGGCTATGAGTCTCAAACACCCTCTTCAACCAAGGCATCAGCTCATCCAGTTCTTGATAGTACCTAGTTCTGAGACCAGTGAATGGGATAAATCCATTTAAATAGCAGTGGTGCAGACTTTCAGATCCTATAACAGCATTGCTGGTTTTGGAAGAAGATTGATCTCCATCTTGGGACCTCCTTCACTGCAGCATCTCTAGCCTCTGTTGAAATGCAGGTTACTGTTCATCCAGCAGAGAGTATTCCTTGGTCCTGTCACCTCTTCCTTGTGATGCTTTCTCAAGATGATATAAATCATCAACAAAAAAACTTACTAGAAAATCCCTAAAAAGCTTCTAAATCACATAAATAAAACACATGGTAGATGATTAGCAAAAATCATGTTGCCATAGTCATCATTAGCCAGCAGTGTCACTGTGTGTAGTGCTATGGTAGATGGTTCTCACAGCTAGTTATTGGTACATGTTGACTGCTGTGACACTTCCACACACACAGCAGGGCACTTCAGCATTGACATACATACACACCTGAGTCTTAGTCTACAAAATACAGATGTGCCGAACGGAGAGATAGTACTCAGGTTGCTTCATCAAGTTAATATTTGTCTGTCCACTGTTGTAGCTCTGTGGATAGGATTCTTACTTCAGGATCAAAACAATGTGAGTTGAGTCCCAGAGTGCTATTCAAGTAAAATACAGAATCCTGGCCAATATTTACAACTCTAAATTAACACACATAACAGACTAACCAGCACTAATACAAACCTCAACACCTATGGAAAACATCCAGTACATATGGCCAGGATGCTACCTTTAATATTACTGCATTTTACTGTACTGTACCTCTGAGACTCACAGAGAGGAAACTGCTGGCTCACAAATTACAGTGACTCTCTTAAAGGTAAGGAACTAATATCATGCTCATCTAGGTCCTTTACAAGTAAAAGTTAGCAGTGTGGGTCATTTAAAAAAAAAAAAAAAAGTTAAAGCTAACAAAATTTTGACTAATAATTTTTGCATTGTGCCCAAATAAATTGCAACTGTTTCAGGCTGATTTACCAGGTGTGTTAGTAGGCAGACACCAAGTGGGAAGGATGGAGTAATCATTCCCTTCCCCTTAGCCCCCTGATTAGAAAAACCTTTAAGTCCCAAAGCATCCACTTGGATATGCCTACATGCATAGCTCTGTAGACCCATGTCCTGAGAGGAACCATATGGTTCTTCACATCCCAGCAGACTTTATTCACCATAAGGTATTCCAGAAAGGTTTCCTAACAACCCAACAGGGCTCACTTTTGCAGCATGCTATAGCTATGTGTATCCTTACATATGAATTGCTACAGAAAAAAGAGTATATCTGAATTTTTATTCCAGTCATTAAAAAACCCCAGATATTTACAACCCACAATGTTACATTCCTTGGAGACATTTTTAATATTACATCTGAGGAATTCAGAGGCTACACTTACTTTTGTGTGTATATAAAGACTGATGTGCAGACATGTGAAATGGAAGTTAATTATTTGTGATTGTTTTTATCCATGGACATTCATGGAGGGACTGTGCCTAACAGAGCACCCATATTTCCTGTGGGCCACAGTCAGTGGTGTTAAGAAGAGGTGGAAAGAAAGCTCGTGGTGAACAAAAGAAAGAAAAAAAAAAGGGATGCAGGATGAGGAAAGGTGCTGAGAGGTGAAGGGAGGTGCAGCTTGGGTTACTAGCTAGGGCTGGCAGGGACAAATGGAATGGCAGCCCCTCTCCTTTGTGTGTGTGAAAGATACAGACAACTTCATCAGGAGGTTATAATTACACATTGGAGTACTGGTGACATAATTAAGCAGCCAGCACCAGCTGCTAATTATGGTGTCAATGGAGTCCCTCTTCAGGTATTTACAGCCTGCTTCTTCACAGGCACCATACCATGAATAATTCATTGTACAGCCACCTCTGTTTGATTAGTTAAAATGCTCTCAAGAAACACAGACCTGAGCTTACAAGTGTATTTTGCCAGACCTCATTTAAGCTGTCCTATAAATCTACCTTTTCAGTTTACAAATAAGCAAACCATCACTTTATCTTCTTTTTTAATGATGTACAAAGAAAATAAATTGCCATAAGAAAGCTTTTTTTCCTGATATTTTTCTGTCTTTGCAAGCTAGTCTCTGAAAAAAACCAAAAGCTGTCAGAATGGATGCATCTTTTGAACTTCTCAAATACAGCCTGCCAGCTGAATAAAGTTTTTCTGATTTATTATAGAAAAATATTGAGACAAGGTAAGAGATAGAAAATAATGGGAGACATTTGTATGCTTTGGTAGTCAGTTTAGGATGTGAAGCACACAGATAAGTATCACCACTTCCTGATGTAGTTAGTCTGGACACAAATGAAACAAGGCAAGCTTTTCAGGTAAAAACATTTGTTAGAAAGTGAATTAAAAAAACCTCAAGCACGAGCCAACTACAACAAACTCAGCCCACTCTATTGTTCATCACAGTGACTGTTAAGGGCAAATGAAACATTCAGTTTAATCGGCCCCTCACAAAACAAAAAAACAAAAACCCAAAGAAACTCCAAAAACAATTCTTGTAACCATATTGAAAAAATAATGTAATTTAATTACTGTCCTGAATACAAGACAGGTAACAACATGTTAGAAATGTGGATCACTGCAGATAAATTTCATCAGGCTGGAAAAAAACAGTGGAGCAAAGGCTACTTTCTTACAGGAGTGGGTGCATGCCTGGCCAATATGCATGCACACCATTAGGGTACATCACAAACAATTTAGAAAGTTAAATTATATATATGCATGGTGTTTCCAAGGGTAGGCAGGATTAGGCTTATTAGGCTAGGATTTCATTATCATAAAAATTCCTCCCATTCACACATGCATACTACTTCCTGGTGGTCGTGGATGAGGGTCTTTGGGAGGAAGGCTCGAGTCGAGTCTTCTTCACAGTGTCCTCTAAGCTTATACACCTCCTGTTTGGCTATAAGCCCTTCCAATAAATCAGGAATACCATGTCTGGCTAATCCTTTGTTCCCAGGTTAGTAATTTTAACTCCCCTTTTCTTTTTAGCAGCAAAATATTTTCTTTTCTTTTTCGCTTGCAATACAAAGGACATAGAAGAAAAACCACATTATATTAGTACACGTCAAGAATACTAGCAATCCTAAAACTAAAATAGCTACCAATAATTGTTTAAGCCAAACAAGGATAAATATCCAAAGAGTAAGCTTTTTCTCAAAGATCCTAGAATCCTCTATCCCGACCACAATACTCCCTTTGTTCCAGTTCCCTGTACTGGTCCCTAAACCTATAGACTTTCTATCCGCCTACACGTACTAGAGATTGATATTAGTGCTGAAGCAAATTACTTCTCTTCAGCCACCCTTATCTATCACATAACATAATAAATTCTAAGCCATAAATATTTTTGTTTCTTTTTATTATTCTATCCATGTATACAAAGAAGAAGTAAACTTTTGCATTAGCATTGAGAACCCCCTCATAATTTCTTCTTGTCAGGCCTCTCTCCACAAATCTGTCTAGTTTTGCCTGTGAGATCCTCAGGGAAGGGACCATCCTTTGTTACACATTTAGACACAGTCCAGGGTTTAAATGAAGAATGATATATTTTATTGACAACAAAAATTTATTGACAAAATCTGACATCAAGATATCTATTTTTTTTTTACTGAAAAAGTAAAAAAGTTTAAAGTATGATTGAAAATAATGCTAAGATTTACATAATTGTATCTAAGCATTTAAATGCAATATTTTTGGAAAAAAAAATGTTTTCATTGCCAACACTTACTGCACTATTTTTGAGCAGGTGAATATCTTCCTCATTTGAGTTTCAAGCACATCATATAGAGAGTGCTGCTTTAGCTACATAGTACTACAGTCCTCTTCTCCCACACTGCTTACTTCCCGAGGTATCACAATGTTCACTCAAGAAGATACAAATATTCATATTGACTAAGCATTCATCTCCAATCAGGAAATGTAAAAGACTTATTTGACTTCTGTGTTCCTAGTAGAGGAATTATTCCAAGACAGGTTGTTTATGACAGGAAAAAAAAAAAAAAAAAAAAAAAAAAATCAAGCTCAGTGTTCTACAGGGAAAATGTTTCATTAGTAATTTTCAATCAGCCCTCAATAACACTAACAAGAGTAACAAAAGAAACAAATAAAATAAACTTTAAATAGTATTGTAAAACTATCACAATGCTTTTATTTCAGATAAAGAGACAATGCTAAATAGGAAAAAAACCTCAGTATTCTAAACTTAGGAAAATTGCAAACTTAAGTTGTATAGGTTATTACCAAAAGAATAGAAATAACACATTTTTTCTCCTGGAGCAAAGGCTGCAAGAAGATAAGTGGTCAGGCTGGTTACAAAACAGTTCCAAAAGGACCTGGTAATTAAATAAAGTATTTATTAGAGGATAAGAGTAAGTAGCCTCACAGGGATCTCTGTCCCTCCTAAGAGTCTCACCTTGGCATGTTGAGTCCCACAGATTTTAAGAATTTAAGGAAAACCAAAGATCTAAAAAGTAAATTGGAGGTAAAGGATATTCCATATTCCTAAGCAAACACTTTGATTCTTTCTTCATAACATTCTTGAAATTCCTTCTGCTGTGAAGATCACCTCCCCCAGATTTAGCTGTGATGTGTGGGAAAGCTCACAGGTGTTTACCAGCTGTGAGGTTCCATTCAGTGGAATTTTCTTTGCCTCAAATGACAACGTGGCAAATGAAATATCGGGGGGTAGACCCACACTGACTGAAAACTTCTGTCCTATCCCTAAATAAATCAATATAAACCCGTGTGAAATGAAGCAATGTGCTACTAAATCAAGTTTGACCTTTTAATCCTTTAAAAGTAAGAGTTGGCTACATTTCTGCATTTTTGGCAGTTGTTCAATAATATAACTTTTTTTTTTCTTTCTTTCTTAAGAAACTGTCTAGAGTAATTATTCAGATACTGGGACAAAGACATGACCTAGAATAAGCTGAGATTTTAATTGCCTCAGAGAGAAAAGACTGTTCTTGTTAAATTGACATCACTGTAAATATTCATTCACTTGTAGGTACATTTTTGTACTGTTTATGTTAGCTAAGGCAATTACTTTGCTTTCTGTGTATTAGAGAAAGGTATCTGCCTCAGTAAACTATCTAATTGAAGTTCTAGGCTAAATAATTTCCTTTTTAAAATATCCCCACCATTATTATTTCTTCACCTGCAGAACCTCCCCTTAAGGCCATCCAGCCAGTTTTTTAACCAACGAAGACATACACCAGTCTAGGACATAATTAGCCAGGTTCTCCAGGCGGATACTCTGAGAAACAGTATCGAAGGCTTTACTAAAACCCAGCTTAACAATATCCACAGCCTTTCCCTCATCCAGTGAGTGAGTCACCTTGTCAGATAAGGAGATCAGGTTAGCAGAGCAAGACCTGCCTTTCATGAACCCATGCTGACTGGGCCCATTCACCTGCATGCCCTGCATGTGCTGCTCAGTGACACTCAACATGATCTGCTTCATAACTTTTTCCAGAAGCAAGGTCAAACTAACAAGCCTGTAGTTCCTTTGATACTCCTTTTGGCTCTTCTTGTATATGTGAAGGAAAACCCCTCCCCTTCTGAGGAAGGGAAAGTGATAGAGCAGCTTGATGAGCACCTGACAGCACAAGGACAGTTTTCCTTTGGATTGATTTACAAGCATGAAAATTTCTATTTAAACATTTCTTGGAGTTGTGCTAGCTTGCATACCCTGAACAGGCAAAGCAACCACAATGACCTGTTTACAAATGCTGCAATGTTCCTTTCTATGTATCCTAACAAAGATATGTCTTTAAATTCCAGGTACATAAACTTCACTTTTCAAATAAAATAGAAAAAGGTTGGATAAAAATGTAATAGAAGTACCATTACATTTGTTTTAATGGCACATTCTTCTCTTACACCTCCTTTCATTATTATTTTGCTGGTGTTATTTTCAGATTCTCAAATAGTTCATGTTGTTTGCCTCCTATGTTTATTGCTTTGCAGAGCTGCAACTGAAATATTTAATGAAAACAGAAAGTACAAACACAGAGCAGAAACCACATGTTCCTCCAGTGCTTCATGACCTCTAGAATTTTGCCCTTTCATTAATGACTAAGAGAAAATTAGGATAGCAGAGGAGCATTTGCACAATTGATAGGACATTCCATTACTTTTAATCACAGGAGCAAACAGAAGGTAGACCTCGGGCGAGGAAGACTCTACTGGAAATACTTTTCACAGAAGCCCAGATGCCTCTGTCTCTGGAAGAAATTTCAGCTTGGAGAAAAGAACACATACATAGAGGACAATAATCTGATATGTATCCGAGCTAGATGGGATTGCACATATATTCTGCTATTATCTGCGGTGTTGTATAAGATTCAATGAGCTTCATCTCAGAGCCCTTGAGAGAAAATATGTCTGTTCATGGCCTCAAGCACTACTTCTGTATCTCTGATCAGAATTCAAACACCATTTTTCTCAACATGGTGTGCCCCAATTATAGATCTGGTATGTGACAAGGACCTGAGACCACTGAAAAAAAATTGTAGGGTAGGCATTTTAGTTTTTTGTTTAAACCCTGCCTCTTGAGTCCTGGATTCTGTTTCACAATCTTTACTATAACAAGAATAATAATGAGAACAGTGTGAATCATACATGTATGGATAACAAAGTAGCTCATATATGTATATAGAATAATGCTCTTTAGAACAAGGGACATAGGAAATATAGAGGAAGAAATGTTTCTGTAAGGTTAACAACTGCGTGGTTGTCCTGTGGTCTGAGAAAAGATATTTACATGCATTTTCTCAGGAGCACTTCTCTTTTTTTACAGTGAAGAAGGCAGTTTTGCTACCCCATCAGTTTTTCATTTATCTTTTCTTGGTATTGGAATTTGTATATAGAGCAACTGAAAGGAGTCACACAAAAATGTTAATGTTAATATCTCTATTCTGAAGAGTTTGCCAAGAAGTATGTATCTACTTCTACCCAGTTTCACCTTCCTAAATATTTTCAACCGTGCAGTCACTGAACAAAAATACACATAAATTTTTTAAATGGCAGCAACCAGAATGATTTACTACAGAAACTGCAAATCCTTACAATAGAAATACCTACATTCAAGTTAATTGACTTTGACTCCCTTTATGATTAAGGGAGAAAAACGAATATCCACAGCTTCCATACTGTTGACCTATTTTATGTGTACTCTAAGCTGAATCACAATCTAGAAATGTCTATTTCTCTCTATCAAGTATAAAAGGAAGTATACAAGATGTACATGTGTCCATTGAAGCACCCTAACCATGCTATTGGTATATTATTGTCCTTTCATGATGTTTTCTTGTAGTATTCTCTCAAAGGCTGCAGAACACCCTTCTTTTTATTATTTATCACTCTTCCTAGTATTTTCTCATCATCTACTAAAATTAAGATTTTAAATGTTTTTTCTGTCAAGGTACATAGGAAAAAATGCTAAACAGTACAGGGCAAGAGCAATTTCTATCTCCATTAGAACTCCACCCATGTAATGATGGATCTTTATTGCCAATGGCATTTGGAGACCTATCTGTCAGGCAGCTGTTAATACATTACAAGCATGTCATGTTGATTTTGTGTCAATGTTGTTGTTTTTTTAATTGAAGGCAGCACTAAGTCAAAACCAATAAAATATTATATTACATTGACATTAATACTTTTATAATAGATATCAAATTAGTTTGACTTAAATCTATATCTCATGAACTGTTTTAATAGAAATTGATTATATCATGGCCCTATCATAGTATAAGGATTTCAATCCTCTATCATTAATTTTATAGTTTTTCCTGAGCAAGTTATCATGGGAACAGACATTTAATAGGCTGAGTAATTGTCACAGGCAGAATAGAAAAAATGACAACTCGTAGTGGATCTGGGTTCTGGAGTTCACTTAAGAACTTCTGAGGCAACAACTTTTGACCCACTTGACTATCTCACACATGCACCGCACTCACTCAACCCCACATCAATCCTTTCCTATCAGGGGGATTGCTGTCAACTCCCAAAGGTCAGGCAGAAAATCAAATTAGTTTTTACCATGTTGCTGGTGACACCACTACCAAGAATTATTGGCCAAGGTCCCTGAATGTCCCCTAGTATTTTTCTCCATCCAGCAATCCCTAACTCGGATCTTTCCCCACATCCAGGACCTTCACAGCCTCTTTTTAGGTCCCCTTTTATTCAAGATCTTTTTTTTTTTTCTGGGAACCCATCTTCTTAGCACCACTAGTTCCCTCAAAGATTCTAAGCCTCTGGTTTTTTCTCCAGTCTTAGTGGGTGGAATATCCTAAGCACAGCATGTGACCAGCCCCATAACTGGGTGGTCTGTGTTGTCTCCTTATTAACTTGAGAATTTGGAACATGTCACATTTCTCTAGTCAAGGTATCATCAAAATTTACAACTAATGAACTTTGACATATACATTTTATTTTAGCTGGGTGACCTAAAAAACAGATTATGTGGGGTACGCCAAAAGATAGACAAAGCATCCTAGTAGTTACAGTTAAGTGACACAGCAGTCCAAATAATTCTGCAGCTTGTTCCAGCTATGAGTATTATTGAATCTTCAGTAAACAAGAAAACAAATAAAAAACATTTAACCAGAAGCTTCATTCCTTGCAATAACTCGTACAGAACATTCGAAAGACTTTTATTGCTTCTCTTCCCAACCTTTAAAATCGAATGCTCGCCCCGTCTGCACCGGTACTTTTTCCGCGGGAACTACTCTTCTCCCTCATGACCCGCCTGCGGGGTTCGAGGCGAGAAGTCCTTTCCCGAACCTCCTCTACCCGTTCCCGGCTGCAGCCGGCGGCCGAGGGAGCATTGCCACCTCCCGGCCTCTGGGGAAAGTGCCGGGGAAAGGGCCGCAGCCTAGGCCCTCCGCTGCCCGGGGCCTGGTCCCACCCCACCCGGGGATCGGCAAGGGGATCAGGGAACGTTCCTCAAGGTACAGCCGAAAGGAGCAACTAGAGCACAGTCCTGCTGGGGGATTAAAAAACAACACAAGCCCTTTCGACCAAAACCTGGAGGGCGCACAGACAGTGCACACACACACCCACACACACGCCCTCCCAGCAGGCACCAGCAAGCAGGTTATTCCCAAACCAGCAGGATCCTGGAGCTGTCAGGCACATCCTCCAGCTAGAGCTGCTGAGGTGAATCATAGAATGGTTTGAGTGGAAAGAGACCTCAAAGATCAACTTGTTCCAACCCCCTGCATGGGCAGGGACACCTGCAAAGGCAGATGCTTTCCTACCCCAGTGATACCATAAAATTATGTTGCTGAAAGAAGCCTCTAACACTTGCCTTTAAGCTTTAGAAGGCAGGCATTCTTTATTGCAGCACGGGATGCATGAGAGATAGCTCTCAAAGTCGTGCATAACATGAGCTGACAACAGACATGACATATTGTAACACTAGATACATAGTAGAAAATGCACTGTAATAAGCATCAAACTTCCTGGAACTCATTGTAATGTATACATTCTTAGGTGGGGGGTCTTTGGTAGTCTTTTGGGAAGTCATCCTGCTATGTCCCTTGGTTAATCCCTTCAACACATAAATGATATTACATGGCAAGTCTGGCTGGTCTTAGCCATTTTCCATTTTCAAGGCCCTTAGCTCCTTCAATTTTCAATCTAGTGACATGCAAGAGGACCGGACACAGCTTAGATGAGCTCAAATCAACATACTGTTGTTCAGTCAGAAAAGAGTCTTCAGCAGTTACCTCAATCTACAGGATGTTGGCTGATAGTTTTGTGATTATTTACCCAAGAATGTCTATTTCATACAGCACGTTGTTTCACAAAATAGAATTTAATTCTAGTGTACATTACATAAAGTAGATTCACAATTACAACAAAAAAATATGTTTAATTCTATAGCCATCACCAGCAGCTCCCTCTTATTCTCTCTTCCCTCCCTGGCCACACCCAACACCCACGCCAGAACAGAGCTGAGAGGGAAGGAGGACACGGACCAGGTGAAAACCCAAAGGGGCTGCTGCCAGCTTCTAATTTGCCAGACACACCTCACCCCCTAGGCAGCAATGAGGCTTCTGCATTGGGAAGAGACCAATTGCTGGCATCTCTACCCCCAAATTTGCAGCATTTCATAGAATCATTAATGGTTTTGGTTGGAAGTGACTTTAAATATCATCTAGTTCCAACCCCCTTGCATGGGTAGGAAGCTCTCCTACTAGGCAGGATGCTTCTAGACGGGATCCTACTAGACCCATCCATTCTGGCCTTGAAGACTTTCAGGGTAGAGGACTCTACGACCTCCCTGAGCAACCTGTTTCGGTGTCTCACCACCCTCACAGTAAAGAATTTCATCCTAATGTCTAGCCTAAACCTACCCTCTTCCAAATTAAAAGCAATAACCCTTGTCCTATCACTCTATGCACTTTAAAAAAGTCCCTCCCTAGCTTTCCTGTAGCCCCTTCAGGTACTGGAAGGCAGCTATAAGTCTCCCTAGAGCCTCTTCTTCTCTGGTCTGAACAACCCCAACTCTCTTAGAGTCTGTCTTCTTAAAGAAGTGCTCCAGCCCTCTGATCATCTTTGCTGCCCCGCAGCTTAATGGCAGGGGCAAAACACCTCTTGAGCAGCTTCCCAGGGACTCCCCCATAAATCACACCAGCTGATGCCACTAACAGCTCACCTCACAAGTCTCAGACCCCTATTAACCAGCAAAGCTAAGTCCTGCATTTTCAGAGGCTGCAGGACTTAGCTTTGCTGGTTAATAGGGGTCTGAGACTTGTGAGGTGANCACTCGAAGAATGGGGATGTCTCCAGGGTAGCATGGTTACCCTTCAACCAGTTAAGGTAACTGTTCTGGAATTACAAAAAAAACCCCCCCAACCCCAGAATCCCTTTACTTATATGATGTACATTCTTGCAAGTAGTACCTAATTATACAATTCATGAGAAAATGAGCTGCTCTCTCCTCACCTACAGCCTGAGCAGGCTGCCTATACCCCAGTGGCATTTCTGGAGGTGCTGGGAGGCTGTAACTGGAAGCCTCAGCGACACCCAAAGCTTTTCTTTGTTGTGTTAATGCAAGTTCTGGCCTCTCTTCTATATATTGAATTTATGAATAATTTAGTTTGTTTACCTCTGAATTATCAGGGAGCCTGGGGCTTTGCTCTGGGGCTGCAGCAGAGCCAGGCGGGGAAGCAAGCAGAGCTCTCACTGTGGTGTGTGAGATTCTGCCCTGGCGCCCCAAATGCAGACACCAGCATTGGGGTCTGCCCCTTTCCAAGCTGGTGCATAAACCTCAGGGTCAGCAGACGTTCAGCCAGCAGGGGTTTATTTCCCTGACTTGCTTCCTTCCCCGCCACAATGCCATCTTGTTTCCTTCACTCTCATATGTTTAACTCTCATTCTGTTTAAACAGAACAGTATATGAAGATGATGTTCTTTACCTCTAGTTTTGTATTTTAGGGAACTGCTGAGGAAATTTGGGAAGCTGTTGTTTTCTTCCACAGGTAGGAGAAGGGTTGTGTGCAGATGAGACCCTCAGTGGCCCCCAAGAACTGGAGCTAAAACATGGGCTGTTAGTAGTAATGCAGCCAGATCGTCAGCATGTACGCCCGTGAGAGATCACTAGGTGCACATATAGGAGCCTGACATCTGCCATTTCTCTGTCATAGCAAGAATTTTCAAGTCTTTAAGCAAAGTCTACTCTGTGTTTCTCTTGCTGTCTTTTTCAGAGGTGTCATGGGGAGAAGCAGAGATGCTGCAGGGACTGGTCCCCAGGCCAGGCTGCTCCTGGGCGTCTGGATATTAAATCTGACTTTCCTCATAGGACAGCCCATCCACCCGTGCTAGTCACACCTATCCCAAGACAGGCTCCTGCTGTCCTGTGCTTGCATGGACAACTAGAGGGACTGAAGCTGTATTCAGGCTCTACAAAGTAATTTCTTCATCAGTGCAAAAATAATGTGGGATTTTTTTGGGTGGCCTTTGGCGAGCACTGCCTGTGGTGTGGCTGAGAGGGACAGAAGCAGTGTGTGACTGCACCAGGCAGCTCTGACGCCCCTCAGTTCTTTGGTATCCTTAAGCACAGAAACCACGGGGTGGCACCCAGAAACCATTCAGCAGGAGCCACAACATAGCACTAGCAAAAAACTATAAAGACCAAAAAAAGCCTTGGTGTGGAGCTGGTTTTGATAGGCTTTCCTGCAGAAGGGTGATGAAGAAACTCAGGTCTCTTCAGGAGAGGGGCTTCTTCGGGGCTCCCCACCCAACCCAGAGCCCTCCACAGCTCTGGCTTCACTCTCACTCTGTCCTACTCTCTGCAAAGCTAGTTCCTGTTTGTCAAGATCAGTCCCTGGCACAGTGTCCTTCTCTACTCTTGCTTTCATGCAGCACTGCTCCTGGTGTGTGCTGGGGTAAGGAAAGCTGGAGCCTAATCCCCAGGAAATCATTATGGACATGGGAGCCAGCTCTGGGGTGGTTCCTGGTCTGCTGCAAGCCACACAGGGCAGATGTGGACACCACACCAGGGAAAAGCTTCCCATATGACTTTATTTGCAAAGTTACAGGATTTTTTTTTACAGAAGACTTTGGGATTTTTTCAGTATTACCCAATGATCGAAAGGGGAGGTGGGAGCAGAGAAAAAATCCCTCACAGAAACTGTTCCAGCCTCCAGAAAGGTGTAAGTCATCTGAGAGAAAGGGTCTGCTTCTTCTGAAACCACAAAGCTTAAAAAATAGCATACATATATAAGAGCAGCTCAAAGCTAAAGTACAGTGATAACTGGTGCATACCTATGCATATCTGTTCACACTCTTTCTCCAAAGATGGAAAAGGGATGGTTTAAAAACTAAAAATATATTTTTCTTAAAAAATAGGAGGGATTCCATGCATTAAGTTTTAGTGTTTTGTGTAATGAAATTGGGATAAAAATAAATCTTAAAGAAAATAAAAATAAGATAAAAATAAATATAAATAACATTTATTTAATAGTCAAATAAACATTTAAATACTATTCACTTAATATTTAAATAATATTTATTTCATATTTAAGTAAAATAAAAACTTAAAAAACCCTAACCTTTTCCATGGCACAGAGTCAAATCTATAAGGCATTTCCACATGGACTATTCTAGAAAGCCCAGCTAAGAGCTAAAAGAGTGCAACCATGTACAATGGCGTCAGGTGAACTAAAGACATCTGTCTGGTGAAATACGAATAAAGAAAAACCTTAGGAGACTAAGGTTACCTAAAAAGCCTTAGTATGTGCATCCTAAGCAGGCTGGGAGCTGGTGCTGATGAGTAGTGGCAGAACCAGCCAGCTCTGCAGCAGGGGGTGGGAAGGGAAGGTATGGGGATGCCTGACCCCAAATGTGCTTCACCCAAAAAACTACTAACGCAGCCACACTGAGAGCTGCTTTGTTGCTGTTATCCTTCACCTGCTGTTAATAATAAGTTAGGAGATACTCCAGGTGGGAGGATCACTCTGGGCCAATTGCAGGTATCTGCAGCACTACCCCTACAAAGGTGCTTGGCTGCTGCCAGAAAAGACTGATCAACCTGGATGGCTGCTTTAGGTGTCATATATAAGCGGTTTTTCTGTCCCCAAGCCCTTTCCAAAGTTCTTATTCCCTTTGAAGGGCTGGAGACCCCAGCTGAGGAGGGCTGGAAGCAGGTCCTAGCAGGGAAGCTGAGTCTCTAGAGAGGAGCTTGAAATGTTACTCATCACACTAGTTCACCCAGTGTGGGTGAAGCAGTTGGCCATAGCTGTACCCAACCGTGTGCTGCCCCCTGAAACAGGAGGGAAATGCTTGTCCTCTGCTTTGCCACCTGAAAATAACTGAGCAACCTCCATTGGGATGTCTTGAACACAAAAAACGCCCCCAAATCTGCCCTTCTAGCATCTCTTAAGGACTTGGCGCAGCCAATTCCCTAGGCTGAAATGTGCTGGTAAAAACAATTAAAGGGCTCCCACCCCAGTATCCTTTGCTTTTTCCAGGCCTTGCTCACACACCCTGGCTACCAAAGAATATTGGGCTTGGCTAATGGGCATTTTTGGGATGAAGCTACTGATCCCAGTGCAGGGAGAGGTTTCTTTCTCCGTAGCCCTTTTAAAGGCTCTCTAAATGGGGCTGTGCAAGGCACAGAAGTCCACAAGGCCAAGCATGTGCTTGCCTAACCAGCCCTTGCTGGGCTGATCCTGGCTGGCATGTCCATGCACTCTCACTGACTCCACAAATCTAAGGTTCCAAGTTCAGCTTTTGTTCTGGCATGTTATCTATTTACAGGGAAGGGAGAAAAAAATAAAAAAACAGATCAATCTAAAAAACCACAACAAAATCACATTAAATAGGTAGAGTATAGCTTTTAAATTCAAAGGGTGAAGGCTGGAAAATGGGTAGTTCAGAAGAGTCAGTCAGGGCAGGCTGAAAATGGTGGCAGAGTTGAATGTGCGGTTTTAATGCAAGTCTTCTCTCTGGGAAAACTCTGTCAGGATCTGAGTGAGTTTGTCCAGTGCCCAGAGGTAGCCATCCTCTCTGTTCCCTTCCACCCAGGGCACATTGTGCTGGAGAACTTGTCCTTCTGGCAGTGAGGTGGTTTTGCCAAAGTCAATCATCCAGACTGGCCTGTTGCATCATGTTGTGAATGAAGAGGACGGAGATCCCAATTACGTGCAGAGAGGAGAGACTAATTAGTGTTGCTCTTATTACTCGTCCTCAGGCAGGTCTTTCAGGCACCTTAACTCAGGCTGTATTTGCAAGAGATGATGCTGAGATTTTGCATGAGCAAAAGCAAAGTCTGTGTGTTGCTGGATGTGTTTCCACATGCAAATCAGGTATTCAGATAAGCTGATTTACTCATACAAATCCCAGCTCTTGGCAGGAGCGGATCAGGAAAACATGGGCCTGAAAGATAGAGATGTCATTTTGGAAACTCAGGGTTTTCGAGGAAGAAACAAGATGAATTCTCTCAGCCTTCAGATGTTTGTTTTTTTTTTTCCAAGGTCGGTACTTTGCAACCGGCTTGTGTTATTCACTCACCAGCCCTGCAGATGTTGACACAGGGATAAGTACACCCCAGGTAAAAGTTACTTGCCATGTGCTGTCTCCCACCTGAAACACTGTCCAATTGCATCCAGAATTCCCCCCTAGAAAATTCCTCTGTCTCTCACTCTAGGGATGCAAGTTAGAGAGATGCATGTGCTTTTATTTCTCTTTCCACAAGTGCACTTGGCTGCATCTGCTTTGAAGGGCACTTTCATATCCTGAGTGGCCTTTGGGAAAATCCTGCAGCAAGTTTTGGGCTGGGCACATCCACAGGTGCATTTGGGAAGGTGAAGCACTGCCTCTGATGGCAGAAATCTCAAGGCCTTCCACAGCAGGATGAGACCTTCTGCTGGATCTGCTTCTCCAGTCAGAAGATTTTAACAGATGATTTTGATTTTCTGTGGTACTACAAAAATCACTGAGAGGTGTGCTTGAGAGCCATTCCAAATGAAGACTGCTTTTGAAATTATGTCCCATGTGCATGAATTGGTGGATTGCAAACTTGCTTGCCCTTATATCACCTGACTAGATTGCAATGGCTTTTAGCAGCCATGACATGCCCCACAAGCTGTGTGGATACATGGAGGAGCACAGCTCTAGGGGCACCCAGATTGTGTCAGCCCTTCAAAAAGCAGCACTGAATGTTACTGGGGACTTCCATGTGCATGCTATCAGCAGGGTTTAGTTTGAGGTTTGCCTTTAGACAAGGATTTTGAATGGGAAGTGTGTACTGTTTGCAAAAGGTATTATGAATTTACATTTTTGAGGGGACTTCATCTGTCAGCACATTGGAAAAATATTCAAGTTTGAGATAATGTATTGCTTCCCAGAAATGCTTATCTTTAGCTCTTCTACTTCTAAGCCCTTATCGGTTTCTCTTGGCCAGAGTAGAGCATTTTAATTATAAGGAAAAGACTTTTGCTTCACTTGCCTGTCCTGGGTCACTAAATTCTCCTGCAGCTCCTCTGAGGAGTTCTGCCCAGAAAAGCCCCATGGTGGGAGGGACAACACAGAGCTTCGAACACCCTCTGTGTTTTGTCTGCAAGTGGGACAGAAAGTCAAAGCTGATGCTTTTTTAATTTTTAAGAAGTGGAAACTACTTTCAAAACCACCTTGAAAGGCTGTTTTGCTTCTGTGTTTTCAAATAAAACACAGGGTTTTATTTGGTTTCAGGGAGCATTTTGTTTCCCGCGTTAAACCAACCTGGAACCCTCAGTTTCATGTCCCTTCCAGTTGCCCTATAGACACCACCTTCAGGCATGGCCCAGTCTCCCTCTGGCTCCCAGCAGGATCCTCTGTGTGCCATGGTGGCTCATGTAGCTCTGGCTGAAAGACTCTGAGCTCTGTAAGCTGTGGCTCCTGCTCCCTTTGAGTTAGGAGCTCCTATGAGGCTCTTCTTCCTATAGACAACACGTACCAAGAACATGTACGCTTGTGTTTTGTTAAGTAGCTGCAATAGCAAATACTCTTTGCCAATATTAAATCAATGCAATTGTTTATTTAAATTATAGAGCATATAAATTCCTGACGAAACAGCCAAAAAGTGCTTCCTCTTTGTTTTCCCACCAGAATTGAATTTTCTCTGTAGAAAATGTTGATTTTGTGGATACTGATTTTTGGAGGAAAGTCATTCCAAGGAAAGGGTCCTGACTGTAGTGACCTAGCCATCAGAGCACAGGTGGTATTGGGATGGCATACAATGTACAGCCAGGTCAAAGCCTTGATTGATCAGATGGAGGAAATGGCAGTCACATGATACCTGATGTGCATTCCAGAAAAACCCTATACTTTTACATTAAGGATTTTTCTTACTCATGTAAACTCATAAGCATTCCAAACTCCTTCTAGCTAATTTCTAATCTATATGAACCTTGGTTTTCCATAGATTTGAGCCCATGTCAGATGCATAAACATTGTATCAGTTGTATTTTCATAAGTAGTAAATAAACAGGGGAATGAAAAAAATGGATATAAGAATAAACACCAAATTGTAGAAAATTACAGCCTCTGACTTTGACTTCTTTCCTTGACCAAGCTGAGATTAAACCATTTTCATTTCCAGACAGATCTATCTAAACAAGAGTATTCTCTTGTTCACAAGTGCCTCATGGCACTCGAAGAATGGGGATGTCTCCAGGGTAGCATGGTTACCCTTCAACCAGTTAAGGTAACTGTTCTGGAATTACAAAAAAAACCCAAACCCAACCCCAAAACTAAACCCAAGCCATTAGTGATTGCTCAACTGGTGCTTTGTAAAGACTTCCCCTGCTGCATCCATTGTGGTCCTGAGGAACAAGCTAGTTCAGCAGTTGTTGCTGTGCATGCACATCCAGGGTGCTTTTTCACCTGCACACATTTTCAGCTTTTCACCTCATCTTTTATTTTACCATTCATTCAGTAAAGCATGGTGAGACGCTTCTGTAATAACTCTGTATCAGCATTTTTTCAAAATCAGTAGCACAGGTGGAAGAGCTTTCACAATAGTCAGCATACAAGTCAAGACCCATGTGCCTCTTTAAGTACCCCTGCAAATTACTGTAAGGCAGTAAAAGTTCTTGGGGTTGGGCTTTGCTAGCTTGATTTTGAACTAAAGATAGAAGTACTAAGTAACATGCACAGCAGGTATCTGCTGTTGGATAGATTTAGATTAGACAATGGGAAGAAATTCTTTAGTGTGAGGGTGGTGAGACACTGGAGCAGGCTGCCCAGGGAAGTTGTGGATGTCCTGTCCCTGGAAGCATTCAAGGCCATGTTGGATGGGGCTTTGAGCAACCCCTGGGCTAGTGGGAGGTGTCCTTGTCCAATGCAGGGGGATTGGAGCTAGATGATCTTTAAGGCCCTTTCAAACCCAAACCACTATAATTCTATCATCTGAGCACTAAAATATATCTAAATTTTCCCACTTTTCTCCCACTTCATGGGGAGGTGTGGGGTTCACTCTATTAGAATGATTTGGCAAAGCAGTCCCACTCAAAACCAGTACACGATGGTGTGAGTGATTATCCTTTGGGGATAAAAATGCACCCAGGAATCTTCAATGCACTTCATTTTCAGATCCAGAAATAATCCCTGAGTAACTCTCATCCAAGTGAACACAATGGTTCAAAGGAGGCAGTGCCAAGGGCCACTCTAGCTGGAGCCCTGCATTTGTAGGCTTTATATAGTACACTTTGTCAAATGGGATATTTGACATGGTATAAATTGTTTAGTTACTTCTCTCATGATTCTGGCAACAATTAATTTTCTATGGAACACTGTTAAAAGCCCTTAGCAATTTGGAGCTAAGGGCTTCCCTTGTATCTTAAAAGTGCCAATAATTGTAATGATAATTCATTAAAATGATATTTCCAAAAGGAAACCAAGCCAGCATAGCTCCCAAACAGCAGCAACCCCCGCAGAACACCCACCTCCCTCCCTTGAATCTCCCCCACTGCCCCCCAGACACCTTCACCAACCTTGGAACCCCCACCCCCCCCAGCCCCCATCTCACGCCATCACAGTGGGGAAACTGAGGCAGAGGTGTAGTCACAGTGCCCCCAACTCCATACTGTCAGCTGGGGGGTGGTCCCTGATATCTCCCCCCAACCCTGTATTGACTGGGTGCTGGACGTGGTGACTCAGGTGGGTGTGGGGCTGTTTCTGGTGTTGCTGAGGAAGGGAGGCAGTTGTTACCATCCCGCTGTGACAGGAGTTGCACCTTCCTGATGGGTATCCACTGCTCCCACACCCAGGTGAGGAGAAAACTGGGGGGATAGGGGGAAGAACTGGGGGGAGCTTCCTGACCCATCTGCAAGTGCCCCATAGAGACCCCAGCAGTCACCCCTAAGTACCCCATTGTAACAAAGTGCCCTATAATGATCCACAAGTGCCCCACAGCCCCCCCACAATTGCCTCCCAAAGCCCACAACCTACCCCACAGCACCCCAATATTCCCCACTGAAAAACGATCTGTCAACCTCTGCCCCAAAGCCTCCCCAAACCAACACATAGCCCCACCAAACACAACCATCCCTGATCCACCCCTACCCTCCCCTGACCCCCATAGCTGATCTGTAGCCCCTCCCCAGGCCACAGCTGGTTCCACACATCCCAGGTTCTGACGGTGACATTGGAACTGGGCTCCAACTTCTTTTTTGGGGTGATGTGTCCAGAGCTGCCCAGACCCAAATATCTGTCCAAAGTTTAGCCCTGCCCCATGATGATGCCCCACAGCAATTGGTGGGGTGGGTAACACCCCCCCAGAAAAAAACCTGTAGAACCCCCAAGTCTTCCCCATTTTACACCCCCTCAGGTTCAGCATCTGCTGGAGGAGCTGTCCCTGACCCCTGGGGAGCTCTGCCCCACAAGTCTGGGGCTGAGAGGAGGCTGTGGATCCACCCATAGGGGGGGGACCCTCCTCTGACCCCCAGCTTTCCTCTCTAGACCTCTCTAGTGACATCAGTATTGTCTTTTAATGAAAGGATTACTTTTACTGAAGGGCTCCTCTGCTACACATAAGGTCTTTTGTATGATTAACCACGAGAATGTGCTTAGAGCTATGGCACTAACTTGCTAAGAAAATTATAAATTAACTCGTGGTATTGTAGAAGAGATCAAGGCATGCAGGAGATAAGGAATTGTAATAACAGGAACAGAAGAAGACTGGTTCTATATGGTGTAATCTGCCAAATTGTCAAGAACAAGGAACACAATGACCTAAGTTCACCAAGAGGGCAAGTGATGAAGAGGAAGAATAACCACTCCATAAAGTAAATGACCACTGGAGGGACTGTGATTCTGGGAATAATCACTAGATGACGCCAGAGACTGCACAATAGTTTTAACTAGACGGCTGTGTGTTCACATTAAAGATTTCTTAGAATAGGCAATTTGATGTTAATTAGTTCTTGGAAAAAACACGAATATGCAGTTCCTTTTTGTGTAATAAAAGCTGCCTGAGATTTTTGTCTTACAGACCATGCCTGGTGGAGGAATCCCCCATGAGTGCCCAGCACTGCTAATAAAGTATAATGACTTAGCTGTGACAAAATGCTGTTAAGGTGAATTTCTTTGTTTCAATAGGCAGTCCAGATGGGCCTCCTCTGCTCAGCTGCAGGACACACTGGGGAAAGGACTCCCTAGGTTAAACCTGGGAGTTTCTCTGGAGGGACTCAGATCGGATGGCTGCAGGAACAGACAAAGACCATTTAAGAGGAAAAGTATTCTTTAACTGAAATTTAACCTGGAAACTGATGAGTGGTCTTTTGACATTTCATAGCCTGTCAAAAATCCTAAAGACTCCTAGGTGGAGTGGGCACATATTCTCTCAAATTAGGCAAGGATGTTTGGACCTAGACAGGTATGCCCTGTTGTGGGTTAGAGTCCCACCAGAATTAAAAGTCCAGAACTGTGAGGAAGAGTCCCACAGGAATTAATCTAGGGTTGTGGGTTAAAGTCCCACTGGAACATGATATATTGGCATTGCCCGTATTTGTTATTTGTTGTTTTCTGTGGCAACACTGCTCTGCTGTTACTTTAAGTGTGGAATTACAATTAATTTTCTTGTATTGTGGTAAATTGTTGATTTGTAGTTGTGAAAGTGTGAGTGAGATGTATCATTAATACAAAGCGAGTGCAGAGTCTGGATCTGTGGTTCTGTTATCCCGTGATGGAAACAGGCAGAGAAAGATGAAGTGCCAGCTGTGTGAAAAAAAACGAAAGTGTATGAATGTTGCTTTTTACATGCTGGGAATGAATTCTATCCAATGTATTATCTGAAGTGTAGAAACTGTGTAACAGTCTTTGAGGCTTATTGGGATCTGGACTTGAGTTGCCTGAAGTGCAAACTCCAGTCTAATTGGAATAATCCAGAGTCAAAGTTGTCAAATTTTCTTGTGGTGCAAAGCTGACCTCACAGAATGGGATTATGGCAGAGTAGAGGAGTTCTGAAAGTATCCTTTGGGCTGTATTTTAACCCATTGGAAAGAACTGGGGGTTCACTGGGAGACCCTAATAAAGTGTTATAATCAATGGTAGCCATTATATAAATTGGAGGACGAAGAAAAATGGCCTTGTAACAGCACTTTGAAGTGTGACACTCTGTTGCAATTGATGTTATTCTTAAGGAAAAATTAAAAGGGATGAAGTTATATATGCTGACATGTGTTTCACCTTATGGAAACACCCAGAGTGGTTGCTGCATTAAAGCGAGTAAAGAAATTTGGCAGAAAATAAATTCTCTTGCAATCCAACTGACCCTCAGATATTATCGGAAATGGGGGTGGCTGGTTCGCAAGGGGGTTTATTTTCTGCCAAATGTCTTTACTCGCTTAATTACTACAGAAATTTGGTGTCACGGACAGGATTGCCACGGATAAACTGTTGCAAAAATATAATTGTGCTCCTTCCCAGGCCAGGAAAGAGGGGGCACAGAAATTTTGGAAGGATGAAGACAAAGTGGTAAAAGTATTGAGCAGTGTCAAGCTGCCCAGAAGGGTACTGAAAAAAGGAAAAGGTTCCATGTCTGCAGTTTTAGGAGCTTGTTTATCTTGTTCTCAACAAGATAGAGAAGCTAGAAGAGCTAAAGAAGCCCTGGCTCTCACACTTATTTCCAGCATAGAATATATGACATTGAAATCAGAAAAGGAAGTGCTAAAATCCTCATTGGCTTTTGAGAGAGAGAAAACAGAAAAATTATTTAAAAAAAATTTGGCCCAAAAGAAATTGCATGGAGGATGGAGCAGAATAGAAACACTGTGGCTGTGCTCTGCAGCAGCAAAACTAACTAACTGCCCTTTTGATATCCTGGGCCAACAACCTGCAATCCTTTAACAAATGCTATTCCCAGAGTGTACTTTTGTTAATTATAATCTCATTTTAATATAGAAACCATACCTCCATTCCTAAAGTTACCTGCCTCCAAGGTGCAACCACCCCTCATGGAGGTTGCACACTGAATTTTTTTGTAGCCTATACCTTTAAAAACGAAGCAAAAGAATGTTGCACCAATCACAATAAAAATAAGCTTGACTAGAGTCACTCAAGTGCCACCTGTCAGGTAAAACAGTATAAAAATTTTTAGCGAGGAGATGGATGTTAGAGAAGATACCATTGCAGGGAAGGACACCTCTGGCCTCTGGGACCGGTTGACAGGCTGAGCCTCTCTTCACCCATATTGGGACGCCTTTGGGTAAGATTCAAACACCAGTTTATCCCTTTTCTCTTTTCTCTTTACCTCTGTAGAGTCTCTTTAATAGTATAAATCTCTACATCCACAGTTTGTCACCGGGTTCAGCCCTTCACCCCCCTGAAAAATCTCTATAGAGTACTCATAGCCTAGTATTTTGCACGTGCTTCTTTTTGCAATAGGAATATATCACTGGCAATCCAAAAGAACTTGCATATTGTTGTTTTAATATAAACAATATTCATTATATAATATAAACAATATTCATTAATCTTGTGGTGAAAAACATCATTTAAGCATGACTGAATTCCAGTTCGTGTCTGCAGTCATTTCTTTCCTACTGTGGTGTTAGCAGTGCATTTGGACCCTTGTATTTTGGCCTACTAAAGGTGAACTGGCTATCACCCAGAATCTAAGCCCAGCTGCCCCCAGCTTCTCCAATATCTGAAGGCCAGCTGCAAAGGCATTTATTTTCTGTCAAATTTCTTTACTTGCTTTAACACAACAGCAGTAAAGAGATTGTGGTATAAAATTAGCTCCAAAAGATCTGCTTGTATTGTCATTAGAAAAGAATCAGAAAAAAGAAAATAGAAAGCTAAAAAGGTGTTGTTCAGCAAGCATGCAGTATAGAGTAAAGATGCCAAGAAAAAAAAAACAAACTAAAATTGGTTACACAACCTAAATAAGGGATAGAGGATTTGTTCTCCCCAGTTTGAGAAGTTTGTTCCACTCACTCCCCAGCTGAGGGGGGAGGAGGAGGAAAGTTCCCCTGAAGATAAAGTGCCTAGTACAACAAAATTTTCTCCCATTACGGGTAAGAAATAGCTCATTTTACAAGAACAAAGAGAACACATTTTGTCTGAATGCCTTTCTGGCAATCCCTTTTCCCTGGAACACTGTTCAAAGCCCTTAGCAATTTGGAGCTAAGATCTTCCCTTGCATCTCAAAAGTACAAATAGTTGTACTGCACATTTCATTAAAACTCATTTCCTAAAGGGAAACCAAGCTGGCATAGTTCCCAAACAGAAGGGCCTGGATGTGAATACTGTTTTAACCAACACTTTCTGCTACAGCACTGTTCAAAGCTCTAAGTGGATTTGAGCTGCAGGCTCCCTTTGTAACATGGAACTTCCAAGACAGTAGTATTTCCTGAAGACACAGATCCAAAAGGGAAATATAGCAGACACATCTCCCAGACAGAAAGCACTTAACATGAATGTTGTCCTGTCAGTCCCTTTTCCATGGAACACTGTTAAAAGTGCTAAGCAGTATTTTTGAGCTACCAGTTTCCCTTCGTTCTTAAAGATTCCTAGTGCACAGTCCCTTAAGCAGCAGTTCCAAAAGAGAAACCAGTCACAGTTTCCAAACCCAAAGCACTTGACATGACTGTAGTTCTGTCAATCTCTTTTCCCTGGAGCATGGTTCAAAGCACTAAGCAGTGTTTTGAGCTGCCAGCTTCTCATCTGTTCTGAAGCTTCCTAGTGTACGTTCCCTTAATCAGCAGTTCCAAAAGGGAAACCAAACAGGCACAGCTCCCAGACACAGTGATTGGCATGAACATAGCTCTGGGCATAACTTCTTCATTGAACGTTTTTCAAAGCTGTAATCACTATGAAGCTGCAAGGTTCTGTTGCATCTTTGAATTCCACGCTTCTTACCTAATAGTTTCTTCAGCTGAACTGCCAATGCACACCTAGCAATCACAAGTCTCAAACAGAAGTGGCTTGAAGTGACTGCTGTTCTGGGCATCCCTTTCTCCTGCAACTCTGTTCAAAACCCTAAACATTTATAAGCCATGAGTTTCCTTTTATTCTGAAAATGCCAGCCTTCCTAATGCATGGTTCCTTCAGCAGCAGTTTTAAAAGGGAAACCTAGAAGACACAGCTCCAGACAGAATGAGCTCCTGAATGCTGTTCTAGCAATCCCTTTTTCCTGGAACACTGATCAAAGCCTTCAGAAATTTGGACCTAAATTTTTCCCTTGTATATCAAAAGTGAAAATAGTCACAGTGCATATTTCTTTAAAATACATTTCTAAAAGGGAAACCAAGGCAGAACATCAAGATACCTTTAAAGTCTCTGGTGTCTGTATAATAAAAATCAAGCAGACATCCATCTCTAAAGCACTGAGAAGATCTGAAAGGGCATAAGAAGACAATGGTTTCACTATGTAAAAAGAAAATGCTATCATAAATATATTTCAGTTGTACATATATATGTGTATTAAAATATCTCTGTATCACTTACAGAAACAGTCACTGTTATTGCTGTGATGGATTCCTTATAGAATTAATTCCTTTGTTTATTAAGAAAAAATATTGACTAAAGAAAACCAAGAAGTAATAAGAAATCATGCCATTAAAGAAGAAAATGCAAATGCATAGAACAGAACTGCAATATTCTAACAAAAATATACTTAAAGCATAAAAGATCAAAGGCTGAAATTTAGTAAACAGACTTATTATAAGAATAAGCTTTAGGATTGGAATTACAGTGATCTGAAAACACTGAACACATTAAACATAACCTTTAAGACTCAGTTTCATGTATGGGAGTGTGAGGTTAACGAAATAGCTGAAAGATTATATTTGTAAGAAATCTGCCTGTTGGTGGAAGTAACATTAGTCTAGCAAATGCTACTAACATTCTCCACAGTCAGTGGCCTCTAAGGTCTGACGTTATTTATTTGATGAAGCGTTTTATTCTTGATCCATTTCCTTTTTATTTTCTTTGTATTCTTCATGCTTTCCAATGACTTAAAATTGAAAAATAAAATGTGATCTCTTGTCTACATCCAAAACCTGGAAAGCATTTGGACTGACAGAAGAACTTGGTGCTAAACAATCTATATCATTGCGTTTTACAATATTCCCTCAATATTAGACTTAGACAGCATTGACTCTGTCAGAACAAGTTGGCCAGGGATTTGAAGAAGGTCAGTTTTCGTCTATTTCTTACATCAAATACTCACAAAATGCCAAAAGGGGGTGGAAGACAGGTTGATAGAATGGTTTGGCTTGGAAGAGATGTTAAAGACTGTCTAATTCCAACCTCCCTGCATGGGAAGGGACACCTCCTAGCAGGCCAGGTTGCTCAAAGCTCAAAGTCTCATCCGATCTCTCCTTGAATACTTTCAGGGAAGGGGCATCCACGTCCTCCTTGGGCAACCTGTTCTGATATCTCATCCTCTTTCAGTTAAAAAACATAACTCCTTGTCCTATTATTACAGGTTCTACTGAAAATTTGTCCCCATCATTCTCTTCAGGTACTGAAAGTCTTCTGTGTTTCCCCAGAGCCTTTTCTTCTCCAGGCTGAACAACCCCAACTCTCTCAGCCTGTCCTTATAGCGGTGATATTCCAGACCTCTGCTCATCTTTGTGGCCCTCCTCTGGACTCATTCCAACAGCTTCATGTCCTTCCTGTGGGAAAGACAGACTCCAGAACTAGACAGAGTACTCCAGATGGTGTTTCATGAGAGCAGAGTAGAGGGGGAGAATCATCTTCCTCGACCTGCTGGTCTCACTTCTTTTGATGGAGCCCAGGATACAGTTGGCTTTCTGGGTTGCAAGCACATGTTACTGGCTTATGTTGAGTTTCTCATCAACCAACATTATGAAGTCCTTCTCCTCAGGGCTATTCTCAATTTGTTCTCTACCCTGCCCATAATTGTACTTGGGATTGCCTCCAAACCAGATGTAGGATCTTGCACTTGGCCTTGTTGAACTTCATGAGGTTAGCATGGGCCCACCTCTCAAGTCTGTCAAGGTCCCTCTGGATGTCCTCTCTTTTCTTCCCTCCAGTTTGTCAAATTTTGTCTCTTGTGTATACACTACACAAGAGTATTTAGTATTTTCTGCAAAAGCTCTGCATCAATTTGTAGGATGGCCAGAGCTTACCAAATGAGAAGCTTTACAATATTTAATTTCTCCTCACTTATGGTGCGTAATTAAACTTTGATTCTTGTTTAAAAATATACATTTTTTCATGGTCTTTTCTAGAATATTCATAATTACAATCATTGCCTTGCATAGACATTCACAGACTTGTGTATCTAAGAAAAAAATACTTTTATTTGAGTTTTGGAGGGTTTGTTTGGTTTAGGTTTTTTTGTTTGTTTGGGGGTTTGTTTTTTTTGGTTTTTTTCATTTGTTTTTTTGTTTGTTTTTTGAGTGATGAAAACCTGGAGGTTCAGATCTCTTAAAGAGCAGGCTCAGTTACTGCCTGGAAGACAAGTCAAGTCTGGCATCTTTGGCTGGATTGGATGAGACACTGAACAGCTCTTCTGATAAATTTTTATACCCTACATGGCCAGTCCCACAAATGCATGACCATTGCTACTGATTAGTACAAAAAAATCTCCATCCTATGTAGCTGCACCATTAGTGCAGCTGCAGAGACAGTTTCTCTTCTCCATCTATGACTTATCCACATTTGAGTTTGGCTTTCACCAATTCTGCAGCAGGTACTGCTTGGGGGGGCCTCAGTAAGGGGCAGACTCTCAGCCTAGGAGTTGATCAGCACACTGAAGCCCTCAAGTCATGTCTAGTCTGTGGGAGTCTGGAGAAAATATCCAGGATCATCCAAAATTCCCACCTGGACAGATCCTGTGACGATCAGTAAATGATTTGTTGTGAATGTAATTACTAGTTCAGCCTAACACCTGGACTGTTTTCTCATTCTAGTCCATTGTCTCAGATTTGCAAAGACAAGATAGAGGACCATATAGAAAATCAATGGTTTCAAGCAGCTGCGAGTGCATGAAGCACAGCCCTGACACTCAGCTCCAATAGCTCCACCACCATTATTCATCTTTGTATCTCGCTTATAACTTAAGTCCCATAGATCAAATCGAAACTCACAATCATTAGTTGTTGTGTCTTCTGTGTTAGAAAGAAAATGTCTTTTGGTAGGCAAAGTCTCTCCTCGTTTCTGCTGCCTCATCTTCTGCAGACTATCCCAGTCACAAGCCAGTCTTTGATTTACCTCTTTCACCTCATTCTTCTGATGCTCTGATCCTTGATCTGACCCCTTCTCTTTGGGTTGTTCCAGTCAGTGTACCTAAGATGGTCATACCAATCCACACCCGTTTGTATTACCACTTCTAATCTATTTTTCAGGGATCATCATTGCAGCCCCCAATTTCCTTTTATTCCAAATTTTCTTTCTAGTTTTCAAGGTCACCACACAACCTCCTCATATTTACGCAGTTCACCTGAGACTTAGGAAGGTGGTGTTTACCCTTCCTCTGCCCTAGGCTAACCTCTTTGTCCATTAATGCACGGTATCCTACTTTTTCTTTAGCTCTTTGTTGGATTTTGGTTTCCTGTCTCCCAGTTCCATTTCTCATTTTCATCCCTAACTTCTAGTGTGTTTCTCCCTGAATCTCCTGCACTTTCTAAGCTCCTTACAGGGACTACTATTCCAAAACTCCTTATCCTAATCTGCTTCCTCTGCCATCCCAGGTATTTTCAGCATTTTTCTGTTTTTCACTCAAATCCCTCTCTCCTTCCCATTGGGGAGGTCAGCAGCAGGAGAGGCACAGCACATAGATGGACAAGAGGCCTCCAAACCTTCCCAGAAGACCCAAATAGCACCAGCAAGTCAGTGGGGCTCACCATGTACGGTTGCCATGGAAACATACACAGATGGACACTACGACATCAGTATCCACCAGAGCCACTGAAAGAGGAGGTTTTTTCAAAGGCCTGTACATTTGCCAAATTTAGGCAGTTTCTCTCAGGGGTAGTGCAAGGCTCATAACTGACAGAAGAATTGAACCTCACCAGCTTTTCAGCTCATGTGCCAAAACTCAGATGGATCATCTTATTAAAAATGTACTAAATTTTCTTACTGCAGTGAAAATCTCCCCCTCCTCCCTTCCTTTCACTCTCAGAAGCTGCAAAAAAGCTAATGTTAAAATTTTATAAACAATATCAAACATTCTGGCTCCAGCAGCTGTTGAGGACAGCTTACCCTTTACTGTCTTACAGCGGAAGATAAAAGTTAAAAGAAAACGAAAACAGGGACTTGAAATAGGAAATATCAAGAAATGTGAGTTATGGGCAGTCCTACTGATTCCTCCTATATGAAAGAAACCACAGTAAATTGGCCTAGATTTCCAATCAGATTTGCTTTATGTTGGGTTTTTTTGCACTTTGCCTTATGCCCCAAACCCATAAATGCAGCAAAACTCAGGCTGTACAGCTATCGGTATGCTTGTATTAATAAGGAGGGCCTATTCCAGTGGATCTAGACAGGAGCTTATCCTATGAAGTAATATTAACTATTGGATACAGTAGAAATACAGAAAAATATTTGCACAGAAAGCTCCATAGAGATCTAAAAGAAAGTTAGTAAACCTTTCCTTTCTGTTCTCTCTCTGTATGTGCTGTGCTGTTGCCTTAAGACTGAATCACTCCTTGCTCTAGGTAGGCCTATTCTTTCTTAGAGCAATTTATTGCCTATGAAATGCTTGTGCTTTTTCTAGAACAACAGGAATTTTAGTTCTGCTGTAAGTTTTATAATAGCTTTAAAAGGGATGAAATGAAATGGATGCTTTTTCATACATTCCTATTTTTCTCCATTTATGTTTTTGCCTTTTTTTTTCTTTCTTTTTTCTCTTTTTTTCTCATTGTGATGGAAATTTTCCATCTTAAAGACAGGACTTGCTGCTACCACAGCCATTGATCTAAATTTGCTAAGCTGCCTGTCCAGGTGTGAACTGAGATCCTTCCTTTCTTGCTCTTATTTCCCAGATACATCTTTCCTTCTCTAACCCTCCTCCACTGTTTTTTAATTTCTTTGCTTCCCCAAGCATCTCCAGATGGCAAAAAAATTTGTTGTTTCCTTATAGCTTATTTGAAATCTCTTTTCAGTCATTTCCATTGCAGTCCCACTAGTTCCTACTTTCTGCTCACATGCTACTTTTGATCAGTGAGCAAATTCTCCAGCTGTGCTGCTTAGCATGATGTGAAACAAGCTGATTAGTAACAACAGCAACAGGAGAAATTAAAAAAGAAACAAGAAACCATTACAAAAACCTAAAACCCCAAACCCCCTCCTTCACAGTTTTCACTTAACATTTAACCCTTCTTCCTTTTAGGAAGATCATTTTTTTCTAAACTGTTTACCTACAGACTTCCAGTGAATCCAGAATTCATATTCTATGTAAAATGCACTGGAAAAAACAAAACAGTTACTGCATCTACTGCATCCAAACAGCTGAAAGATATGTGATGCTACCATTAATGTAGAAATATATATATATATGTAGCCTGTCAGAGCAGAGTCACCTGTAGCAGGTCACATACAAATGCATCCAGGTAGACTTTGAATGCCTCCAGGAAAGGAGTCTCCACAACCTCCCTGGACAGCCTGTACCAGTGTCCTGTCACCCTCACAGTGAAAAAAATCTTCCTAATATTTATACAGAGCCACCTATGCTCCAGGTGGTAGCTGTTTCCCCTTGTCCTGTTATTAGCCACCCCTGAGAAAAGCTTTACTCTATCCTCCTGGCACTCACCCCTTACATGTTTAAGGGGCGAGTTTATAAACATTTATAAACATGTTTATAAACACTGATAAGGTCTCCCCTCATTCTCCTCCAAGCTGAAGAGACCCAGCACCCTCAGCCTTTCCTCATAAGGGAGATGTTCCACTCCATTAATCATCTTGGTCGCTCTGCACTGGAATCTTTGAAGCAGTTCCCTGTCCTTCTGGAACCGAAAGGCCCAGAACTGGACACAATATTCCAGATGCAGCCTCACCAGGGCAGAATAGAGGGGGAGGAGAACCTCTCTTGACCTACTAACCACCCCCCTTCTGATGCACCCCAGGATGCCATTGGCCTTGGCCACAAGGGCACATTGTTGGCTCATGGCCATCCTTCCATCCACCAGCACCCCCAGGTCCCTTTCACCTCTGCTGCTCTCCAACAGCTCAGACCCCAACCTGTAATGGTACCTGGGCTTGTTCTTTCCCAGATGTAAGACTTCACACTTGACCTTGTTGTAATATATTAAACTTCTCCCTGCCCAACTCTCCAGTCTGTGTAGGTCCCTCTGAATGGCAGCACAGCCTTCTGGGGTGTCAGCCACTCCACCCAGTTTTGTGTCATCAGCAAACTTGCTGATAGGACACTCCATTCCCTCATCCAGGTAATGAATAAATATAATGAATTCATTGAACAAATATATTGAACTTCAGGGAAGTTCAACTTCCAGGGATGGGTCTTCAACCACTTCCATGGGCAACTTGTTCCAGTGTCTCACCACCCTCATGGTGAAGAACTTCTTCCTAACATCTAACCTAAGTGTACCCTCCTCTAGTTTGAAACTACTCCTACCACTAAACAACATCCTAAAAAGTCCCTCAGTGTCCTGTAGGCCCACTTCTGATAATGCAAGGCTACAATAAGGTCTCCAAGGAGCCTCCTCCTCTCCAAACTGAATCACCCCAACTCTCTCAGTCTGTCTTCATAGGAGAGGTGCTTCATCCCTCTGATCATCCCCATGGCCCTGCTCTGGACACACTCCAACATATCCATGTCTTTCTTGTAATAGGGGCTCCAGAACTGGACACAGAAGTCAAGGTGGGGTCTCATGAGAGCAGAGCAGAGGGGGAGAGTCACTTCCCTCAACCTGCAGGCCACAGTTCTCTTGATGCAGCCCAGGATCCATTTGGCTTTCTGGGCTGCAAGTGTACACTGATGGCTCATACTGAACTTCTCATCCACCAGCACCCCCAAGTCCTTTTCCTCAGGTCTGCTCTCAAGCCAATCACTGCCCAGCCTATATCAGTGCTTGGCATTGCCTTGACCCAAATGCAGGACCTTGCACTTGGTCTTTTCGAACTTCATGAGATTGGCATGGGCCCAACTCTCCAGCCTGTCAAGGTCCCTCTGGATACCATCCCTTGCCTCCAGTGTGTCAGCAGCACCACGCAGTTTGGGGTCATCAGCAAACTTGCTGAGGGTGCACTCATTGCCCCCATCCATGTTGACAACAAGGACGTTAAACAGGACTGGCCCCAACACTGATCCTTGAGGAACTCCACTTGTCATTGGCCTCCACTTGGACATGGACCAACTGACAGCCACTCTTTGGGTGCAGCCACCAAGCCAGTTCTTTATCCACCAAGTGGTCCATCCATCAAACCCATGTTTTACCAGCCTGGAGACCAGGATGTCGTGTGGGACTGTGTTGAAGGCTTTGCTCAGGTCCAGGTAAATGATGCTGGTTCCTCTTCCCTCATCTATTGGTATTGTGACCTTCTCATAGAAGGCCATCAGGTTTGCCAGGCATGACTTGCCCTTGGTGAAACTGTGTTGACTATATCCAGTCACATCTTCATTATTCTTCTGCTCCAGCAGTGCCTCCAGGAGGATCTTCTCCATGATCTTACCAGGCACTGAGGTGAGACTGAATGGCTGGTAGTTCCCCGGATCTTCCTTCTTTCTGTTTTTTCAAAATGGGGGTTATGTTTCCCCTTTTCCAGTCAGTGGGGACTTCACCAGACTGCCATGACTTTTGGAATATAACAGAGAGCAGTTTAGCAACCACATCTGCCAGTTTCCTCAGTACTCATGGGTGTATCCTATCAGGTCCCACAGACTTGTACACTTTCAGGTTCTTCAGATGGTCACAAACCTGATCTTCACTTACAATGGGCAGTTCTTCCTTCCAACCCTTGCCACTGCCATCTGTGACTTCAAGAATGTGGCTGGAGCCCTTGCTAATGAAGGCTGAGATAAAGAAGTCATTGAGAATCTCAGCCTAATCCATGTCACTTGTCACCAGTTCACTTGTTTCCTTTCTGAGGGGGCCCACACCTTCCCTAGTCTTCCTTTTGCTGTTAATATACCCACAGATATTTTTGATATTCCCCTTGATCTCCCTGGCTAGATTTAGTTCTAACTGAGCTTTGGCTTTTCTAACCAGGTCTCTTGCTGCTTGGACAGCTTCCTTGTAGCTGTCCTTTCTTCCATTTCTAGTAGAGTTTCTTTTTGTGTGAGTGTGTGTTCAGGAGCTCCATGTTCCTCCAGGCAGATCTCCTAGCATTCTTTCCTGCCTTCCTCTTTGTCAATATAAGGTGCTCCTGGACACAGAGAAGGTGATCCTCAAATTCAAGTGCTTCATTATCACTGCAGGCAAGGTTGTCCCTGAGCCTCACATTGATCACCAGCCCTCCCCTATTGCTGAGAACAAGGTCCAGCATAGCACCTTTTCTTGTTCGTTCCCCTACCATTTGGAGGAGGAAGTTATCACCTATGCATTCCAGGAACATTCTGGATTGCTGATGCCTTGCTGTGTTGTCCTTCCAGCAGATGTCAGGGTGGCTGAAATCACCTATGAGGACCAGGGCCTGTGAATGCAAAGCCTCCTCTAACTGTCTATAGAGGGCCACATCTGCTTGGTTCTGCTGGTCAGGTGGCCTATAGCAGACCCCTACTGTAACATCACCTTCTCCCTTCTTCCCTTTAATCTTAACTCATATGCACTCAATCAGTTTGTTGTCCTTCCCCAGGTGGAGTTCCGTTGATTCCAGTTGGTCTCTGATGTAGACAGCACAACCTCCTCCCCTCCTACCCTGCCTATCGTTCCTAAAGATCTTGAATCCATCTATCCCTACATTCCAGTCATGGAATATATACTCATACATATATATACATAGAAGACTTCATAAAAAACATTAATTCTTTCCAGATACTAAAGACTTAGTATCTGGATTCCTTATGACGATGTTTTTATTTCTGGAGATGCTTGGTACCATATTAATGATGTAGTCTTGCTATACATTCTGAGAGGAAAAGTAAAAAGAGTGAGAGAATGCAGTGAAACTTAAAATGTAAAACATTCTTCAGCAGCAGGATCATTTTATTTTAGAAAATCATGGTAGACATGAAAGAATAAATTGAAACGTGAATGGAACAATGGAGAAATAGGAAGTCCTCATTCCCCAAACCTTGATTTTTACAGTGTGCTTAGAGAGAGTCAGATACCTTCCAGCTGAGTGCTTTAGTCAGAGGATTTGATCCTTTTTCACCCTGGTCTCACTTGGTCTCTCTGTAAGTGACATATTTGGCACTGCTGTGTATGCAGCATCAAGCACCAAACACAAGAAAGCCTTACTACATTTTCACTAACCACCCTCTTGTTGAGTTTTGAACAGAGCTCAAATCCCTGCAGGCCATGTACTTCCCAAAACCAGATTTCCTTCTCTGTTGCCAAGATGTGTCTACACTAATAAATGGAACAGGTCTAGGATGCAGACTTGGGCATTCAGCCATAATTTTCCACACCAATTAGCTGCAAGCATATACCCTGGACCTTTTGACCAAGCTAAAATTTCTCAGGTTCAGGTGTGGTTTCCAATAGTCAAAATAAATGACACGACCTAGGTTAGCTAAATAGACACCTGCTGTGACTTGCCACATACCCTTATGGTCAAATGGTTGTTCTGGACCATTTTATTTAGTAGTACATGCATAGATAAAATCTGCCCATTATCACAGTCAGTTTAACAGCAAAAGGTTCTGGCTTCCTAAGAATGTTTCTCAGTTCCAGCTTCACAGAGATACTGAATCTCACACAAGTATTTCAGTCCATTTTGAGAGAGATTTTACTTAAGCCTGTCTTTCTGAGGTTTTCTGTTGGGAATTACAGTCCAGGCATTTAATTTCTCTTATTTAGCAAGTGGCATACTCCGGTTACATACTCTCACAGCCTGAACCCTGCCCCCTAAAGACATGGGTGAAGAACCTTCAGTTTTGTATTGCAAAATTTTCTGAAATGCCCACATTCCTATTTAATTCTCAGCCAACATACGCTCCTAGCTAAGCTTGAGTAGCTTTGCTTCATTTCTCATCTGTTGTCATTTCTCCTCTTCTAGGTTAATTGCTTAACCTCTCATTTCACATGCTAGTATAAGCAGAATACCAGCCGGTAGACATCACTGAGTATTTGTTTTTATCTCTTGTGTTTGCTGCTAACAAAATCCCCTCAGGGCAATTTGAGAAGTGTCCTTCTGCATCACCTTTATGCTACTGTACTCTGGAAATGAACTGTAAGAGAGTAATAAGTAATTTCAGATAAGCTTATGTTTGCTTTGGTTTGGGTTGTTTTGTCCCAACAGATTATGTACTGCTTCTTTTACTTGAAGTAATACATTCAAAACACTCCCAGAAATACCTACCTAACAGGAAAAGGACATACCCTAAAATTATCTGATAAGAAATGTAGAGCTGCCTGCTTAGTGAGCGTGCATTTCTGCATATGGGAGCTGACAAATGGTGGGAGCAGGAGGTTAGATGTGACAGCCCTATCCCTATCCTAAGCTGACTAGGCAGTAAGATCAACCTTGAGTTACCAGTTTGGGAACAGAGCTCCCCTACACGTTCGTCTGAGTTACTGGCTGTGCTTAGAGGAGTGTGTATTGATACATGACCAAATTAAATCATGCTGGTTTTCACCAAATCTTCGTGCTCATCGGAACAGCTTGCAAAGGAAACCTGTCATTTTCAGCACTTTCTTGTCTTCTTAATATTTGTGCCAACTGCTAGTTTTGTTTGTGAGGAATTCAAGTTTCCTTCAATTCCACATAATCACACAGAATCACAGAATGTTAGGGGTTGGAAGGATCCTCTGGAGATCATCTTGTCTAGCCCCCTGATAAGGCAGGTTCACTTAGAGCAGGTTGCACAGGATTGTGTCCAGACAGGGTTTGAATCTCTCGAGGGAAAGAGACTGCACAGCCTGCCTGAGGAGCCTTTTCCACTGTTGTTGCCCTCACAGCACATGTTTTTCCTTATGTTCAGATGGAACTTCCCATACTCCAGTTTATACCTCTTGCCTCTTTTCCTGTCATTAGGCACCACTGACAAGAGTCCTCCTGATACCTGCCTCATAGTTATTTATTATCACTGATAAGATCCCTTTTCAGTCTTCTCTTCTCCAAGCTTAACAAACCCAGGTGTCTCAGCCTTTCTTCATGAGAGAAATGCTCCAGTTTCCTAATCATCTTTCTGGTCTTCCTCCGGACCCTCTACAGTAGTTGTCTTTCTTAAACTGGTGTGCCCAGAACTAGACACATTACTCCATATGTGGCCTCACCAGAGCAGAGTAAAAGGGAAGACAATCTTCTTTGACCACTCTTCTTAATGAACCCCAGGATGCTATTGCCCTTCTTGGCCATAAGGGCAGATTTCTGGCTCATGGTTCCTGAGCTGAGAAAATGGGGTGGGACTGAAGTGGTGAAGAAGTCCATGTATATGAAATGGAAAATGTGTTTTTAAGCACAGACAAACCGATATTTATGCAGGATAATTTTAAGCCCTGTCTTCAAATTGTGCTTGATGCTACATATTGTAAAGAAAAGACTCATTCTCCTGCTTGCAGTTGACATCCTTAATTTATTTTGTGTATTACACTGCTGTAGAATTGCTAAGCAACACACAGCAGATGATGGAAATTGCATCAGCCCATACTGTTTTCAAAACAGTGAAGTCATTGCTCCACTTTCTCACACCATTATAAAATACCTAAACTGTAATTAGGAATTGGTCTCAAGGAGTTCTCAGATGGAAAAAGCTAGCTGCCATATTTTTTTGTGTAATGTTGAGCATCATTTTACCACTCTTAATGAAAGTATACTGGTATGTCAATCTATCTCCACTGAAGCACAAGACATCTTGGAACCTATCTGTAATACCCTATTTCATTCTTGGTTTTCTTTCCAAGTAATAGGGTTATTTAATCTACATTTTACTGATTTTCTTTTTTAATTGCTTCAAAACAATGAAGTAACACATCCCTTTCTCTATTTGTGATATTTGGAATGATGAACCATCTACTGTTCCTGAAGATATGTTGGGACCATTTCAGAAACAGAATTTCAAAACACCTCAGGGATGCTCTGTATACACCCAGTATAGTCCTTTGTATTTCTCAGATATTTCCTCCAACATCTCAGCCATATTAACACAGGTTAGAAATGGTAGCTCCAAATTGCTCAACAAAGATGTTCATCCATGTTCAAGGAAACCATTTTCAGTCTCCAAAGACTTCAGACCTGCTCTGAGACACCAGAAGGATGACACTTGTCAGAGACATGAACACCTATAATGACTTATCAACAAGATGGATTAATGTGCAAGTTGCTTTATATGCTGAAAAGCAGGAAAGATTTCTGCTCCAGTTCCATAATCCTATAAAACAAGTAGTAATCTTTGCATCAGATTCCTGCCAAAAGTTAGTATTGCTAAATAAGAACCTTATGAATGATACTCAATCTAGTTAATTTTAAGCATATAGGAATAAATAAACTGTGCACATAAGCATATATGCCTGTGTTCATGCATGTGCTCTGTGATTAACAGAGCTGAAAATTGCGAAACAAATTCTATTCACAAAAGTAGAATAAATGGCATGCAACATTTTTAGTGACAAGTAAGATTAATTACAATACTCAGCTGGTCTATGACAAATTAATGATCTTAACTGTTTATTTTTCAGCTGCCAGATGGACTGAAGCAGAATAGTTTGTGCCATGCATCTAGGGACAAGAAAAATCTCTAAAATACAGATTTATGTTTAATTGTTTCTGACAAGAACAGTTTGTACCTCCAAACCATGAAAATGTGTAATTCCAATTTTCAACTAAAGAAACAGTTGTCTATTTCCATAGCACTGTCCAAAGGTAAGGCTGTATTATATCCATTCTCCAAAAGGGCACATTGGACAAGAGATTTTAACTGATTGGATTTTAGATTACACTGACTTGTATTTAATTGATAGTATTTAAGGATCTGTGAGCTTTGCCTTAACTCCACAAATAGCCCTGCTCACTTTCATTGACACCAAGAAAAGCAATATGGTGTGAATAAGAAAAAAATCTCACAAATTCCAAACTTCAAATCCCTACCATATTTTGATCAGAAAATAGCAGGGCCCATAAGACTTCATAAGAGTCTGTTTTGAAACTAGTGTTCCAAAGTTTGGAAGGAAGTGTGGGGTTTACGTAAGTCCAGCTGGCAGTGTTGCTGAAGTGCTGTTTACACCTGGCTGGCACTGGTTAGCTGGACTGTGATCCCCTGATGCAACTGGACATCAGCTCTCTTTGCATTGGGGTGATGGCACCCCATGGGGTCTGAAGTGCAAATGAAGTCACAGCCTGACCCTTTTGTTTATATAATTAGAATGATCACAGGGGAACAAGATCTTTGAAGCTGCAACTGCTGCTCCAGCTGCACCCAGCTGATAGTTTGATGCATCAATGAAAACAGCATGCATGCTGACATTTGATGACTAATAAGCAATCCCAGGAAACTCTTCCAAACAAGCTGTGTACATCTGTGTGTATGTACGTATATCCACTTTTAATTTGCACTTAAGTAATTCTGCTTGTGATTTACTGATGTTTCCAATCCCTTTCCCATCTCTCCATGTACCAGCAGGAGCTTATTATGTAAGATAAATCAAAAACTCTTGATTTCACTGATGGAGGCTGATGTGCATAGGAAATTCTTCTATTTATATTCTTATTGCTAGATATGGGTATCTGTAGAATTTACACAACCCACAAACCTGAAGGATTTAATCCACTAAATGTTTTACTGTGGTAGAGAACTATAGGCCATACGATAATGAAGAAAGATGTTTTAGTTATTGCTGAGCGGTGCTTACCCAGCATTAAGGCCTCTTCTACATCTCACATATTCCCACCAGAAAGTATGCTGGGTGTGCACAAGAAGTTGGGAGGGGACACAGCTGGGACCGCTGACCTCAAATGACCACAGGGATGTCCCATATCATATGATATCAGGTTCAGCATATTAAACTGGGAGAGGAGGTAGGAAAGGGGGGACATTAGGAGTGATGACATTGCAAGCAACCATTACACATGATGAAGCCCTGATTTCCTGGAGATGGCTGAACACTTCTCTGCACCTGGGGAGTATTGAATGAACTTCCTCATTTGCTGTGCTTGCACACACAGCTTTTGCTTTACCTATTAGGCTGTCTTTACCTTAATCCTCAAGTTTTCTCACTTTTACCTTTCTGATTCTCTCCCCCATCCCACCAGAGCAGAGTGAATGAGTGTCTGGGTGGTCCTTGATTGCCCCCTGGAGTTAAACCATGACAAAGATTTACCATTTGGTTTGCCATTTACCAAATAGAGAATACCTGAAAGGCCATTTCAAAACCATGCCAAAGAAAACAAGTATCTGAGGGTTTTCTTCTCCCTTCACTTGTAATAAGTAGTTTCTAATGTCTGCCTTCAGAAATTTTTTGAGATGAGAGAAATTTTCTATACCTATGTACTCTGAGCATCCTAAACAGTTTTTTTTTTACATCTCCTCCACCCCGCCCCCATTCCATGTTTTAAGATTACAAATGGGTTTATGCTGAGCTTGACTGAAAATTGTTTCCCTGTGCCATCTAGTGGATCTTATTTGTAAATGTACGATAGATGGTGTTTGAAGTATTTCATCCACTGCTGTATTGCCAGGACTTGTTATAGTTTGGGGGCTTTTTTCAAGCGTAATGCTTCTGGAAGCTAAAACTGATGTAAACATTTATCTATTCCTCATTTTTAACAGCATTCTAAATCTTAATTTCCTGCAAGAATAGAGGAGCACAAAAGTTAATTTTTCACCTGGAAAAAACAATTTTAAAGCAGAATGAAAATTTGTTCTGTAGTTTGCAAACAGAACAAATTCTGTATTTTGGGAGCTGATACATATACCTCATGGGCTTTTTCAATATATTGCTCCAGTGAAACAGTCTTATATTAAATAAAAAATAGTTGCTGATTGCAGGAAAACTTTGCAAAAGTAATCAAAATTGTAGAGTTGCTCACTTGGTAAAGGCAAACCATTTGCTTTTCCTAGTTGCTTCAGCAACTTCCATGAAGTAAAATGTCAGACAACAAAGTAAATTAATACTCTCAAGTATTTTTCAAGTATCTCACTGAAATACTTTATTTAAAGTTGCTAATAATGAGACAGCTGCAGTTATTCTTCAGGCTACAGTAATTTTTTTTTTTCATTTCCTGTCATATTTCTATATGCTTAATTCAAGTTCCTCAACTTAAACTAATCACATACTATTTGTTCATCTTTAATGCTGCCCCCAAAACACCCATTTGATTATTTTTATTGAAGGGTGTTTCATTTATTGGTCATAAACCCCATAAAACTTATTTTCTAACAAGATAAGAGAAAGGGTCAAAATTATGTGCTTACATTAAAAGAAAATAGTCCTTGGGACTGTAGTTTTTGCTTGGTAATTTTACCTTTTTTGGTCACTTTGATGACAGTCCTAACTAATGGTGACAGAAATTAAAATTTATCCTGTAAGTAAAGTAATACAAGCAATTTACATTATAGTACTTCCAATTTGAAAATTATAGAGAAATGAGAGACATGAGAATGTAATTCTCATTGAACTTATTTGTTTTGAAATAAAATTTATAATTTTCAACTAAAGTTAGATGAAAACATCTCTGTTCAGAATAGAAGCTGACTATGGATAAAACCCTGTTTTTTGTCTTCATGTTATGAGTCTATTGTGAGAAGAAGTTGTATTTAGTTAGGACTTAACTTTGGCTTTCAAAGCTTACATAACTGTTACTTTGAGAGTCTCTCATTTCCATGCATTCATGTCTGCTTTACAGCTAACCAAGAATTACTTTACCATGTCTTATTTAGCTTTTGTGTTTAATTTCTAGAATTAGAAAAAAAAAGATGGCCCCTCAGTGGTAAAAAGATCATGAATTAGTCTTATACATTGAAATTAACATGGCAAAGTATTAAAATCAAACTCAAGTACATTTTTCATTGCTCCTTGCTTTTTATGAAAATCAGCATGATGGTAATCATGAGTAATCTTGCACTACAGATCTGGAGCTCTAACTCCATCTCTCCAGAGTCACCTCCCATGATGTGGGGTACTTTTCCACAGCATTACACTGCTTTACATTCTTAACTGCATACTCTACTAAGTAAGACAGGATAAACATTAGCTGGCCTCTGAACCAGTCCTTTGCCAGGCATGTAACTGAGTGACAGGATGTACTTTTGGATTTATTTTTCCAGTAAAAAGAGGGATAAGGGACAGCTGGTGTGAAATATGTTCATCTGATTTGTGTCAATGTGGAACAATGCTAGGGTCACATAATGAAATGTGACCTTCTCTCTTACATACCCTTGTACAACCACAAGCCTAAGATGTATATAGTTCCTGAGTTTTTTTGTAAAAGCCACCTGATGAACATTCATGTTCAAACCAGTGTTGCTAACCCCATTGTGCTGTGTAGGAGAAGCCTATAAAGCGCATGTGTAATGTTTGGGGTCGTCTGAAGGGCGAGCTGAGGAAAGGACCTTAAGAGGTGAAGAGGGCATGCACTGAAGAGGATACACCTATTCCTGGAATTCATTTGCAAGGACCAACCTTATTTAAGATCAGGGTTGGGGTTTTTTGTTGTTCATTTGTGGCTTTTTTGGTTGGTTGTTTTTGTTGGGTGGGGTAGGGTTTGGGAGGTGTTTTTTTGGGGGGGAGTGGGGGAGTGGGTTTGATGGTTTGTTTGTTTTCAGTTTGCCCTGTTTTGGTTTGGTTAATGATGAATTAAACTGATTTTTCTCCCGAGTTGAGTCTGTTTTGCTCGTGACCATAACTGGCAAGTGAAACCCTCTTAGACCTTGTCTTGACCCATGAGGTTTTAGATGGATTTCCTCCTCGCCATCCTGAAATGGGGGAGGGGGAGTGAGTGGCTGTGTGGTCCTTTGTTATCGGCCAGGCTTAAACCAGGACAGACTCCTGGAAGAAAGCTTCGGGTATATACCAGTTGATGGAGAAGATATTTGGTGGTGACTTGAAAATCGCATGCCACCAACACTGTAGTATCACTGAAGGTCAGTTTTAATTATTAGGATTTTTTGTAATAAAAGCTGTGAAGAATCACTTTTGCAGTAAAGCCACTCCAGATGATCCACTGTTGAGCAAAACAAATGACCCTTGATTAATGCATGTAAGTTATAATTGGAGGGAAAAACTGAGACAGAAAATATCCAATTCCCAGTTCAATGTAGCGGTTTCAACTTAGTGCTTTACAAACATTTTATTAACTAATGGAACCAACATTTCAATAGAGGTCAACTCCTATGGTTTTTTTTAGTCTGGCCTAAATATCCTTAAATCTGCCTCCCTAAACTTGGAAGGTGGGTGGTTTGTGATAATAATTAACATAATGACTTCATTTGGAACTTTTTCATAGAGCATGTCCCACTGCACATGCTGCTTCTAAGGTATGAAGCACAACACATCATGCTGAGCTATTATCTCATTATATGAAGTTCTGGCAATGCTTTAAGTGAAAAGGCACTCGTTACTTACTCATTACTTATTGTTAGTTACTTTGCTGTTAAATTATAGTAATATTTTAAGATTACCCAATAAACCAGTTTCATTCCTAGTCAGGGAGTGATTAAGTCTGCAAGGTCCTTCTCAGAAAGATTTCTGTGATCCTGATTGCACAGCAGTGCAGTTGGGCACCTAAAGGTCAGGTTAATCATTTAAGACTTCATATATAGGCAAGGAGAAAGAGAAGCACATTCCAGGGTGGAATGGGCAGCCCAGGGAGGTGATGGATTTTTGATCCCTGGACATTTTTAAAAAGAGACTGATGAGGCATTCAGTGCCATGGTCTGGTAACTACAGTGGTAATGAATTAAGGGTTGGACTTGATGATCTCAGAGGTCCTTTCAAACCTGGATGATTCTGTGATTCTGTGATTTGATAAAGTGACTTGAAGTAATTAGGAAAAACTCTACTTAGAACTGCTTCCTGAGCAGAGAAAACCAGAATAGGTATATGTTTTAGAGAATCTTCACTCAATAGTATTTTTTTACTGCTAGAAATTTAAACAAGGATAGTGTACTTCAGCTGCAATTTAGAACTTAACTTTCTACTTTTAATTTTTAAGTAAATTTCCACTGAAATTCATTTCCTTGTGCTCTAAATAACTAAGTTCAAAAGATTTGCATATCCACTTTTTTTTTTTTAAATAGCCAATTTCATACAAATAAAGATTTCTTCATTTGGCATGGTTGTGGCTGTGACTTTTGCATTAGCTGTCATCTAATTTTCATGAAGGTGTCAAAAAGAAAGAAAAAAATGTGCACAAATTTCCCTATTACTCACACTGCCTCAGTTTCCACTGAAAATGGGAAGAATTATTGCCTAGTTGATATGCAGATTAACTATTTGAAACCAGAGTACCACCATGTTCATGTGATCATAAATACGTTACAGCAACACAAGACAATGCCTCAGCAGCTAGGAGAAACAGGGTGACATAAGTAATATCTTTTTAATAAGATTCAGACAATGCAGGGCTAGGAAAGCAGATGAGTGTCCAATATGTGGACCCTCTGATATGCCTGTTACTTCCGTTTTGCTCAGTCTTAACAATAAAGGTGGTAGGTGAAGACACAGAAAGAGCAGTTTTTTGTTTGTTGTTTTTTAAGAAGAATATTTAAGCAATGTTCCTCCAAGAACATTTACCATGTCCTTTCCTGCTGCAGATCTGACTAAAATTACTTCTTGTTCTTGGCCTGTCTGGGACTGTTGTGCAGGATCCTGTCTCCAGCAGCAGAAAGAAATGGAACGGAATAGAATGGAATGGTGTAGAGTAGAATATTTCAGTTGGAAGGGACTTACAATGATCATCTAGTTCAGCTGCCTGAGCAATTAAGGGCTGACCAAATTAAATAAGGTTATTAAGGGCATTGTCCAAATGTTTCTTAAATACTGACAGGATTGGGTCATCAACTACCTCTCTAGAAAGCCTGTTCCAGTGTTTGATCACCATCTTGATAAAGAGGTGCTTCTTAGTTCTATCACCAGATCATAGTGAGAAGAGATCAGAACCTCCCTTTCCAACTTTCTTTCCTCAGGAATCAGTAGAAAGCAATGACATCACCCTCAGCCTCCTTTTCTCCAAACGAGACAAGCCCCAAGTCTAGTTCTTCCAGCCCTTTCACCATCTTTGTTGCCCCCCTAATCTGGACACATTCAAGGACCTTAAGATCCATTTTAAGTTGCATTTTAAACTGCACTTGTTAGTCAAGGTGAGGCTACACCAGTGCTTCAGTATAAAAGGTTTTATATTAGAAAGTTAATCACAAATCTCCTCTTTTCTTTGACTTAAACATTCTTTTCTCTTTCTGTTCAGTCTATACTTGATTGTATAAAACTGATTTGCACCTGTGTGTTAATGACATTTGAGGAGTCTGAGACAGTATGATTTGAACTGCTCTTCACATCACCTAAACATTAATCTTTAGTGATGCCTTCTCAATTGCCAGTGTTAATGCATCTGATGCACTGCAGGTTATACATTCTAACAGACGACCTAGTGCTTTGCCCACTGAGGAAAACTAACTTCCTTAATACAAACAGAGCAGCATCCTTCACTGGTCCTGAAATTACTAAGGTGCTTACCCTCATGGAGGTTTCAGGTCACCTCCTACTCTAAGCACATTCATCTGCAGCCTGGAAGGGAAGATCTGTCTGACCTAACTTGAGAATTCCTCAGGGTCGATGCTCACAACTTGGCTGCTTTAATTGACAGACTGAAAGAGGCACTCAGAGCATGTGATTCATCTCACCTATCTCTAATGCCTACTTTAGCATAAAATAAATTGTGCTCTGCAGCTGCTCATATTTCTCTGCTAACTATAATGGAGACTGATTACCTAGGGAGCACCAACCGATTAGCTCAGATGCCGGTGCCAGTGTCTGGTCACAGATTAATTCCAATCATTGTGAGCATCAGTTAATGAAGATATATTCAAGGCAGCTTTAAATCTGCAGCAGCTCAACACAAACCTGCCACATGTGGCCAAATCTGAGCTCCATGCATCACAATGTACTGATCTCCTTGCCAGGGCTAACTGTTAGTCCAAATCTGGCTCTGCAGCAGGGTGCTTCAGCAGGGCACAGCCATCTCCAGTGTTGAGAATCAATGCTTCTCAGTACTTTCTGTTCACTGGATCAGCCAAAAGTAACACAGCAGTAGCCACAAAAGGCTGAGGTAGAGCTAAAGTGCTCTGCTTTCCACTGTAGATAAACTTTATGTACTTGATTCTCAATAGACTGTCATGCCACTTTGACTATGAAGGAAAGCAGTCTTCGCACTGATGTCAGAGGGGATGTTTAGTCCCCTTTGGAAACAGGATTTGTAGATCTTTGCATACAGAATTTTTCAAAGTCTGCAAACGGCTCTCTCAGGATCTTTTAATTAACTTTTAAAAAATAAAAAAAAAAACAAAAAAACCCACAAGCTTCAGTATAATTGTCCCTTCTCTTTTTTACCATTTGACCTGAATAGAAATCAGATCTATAGGTTTAATTGCCCTCCTATTGTGACCACTTAATGCAATCACTGACTCCTTGCACTGTCAGCTAAGCTTGACCTAAAGCTAATGCTCTACATGCTGCATGCTGACAAACTGAATATTTGACTTGATGTATCTTCCATTTATTTACAGCAAGACATGAACACAAATGCAAAAGAATCTGTTCACAGTTTTTTGATTGTATTAATATTTTCTCAAATGACTTGCATGCTCTGGTGAATTTCCATATTTCTTTACAGTGATTGCCCTTATACAATGGTAGAAAAATGCCTGAAAACTTATGACTTTTTATATTGCAATGTTATGTTTTACTAACATGAAATTACAAATCAGAGATCAACCCATAAATTCCCTGACTGTACTTTATTATTCACTTCTCAATTAAATCTGCTTGCAATAAACACCAGAGAGGCTGTCTGTCAAACAGGAAAATAATGCTTCTGCTTTCTTGGGAGAAAGTATGGAGAAGTAGGCAATAAAACAGTTCAGGATGCAGAGACAGACCTAATGTCAAATTAGAATTACCATTCAGATCTCTTGTTCATTTAATTAATTTTTAAAGATTAGGTGTTTTTCAGTTACACATATTAATATTCAGTTAAGATATATTAGGTAGTATATGCTTATCCATAAAAAGTTTATAGATCCTAAAAATATCCTCCAACTTCCTAAATATGATTCAAACAGCCCTAAACTATAGTCTAAAAAGCCCTACAAAGTTTCCTGCTTCCACTCAATGCCAAGAACACCAATAGCTTTACTCTAAATATAATCTGAGAAAGCGCTCTGATTCATTGGCAAGAGAGCATATCTGAATGCAGTATAAATTGGATTAGTTCAATAGTTTCATCTTTCATTGTGATATCCTTTATTTTGTGAAATTCAGAATGCTACTGTTATTCCTCAGGTTGGGAGTCAGCAACTTTTTTTTTTTTCCATTATGTAATTCTTTCTATGAGCAGCTTAGCAGATTTGTATTGCTGTGATGTTTCTCAGTCAGCCAGTAAAGCTAAATGCCACTTCAATCATCCCCAGTGGAGAAGTCTAAGTCAATGACCTTGTCCCGGTTTTGGCCAGGATAAAGGTGATTTTCTGGTTTGTACTTTTGCTTTCAGCTAAGTTTCTTGTAAGCAGCTGCACTTGCTGAAATTAACAGCAAGTTTCTCAGCCAGTGTCTGCTTCTAGGACTGATAACACTGGATGTTTATAGTTACTGCTAGAGACTGGTGTGCAGAGCCAAGGACACTGCTCGGCTCTGAGGAACATTTTACCCTCCAGAAGGAGTAAAGAGGTCCCACCTGAACCCCTCCTTTGGGGAGGCCCGAGACAAGATAGATGCCAGAACTGACCAAACAGAGTATTCCATCCCATACATGCCATACTCAGTATAAATTTGAGGGATCACAAGGGTCAGACCCCTTTTTTTCTTCCTGTTCTTCCTGCCCTTCCCTTGCCTGTTCCCTGTGTGCTTCGGCATCCTGGGAGGATTACGTCCATTTGTCTGCCTGTGGTCCTGATCCATGCCAGCCTGAATCTGTGTGTTCCTGCCTCCAGCTCCCAACTGCTGCTGACTCCAGGAGTCCAGCCTGGACTTTCCCAGGGCTGCCCTGTAGCCTCAGTGTTGACGTGAGAGTTACTGGGGGAAGGGGGGGAGGAACGTGGTAACAATTTTTCCTGTATCTTTGTATATTTGTATATATTTAGTAATTTTTCCAATTTATCATTACTGTTTCATTAAAGTTGTGTAGTTTAGTTTCCAACCCATAAGTCTCTTTCCCTTATTCTCTCTCCTTTCCTTATCAGGGAGGAGAGGGGGATTAATAGAAAACATCTCTTATTCGGTTTAATTGCCGGGCCAGTGTTAAACCGTGACAGACCTGTATCACTGAGCTGTAATACTTTTTGATGCTATCATTTATTCTGTCATAAGTAGTCCAGTGGAGTTACCCTCTATAGCATCTGCCTATTCACACACTCATCTGGAAAGTGTAATTTATATTAATTTTGTGCTATATGATGGTTTAAATATTTTCAGCCATCTTTCAGCCTTTCTGTGTTAGGTTGTATAGAAGTCCACAATTCACCCTTCCATCTGCCACGTTCTAGAATATGCACAACCCTATAGCCATCTTCCTGTCTTCATGAGAGTAAACTGTACATTTATTTTAAAGTTTAAATGTAAGAATTGTAAGCTGAAATTGCTCCTATGAAATGCAAAGTTCACTGAGGTCTGTAGGAATGTCTCATGTTTTCAGCAGATTTCTGAAGACTGTTTCAGTCCTGCTCAAAGAAGAAGTGGGTGCACTGCTCACAGCACAGGAATTAACAGCAGAGAGGTTAGAGATGGTGTGTTTCTGACAATGACAGTCTACAGACAGAGGGAAGATTACATTTTGAGGGCAAAACCAACTTTTATAGCATGACTGAGATAGTCAGAGCAGTAATGAAACACTTGAAGAAGCACATGCCCTTCTTTGGGTCTCAGGCAGAAGCAGCAGCTTTAAAAAGCCAACATAGACAGAAAATAACAGATGAGTCTGAGCTCTTATAACACACAGTGATCATGTCTCTTGAAGTCAGCCTTAAATTCCCTTAAGCTCAGAGACTTCTTCATATGCAGAAAAATTGCTTGGGAGACCTTCTCTAGTAGAGAAATCTACTTTGTCTGTTCTTTAAACCTTACATGTGAGAGCATATTCAAAAGTATTCATAAAGGGAAGTAAATACAAGCCCTGATACTTCTGATTAGTCTGCGGGGGTACAGCAAAACATTATTAGTTTCCTGAATTTAACTGTATGACAGTGCTAAGAAAAAAAGAGTGAGCATTGCATAATCCTGAGAGATATTTATTTGGTTTAAAAGTACTAAATTATTCTGCCAACAATTAATAGAAATACTCTAGTCTCATTTTTTCAAAATTAATCGTTTTTATTTGGGCCCTGAGTACTAGCCATAGAAAAGCTGCTGCAGACATTAAGTTAGCAAGCTGCTTGGTATGATATGATCAATAGTAAATCCAACTATCTCACAAAGCACTGTGAGGCAAAGAGGAACCCAGACACTGGGAACAACAAAGAAATTGCCAAGGCAGCAGGAGCAGGCCACCCATGTGGGGCCAAGCTATGAAGAGAAACAATCCCTGCATAACCCTGCCAGATCACAAAAAAGCAACAGACATTAAAATGGCCAACATTTATTATTAATTGGTACATGCAACTGTGTTACACTCACTAGCAGCAACTCAGCTACATGTAATTTCCACTGGAATATCTTTGAACACTATAGCCTTTCATGCTAGTTTTATTACTTATCCTAACTGAGAGGGAAATACAAATAATTTCATTTGTGTACATGTACCTGGAAACTGTCGTAGGCAGTAATTTTTCTACAATAATGATTTTCATATTTGCATTTGCCCTCTGAGCACAAAGGACTTCCAGCACAACAAATTCACACAGTTCAGGTTTGACACACTTAATTTCGGATCCCAGCCATTGTCCTGAAGAGAGGTAGGGCAGGTTTGAAGGTCAGCTCCTTGCACGACAGTGAGCAGGGACATTTTAGGATGGCTGCAACTGATTCAATTAAGTGAATGCAGAATGACTCAATTTAAATGGTCCAGTCGATTTCTCTAGTTTCTTTCTCTTTTAGCTCATATCTGTCTCTCTGCTCTGAGAAGAGGACATTTTCTCTCCCCCACATCCCTCTGAAGAAGTAACTTCTTAATTTGGATGAGTTATCCCTAGAAAATTTTTAATAATACATATAGTATAATTCCTTAAAAATCAACTGGTATGTAGAAAGTCACCACTTTTGAAATATTCATACTGAATTTGTACTTAATCTGTTCTTCTATACATGTCTTCAATCACTCAGTCATTCACCCAAGGAGTATTCTCATATTTGTAGATACAGTGTTATCTCGAGACTGTTCATTCCTTTCATGGAGAGCGGAAAACCCTTTTAGCAAACTAATGCCTTAATGTTGTTCCCTAGATTTTCAGTATCTGTGTGTTATGAAACCACCAAGTATACCACAATGATAACAAAATGGGCTGCAATGGCTGCCCTCCTGTCCTGCCTTTACACTATGAAAAGAAACAAACAGAATAGATAGAAGGTATATAGTAAAATGTTTTGTGTAGTCCTTGATGTCAAAACATATAAAAAAGCTGTTGAAGCATCAAAATAATAATTTACCTTACTGCTTTTCGTATCTTGTCCTGGTTTGGGCCAGGATAAAGCTAATTTTCTGTCTTGTAATTTTGCTTTCAGCTAAGTCTCTTGTAAGTAGCCGTACTTGCTGAAATTAACAGCAAGTTTCTCAGTCAGTGTCTGCTTCTGGGACTGATAACACTGGATGTTTATAGTTATGACTAGAGAATGTTACGCAGGACCAAGGCCACTGCTCAGTTCTGAGGAACATCTTATGCTACAGAAAGATAAAAGGAGTAAAGGTGTCACACCTGCAAACCTCCTTTAGGGAGGAGTGGACAAGATAAGTGACCAAAATTGACCAGAGTATTCCATCCCACACGCATTATACTTTGTATAAATTTGAGGGATCATGAGGGTCAAACCCTTTTCCTCCCTTTCTTTGGCCTTTCGTCTTTGCCCTTCTTTGCCTGTCCCTGTTTGCTTTGGCATCCTGGGAGGATTCAGTCCATTTGTCTGCCTGTGGTCCTGATCCATGCCAGCCTGAATCTGTGTGTTCCTGCCTCCAGCTCCTGACTGCTGCTGACTCCAGGAGTCCAACCTGGACTTTCCCAGGGCTGCCCTGCAGCCTTGGGAGTGATGTGAGAGTTATTGGGTGAAAGTGGTGAGGAACGTGGTATTGTTTTTTCCTGTATATTTTAATATATATTAAATATTTTTTCCTTTTTATCATTACTGTTTCATTAAGCTGTGTAGTTTAGTTTCCAACCCATAAGTCTCTCTCATTCTCTCTCCTTTTTTTATCAGGGAGGGGAGAGGGATTAATAGAGAGCATCTGTCATTCAGTTAGTTGCCAGGCCAGTGGTTAAACCATGACAATTCTTCACTGTTTCTCTTGTGAGTCAATAGAGTTGCACAAGATTAATTTACATTCAGGAGATGTCCTCAGATCCATAAAAATAATAGTAATGAAATAGTAAACTTGGGAGGAACTTTATCTGTCAAGGAGGATTAACAGGTCAAGTAGGTCCCATGTGGGTCTTAAACCAGGAAGATGCGTATCTCCAGTAGTTTCAGACTGCTCCCATATTGAGTTCCTTATCCTCTTAGGCCGTCATATGACATTCTCCACTTAATTTCAAAGCTTCATAGTCTCATTTGTAACGAGGTGGAGCCACCTGGTGTCTGTCACTTATGTCACATGTTCCTCTAAATTGCTTTAAAAAGGCAGGTTGCTTTAATACTATAACCTTTGATACCATTACTATAATTCTCTTTATTTATTCCACACCTCCCCACCTCCCAGTTACTGAAAATATTTTCAAATGTTCTTTGCACTTTTTTTCTCATAGTCTTGTAGAACTTTAGGCTTCTTAAGTAGTATAAGTGAAATGTGGATATACAAAGAGCTGTTGGGAAAAGGGCAAGAAAAAAAAATGTTTCCTTGTCTTCTTCAAATGTTTGAGAGTTTTTTACAAGACCCTTAAAATATTACTTCTGCTGTACAAAAGCATCCATTTCTAGGTTGACCAGAATTTAGTCTGCAGCACTACCTGCTCCACTAAGCAGATTCCCATTGATGTGTTTATGCTATCAAAACCTGTGCCTTCACAAAAGCACAAAGGACACTGATTACTTCAGATACTGATAGTACAAGCTCCCCAGGTGCAACCTCGAGTCATTTCCTTTAGTCCTATCATTATTTTCTTGAGAGAAGAGGCCACTACCCCCCTCTCTACAACCTCCTGTTAGTTAGATGTACAGAGCGATAATGTCTCCTCTCAGGCTCTTCTTCTCCAAACTAAACATTCACAATTTCCTCAGCCACTCCTCATAGAATTTGTGAACCAACAGCTTGGTTACCCTTCTCTGAACTCACTTCAGCAAGAAAATGTCTTTCCTGTAATGAGGAGGCCAGAACTGAACAAGACAGTCATCCCACCATGTTTCTGTGATGTCAACTACGTCAGAGCTGTCCTGCCACACAATGGCTTCTAGCTCCTTCTGTCTGTTGCCAGTGTTGTGTGCATTGGTGTAGATGCGCTTGTGCTAGGCTATCAGTTTCACCCTTAATGTTGCCATGCCACCCCTAGGCTCATCTCTAGCGGGCCTAGTTTTATCTCCTTCCCCTTTCAAACTTAGTTTGAAGTCCTTTTGATGAGCCTGGCCAACTCCTGCCCAAGAATCCTTTTCCCATTGTGGATAGTTGCATTCCATCTCTCACCAGCAGGCCCAGTGCCATGTAAACATCCCTGTGATCAAAGAACCCAAAATTCAACTAATGGCACCAGCCTTTAATCCATGTGTTGATCAGGTGGGCTTTCCTGTTCCTTTCAGCACTCCCTGCCACTGATAGAATTGAGGAAAACACCACCTGCTTTCCTGGTCCCTATGCCGTTCTGCCCAGTGCCCTGAAGTTCCTTTTGTTCCTTTGGTAATCTCACCACTTCCCACCTTCATGACCAGTAGTGAGTAATAAGAGGATCATACCAGAGCTGGGAGCTTCCTAATTACACCTCTGACCAGGCTCCAGGGAGCCTGTGAGATTTGTCTGGCCAGCACACCAGGTTTTCTGTTCCTCTCAGAAGGAAATCTCCTGTGACTGTAGGAAAACAACAGGACAGCAGACACTGTGTGGGATAGAGGTGCCTAATGGACTGCTTGATACTGCTGGGAACAGAGTGGTGTGAAGAATCCGAGAAATTTGCCTTAGGGAGAATGTTACGGTCTCAGTACCAGGTGCATGCCGTGGGAACGGTTAGATAAGGTTTTGTGTTAGTGCATGCTTTATTATTAAAATGAACTATTTTGACAATACTGCTAAGCAGAGCACTTTTAGAATGTAAGACGTAAGTCTATCACAGGGTCCATGCCTTCATGTCCTCCGACAAACGGTGCTCCGCGTGAGGAATTTAAGGAGAAATCGTAGCGACCGGGAGGACATTCAGCTGAACGGTGGATGAGCACAGACGCGTCCGCCCTCGAAGGGAGGTAAAGGAGGGTAGCGGCCGGGGAACATATGAGTGCCTAGCAGCTTCATCATGAAGTTTTGCTGCGTATAGAGAAGAGGGGTTTAACTAAATCCACCAATACTGACTTGATGCTTATTGTGAACACGGCGTAACTGCCCTTGCTATCCAGACTAGGGCACTTACGAAGTGTCAGAATAGTGGGTGACACGTTAACAGAGGCGCGGGTCGCCTGTCACGATTTCTCACCTTGATCATCTGATAACACGGAGAATGCTGTCAGAGGGCTTTGTGCTTACTGCGCTCCTGCTCGCCTTGCTCGCCAATGTTATCTGCTTCTTCTCCTGTGACTGGCGAGGCAGGGCAGACTCAGATTGCTGGCCATGAAGAGAAGGTTGAAAAAGATCTCATGGCATTTCCTGCAGAGGTCGTGGCAGCCACAGCTAAATTGTTTTTTTGCGATGCATCTGTACAGACTAGTTTTGTTGATATAATATGCTAATAGCGATGCATTGCTAAGACTCTAAAACTTTATACCAAATCTTTGGAACGGAGGGCTCTGTTTCTTTAAGGGATGAGGATCCTTTTGATCCAGGGGTAATAAATCCTAAAGAAGAGACGGACTTGTATCCCCCTCTCGTCCCTTTAAAATATGCCGCTGCCCCTTTAAGAGCCGTGATTACAAAAAAATATTGCAGCAGCAGCCGGCAAGAAGAGCTGGGGGGAGAAAAGCGGGGGAGTGAGCGTGAGGCTCGGAAAAAGGTTCTGCGTTTTCATCCCTGAGGCAAACAGTGAAGGTTACACGTGAACTGGGAGCGCATGTAACTTCTCGATTGGAAATTGCAATAACTAATTTAATTAACGTCAGAGAGGACCAAGGAAAAAACAGAACTGAATTGCTAACGCGCGCTATGAATGCCCGAGCTTTCCCTGTGCGGTATCGGGAAGGGGAAGCGAATGATGACAGTAGGGGTGTTGGGTTGAGCAGTAGGTTTAGGTTTAAAACTGTTGGGATGAGCAGTAGGTATAGGGCCAAATAATTAATCAAGGTTTAGGGTCAAAATAAATTAAAAAGTGTGCTGTGCATTGTTTAGGATTATAATGAGTTTTTGTGTAGAGTTGGTAACAGTTTAAACATAAGGAGGGAGCCTGTCTACGAAACAAAAGAACAAGAGTTATGGGAGTTATAGTAGACCGAGCAGAAAAACCCAAGCTGGACTTCAACCAAGAGCAAGGGGTGAAAAGGACACAGCGAGGAAGACGTCTTACTTCATCAGGGGGGCCGGGCTCCCGAGGTGGGGCGGCTGCTGCTTTTTTCGCCGACCACCCCCGCGCCGGAGCCGCCGCCGCTGCCGGGGCCTCTGAGAGGGGTGTCGGGGCGCAGAGCGGCGGGGGTCAGCCGCCTCTCGCTTGCTCTCTTCACCTCGCCCGCCACCTCCCCCAGCCCTGGCAGACCCTGCCGAGCCAGTGAGTGTTACTGTGTGTGAGATCTTTCCTTCCTCTGCCCTCCTCGCCTCCTGGTGCTTTTCCGATGCTGCTCCGCTCTTGCTGTGTGTTACCCTGGCTAGTTCAGCCGGTAAAATGTGAGACTATTAATTCTAGGGCTGTGGGTCCTGGTCCCACGATGCTTTTTATCAAAATTGGCTGATCTCAAATTGATCTCAAATTCTGTTTCCTTATCATTTATTTACATGAAGATGACTGTAAATATTTTGCATTTTCAGTTCCTTCTGTAAACTGTCAGGCTCCTATGGAGAAGTATGAGTGGATTGTGCTACTGTGTATGAAAAACAGTCCTACAGTCTATCAATGTGTAGTACATTCAGCATTGATACCAGTTCACCGAGCTCATCCTAAGATTATGATCTCTCATTATTATATCTCTCATTATATGACATTTTGCTTTGTGCACGTGATGAAAGTTAAATTCAATAATGTCTACCATAGAATCATAGAATCCTAGGGGTTGGAAGGGACCTCGAAAGATCATCTAGTCCAACCCCCCCTGCCAGAGCTACCATTGCTTACCAAAAGTCTGGAAAATTAAGGCTTACAGAGAGGTCCTGAAAAAATTCAGTCAGAATCACTCTGGAAATATCTAGGATAGAAATTAACAGAAAATTGGATTTCCCCACAAAAAAAAATATTCAAACTCTGAATGATTTGCAAACATTATTGGGAACAATAGGCAACTGAATCCTGAGGCGAGCATTACAACTTGTGATAACTAAAGTTAAGTAGTATTTTGCACATCATTACAATCCAAAATTAGTTCTCAGAGCTTCTGTAATAAACAATATTTTTCAGCCATTTGGTGTATCTGGGCAATGAGATGGTAAAAACTTCTGGATTCTGGGATGGCAATTTTAATTTTTATCACATCATTCTGTTAGAACAGTATGGTCCAGATTTGAAATGTTATCTGAGGTGATTGTGAAATTGCTCAAATGCTACTGTCTTTTCAAATTGCCTTAGCAGATTACCCTGGGTAGATACAGGAGTCACAAATTGTCACAGTCACTGGATGAATTAACCATACAACATTCTGCTGTTTTAAAAGCAGTACCACTAAAGGAAGCTCTTACCCTGATCCTGGGTGGATCTGCACGCTCTCACAAGGCATGGCATGAATCTACATCAATGAGGTGTGGCAATCAGATGTTACACATACTCCTGAATACAGTAATCAAAAGTATGTACGTGTATCAATAGATACATATTCTCATTTTATGGTAGCTACTGCTCATGCAGGTGGAAAGGTGAAGGATGCACACCTACATTTTTTGAAAGCAGTTGCCACTATGGGTCTGTCATCTGTTGTTAAAACTGATAACGGTCCTGCACATATATCTGCTGGTTTTTTGGAATTTTTTAAAGAATGGGGAATTACACATCATACTGGCATACCTCATTCACCAACTGGGCAAAATATAGTGGAAAGGTCCCATATTACATTGAAGCGTATGCTAAATAAATTAAAAAACACATTTGGATCAAATGCTATGCCCCATGAAAAATTGGCAAAGGCAACATTTGTGCTCAGTTTCTTAAATAGAGGGGATGACAATTACACACCGAACAAAAAAAGACAGATTACTTAAGAAGAAGTGCATCTTCAAGTGTGGTATAAAGACATCCATTCAGATAAATGGAGGGAACTGGTGTCATTACTGATGTGGGGTCCTGGTTATGGCTGTGTTTCTCTTCCTACAGGACCATATTGGCTTCTGGCAAAACGGATTTGTCCTCATCATCAGCTGCTGCCACCTAATGCGGGGATGAATCCATGGATCATTTGGTCAACATGGATAGCACCTCTACTACTGAAACTCTACTACTGATAACAATCAAAGCAGATGAAAAAGGCGGAACAGTATACTGGGCTCATCTGCTGAATCCACCACCATTCTGACCATTGACATGGTGGGATGCATCTCTTCCGATCACCAACAATGATACCACATGGGTGAGCAGTATCTGGATGCAACCAATGGAGAGTCAATTAAGAGAAAATGTCACTTTGTTTAATGTCTCTTAATTAATGTCAATTATACAGTAGATAATTGACCTGTCTGTGTTACTAATGCTAATAATCACACATTCTGTATCCCATTGATTCCTCAATGACATATATTTGCTGTACACGTAACTAATAAGGCTACTAATTACACTAGTATTGATTTACCGGGTGTTATAGGGCAAGAATATAATCTAAATCATAGAATTCGTTATCTTTATTGTAAAGTTTTTAAGCAAATGAATGTAATCACACATATTACTTGGGAACCATGCATGGGATTGTTTCCTAGACAAGTTAGCCTGAATTATACTGTGAGAAATACAGAAATCATAGATTAGAGACCCAATGGAACAATGACAGATATTCTGGATCCATATTGCAAATGCATTGAAACCATTCTGGCAGTATGGTCCAAATTAATCTATGGCCATAGATTAGCAATAGCAACAGTCCCGTGGTTTTTCATGTCTATGGTCATTCTATAGCTACTATCTGTACTACTCATCCTTATGTATTTGGGATTACTAATGTAGACAATTTTAATATTAGACAGGAGAGTAGTTATTTTGAATTAGCTCTTAAGAATATTACTTGTAAAATGTATTCAGCCTGGAGATATAAGAAATAATTTTTTAGTTATACCATTCTGACGGAGGTCTCCTGTTTCCTGTGGTTTCCTGTGAATTTGACTAGAAGATGGAAAAGTGAAAATGGATTAGATCACATCATAAGAATGTTACACAGCAATGGAAGAGAGGCTGAGAGGAGGATCAGGCAATTTATAGGATGGCTAATATTTCCTATCATATCAGCAATTGTCATTAGCAGTTCCATTGCTGCTTCGGTGGCATCACTAATGGCATCTGTTCAAACGGCACAGGAAGTTAAACATGGGCTGTTAAATGTGACTGAGGATATACAAATGCAAACAGCAATAGATGAGGAAATTCTGGTGAGACTGAACGCACTGGAGGCTAGCGTGATTTGGCTGGGTGAACAACAAGCTGCGTTGCAGACACATCTAATGTTACAGTGTGATTGGGAATATCATAAGCGAGATCTGTGTGTCACGTCCTTAGAATGGAACAGCTCATTACATGAGTGGGATGTTGTAAAAGCTCATCTGCAAGGAGCTTTTGATGGGTCAGTTAAGCACCATCTACAGACCTTAAAACATCAGCTGGAACAACAAGTGCTAGAATTACAGGATATTCATGTAGACAAGGTATGGCAATCGCTGAATAATTATCTGAGTTAGTTGAACCCTAAACAATGGTTTACAGGATTGAATTTAAGCGTATGAGTACTGGGAGGTTTAATGATCTTGGGAAGAATAATAATTTTTAATATAATTTTTAATAATTATTGGATTGATTGCTAAAATGATTTTAAGAACCAGGAGAATGGAAGAAAAGATGGTTCACTTGTCTCTTTCTTAAAGTGGGAATTGTAGGAGAACAGCAGAGGAGAAGGCCTGCATGGGACAGAGCAGTATTCCCTGGCACTCACTGACTCTGAAGAAGAACAAAATAACCTAAGGAATTTACCATCTGGACAATGTTATGTCCTGGTACTTGGGGCCTCCGGTGGGAACAGGTAGATGAGGTTTTATGTTAGTAGAAAGAGCTCTTTGAGGTGCAAATTGTAGATCAATCAATAAATATCGGGATACTATATAAGTGTAACACATCACACAATAAATGATTCTGATTGTGCTCAGCAGCTGGGGTCTGTGCCTTCATGTCTTCTGTCACACTTGGAGTGCAGAAAGCCAACAGTGTTGTGGGCTGCATCAAAAGAAGCATAAGCAGATGGTTGAGGGAGGCGATTCTCCCGCTCTGCTCTGCTCTTGTGAGACCCCACCTGAAGTGCTGAGTCCAGTTCTGGAGTCCCCAGCAATAAGAACGACACAGAGCACCTGAAACGTGTCCAGAGGAGAGAACCATTCCCATGCATCCTGTCACTGGATCATAGGGAGAAGAGATCAGCACTTCCCTCTCTGCTTCCCCACCTCAAGAAGCTATAGAGAACAATGAGGTTGCCCTTCAGCATCCTTTTATCCAAAGTAGACAAATGCAAAGTCCTCAGCTGCTCCTCATAAGACAAATCAGCTCAGGACAAATTAGGTTGGTCAAAGCCCTGTTCAGTGTGACCTTGAACATGTTATCTCTGTCTGCATTTAAACAGCCAGGTTCTCACTCACAGCTCTTTGTTTCAAGTGCATACAAGCCCATCATCCTCCCAAGTATGTGTTCAGGAACATACACGTGGACGAGACAAATTCTTGATTTATGTAGCGGGGAAGTTCTGAAAATACACTCCTGAGAGTGAATATAAACTGGTCCTTTAGGTCCCGATGAGAGGAGAACCTGTGTCAGCCACTGCAAGTGCACAATTTAAAGTTACATGTCTGTTGCAGTCTTCCTCAGGATAAGGTTCATTCTGAGCAAACTGGCATGTGTTAGCATGCAGCTCTGCCAAGGTTAACATAGCCCTTTCTCAGTGCATTTCCATGCACAGACATAACCTACAATCACTCTGGTCTGTATCAAGTTGCAGGGTGCTGACCTGAGAGACCATTCAAAAGAGCAAATGCTAAAAACCAACACAGGTGGCTCTTGAGAAGGAACAAATTAATAATGCAGGATGAGAAACAATTTGGCAAGAAGGGTTTGTACTGTGGGGTTTAATGCCCTCGTATCTGTGTCATTTGCCTTTTCTAAAACTCAGAAATAAATAGCTTAAAAATATTTGCAAAAATGGTACAAAATGGAAATTTTGGCTGACATTCAAAAGATCCTTAGAAGAGGATGCTAGTAGATAACTACTGTAGTCAGATGATAAACACTGATTTCAGCTGAGGTTTCTTATAAGAAGTCTCTTTCAAGCGGGTTTTAGTTTCTTGCAGGTTAATCACAACTGGACTTTGTGGAACAAACTAAGTCCATTGCGAAGATGAGTCAACTGAAATGATTAAAAAAGTACTTATGTTCTGTACCATTTGTCCTTTAAGGTAACCGATGTGGTTTAGATGAGATATCAGTTTCACATCAATGAAAGGATGAGGGAAGATGTCAAAAAAACTAGATTTCTAAGAACAGTTCTTCCTTCATTGGTCGTATTTTATTTCCCTTTATTCTTGTCTTTCATTTTCACTAAAATCATAAAATTTTCTTTTGTTATATAGTTAAAATGACTGGTCATTATTCCAGCTGTCTTCCTTAGTTTTTTGGTTGAAAAGGATGCCTTTATTGAAACACCTATATCTGACTCAGACCTACTTTTAATCTTAAGAGTGGCTGATGTGAACCACAATATGTAGCAACCTAATTTTGACTTGTAGTCTTGCCATACTTTCTGTTCCATATTTACTTCCATATCACAAACTTAGAAGATCACAACTATCACTGAGTTTTCAATGCTTTCATGAGCAGAATCATCTAGGACAGATCTAGATTTCTTGCAGCACTATAGGTAGAAGCTCCAAACATAATCTCTGCATTACAAAAACACTGCAGCATCTTTTTTCAATGTACTGGTGAGAATTTTCTCATTCCTTTAGTCATTGCAGAAGCATATGCAGAGCCATTGCTCATGATCTAATCATACATGTTATTTAGCACATGTATCACACTTCACAGGTACAAGAACAAACTAATTCAGAAACTCCAGTGCCATCTTCATTGTTAGATGCTGAGTGGATCACTCTGTTCCTGCTTTCTGTGTCCATAAAAGACAAGGCTGGCTAAAGGGACTATGCACATACAAATGCAAGGTGGCTTTGTAATTCGTCAAAGTGAGAGTTGCTACAACTATGTGGTGCAGTAGATAGAACTCATTCCTTCCTGACCTGGAGACTCTTTGATTTTAAGCTCAGTCTGGTTTTGTCTTATCCATAAACATGATAAGTGAACAAGGAAGTTGAGGTATAGATTACTCAGTGATTACTGAAGTAATGAAAAGTGCAGCAAGATTTTTCTCTAGCTCCACTGCCAATATCAACACAGCTTCTGTAGAGGTCTGGTAATAATTTCTGCTTTCTACCTGTCAGACTTCTGCTGCATGGTGGTTTCTTTGTCTCTGATGTTTAACGGTGTCTATGCTATATTTTTTTTATGTCTTTCATCCTGACATCAAAAATTTTACTAAAATTTAGAATTTGGCATTCTATTTTGATTTTTTAATCATTTTTACTACTACCTAAATATTTAATTTAATTTGTACTGCTGTATCAATGTCATACACCTTTATCTGTAGTCACATCTAGACAGCATTACTAAAGATCTGGCAGAAGGTGTGATTTTTAAGGAACCCGAGCTCTGATCAGAATGCTATTGACTTGGTCAGGACTTGTGGTTCTGGATACCTAAATTTTGGGGTACATCTCACAGAATGCTCTAGTGATGCTGATTCTCAAAATATGGACAATTTGCCCCTTCTAAAAATGAGGTTCTTTGCTTTATGGAACATATTCTTGTTTGAACATCTATCTTGTGCAGTCCTCTGGATTTGTTAGTGACTGGTGAATGGACAGTAACTTGCTTTCAGGCTAATACAGAATGTCTACTTTTACATGTTATCTGTTATTCGTAATTTAATATTAAAATATTCAGCTGTGGATGGGGAAGAATCAGATTAGATTTTTTTGGTAGAAAAAGAATGTGACATACAGAGGTTCATTGTTCATTGGTATTACTGAGTTGAATCACAATGACTAATTCCTGGCATTCTTATGGTGGTGGTGATCAGACATTTCCAGAACTGGCATTTTCAGAGCACTTACTGGCACACTAGGACATGAAGTTGTCATCATGCAAACTGCTCGTTCAACATCTTACTGGAGTCCTGCCAGAAAGGAACAAACATATGGAGGGAAACTTTTTGTTTAGTGAGAAAAAAAGTCAGCAACATGTCTTGCCCACAAAAGAAGATCTGGTGGTAAGGAGAATTACCTTAATGCTTGTTTTTTTAAAATTTGGGGGGTTTTCCCTTCTCTCCTCCCTGGTAAAGAGTTTCACTTTTTTAGTACATCTGTATGAAGACCATTCAATATTATGTCCTTGCACCAAAGGTTTCTGACAAAATAAGGTCTTCCGTGCTTGGAACTAAATCATACAAAAAACCAAAACCTTTAATGAAAAAAAGGGAAGGTTTTCAATATTTTACTGGCTTCTTACCAGGATGAATTTTCATATTAGAAAGATGTTTTTTATAAACTCATAGAAGTGTTAATAGCCTTATTATTAGATGCTTTCTCTTGTACAGTGCCTGAGGTCAAAATCCCTACTCTACTGGTCTAGGTCTCTGTTAAATACTGAGGATTTTTCATAAACAAGAATGAATTATGTACCTCATCAGAAATCAGATTTTTGCCTCCTGGAGTAGAAATTCCACCCTGTATCCAAGGAAATTCCTGTCAAAACCAATTTTTTTCAACAAAATATCTCTTTTTGCCCCATTATACCATCAGTCTCAAAGAAAAGTAACTTTCTCAAAGATATCTTAACTAACTACACAAACCTATTTTTTAATTTTGGAAATAATCAGGTGCTATGTGCCTTCCAAAGTGAGAAATACATTACACTTCCAGAGAATTTCATTTCATATTTTCCTTGACAAGTATGAATTAACACCTGAACAGTAAAAATATCTCACACTGTGAAATGGATGATGAAGTATTCTAGGTGGCTATTAGAAAAAAAGAAAAAATCTGAAAACATTTTTTCTGTTAATTTATTAAGAAAACCTTGTTCTACACCAAAAGAAAAATAAATACAACAGTATTTAAAATGTTGAATATGCATTCTCTAGCCTCTAGCAATTTCAGAGATGTTAAGTATTATTCCTCAGCTGCTTAAGGGTGTTCATTTCATTCCCTAATTGGTCATCTCTCATGACCAAGTTCCTTCTTGGGTCAAAGGAAATAAGATCTGTAACTTTTAGACTAACAGTATTGATACCTTAAAATTCATTCAGTGAAAGAACCCTCTAACATTTGGCTTTTCATTTTAGAAGGTCGGCATTCTTTACTGCAGTGTTGGATACAGGAGAGATAGTTCTCAAAGTCGTGAATTATATGAGTGACAACACACATGACTTATACTGTACTAATAGATTCATATGTATAAAACTCATTGTAATATACATCAGCTTTCCTGGAGCTAATTGCAAATATTTATCTAATTTCCTGGAAATATTTGCAATTTTAGTTGGGGGTGAGTCTTCTGTGGTCTTTAGGGAAGCTGTCCTGTGATATCCTTTTGTTAATCCCTTCTCTGACACATTCATAATGTTGGGCAGAAAGTCTAGCCGGTCTTAACCAATTTCCATTTAAAAGGTCTGGACACAGCTTAGATGAGCCCAAATAACATCCTATTGTTTTGTGTTAGAAAAGAGTCTCCAGGAGTTACACAAGCAGGGCTGGGCTAGTGTTATCTCAATCTACAGGATGCTGGCTGATAGTTTTGTGGTTAGTCATTTATCCAAGAGGACAAAGCACAGTTTTACTTCAATACCTTTCTACAAGAAAATAACCCAGTACAAGAAATTTAATAAAGAATGTTTAATAGCCATCAGTATGAAGATATAATGTTTAGCTCATGATAACACAGTAGTTCAAATTTCACATTCATAACTCTTTAGGTTAATTCACAGCTCATCTCCTTGAGCAGGTACTAGAAAATCTGTCCAGCTTATTCTGAACTATTTTCACCTTAAATAAAGACTGTGTCAGAGTGAAGCATTATACAGGGGAGAAACTTAGCATCTGGTAATGCTTAACCATTAATCATTAGGATGCTGGGATGGATTGGTTTATGCACTCTATAGGTATTAAATACAGTCCATAGCAAGGTGAAGCATGGTTTGGAGAGGGTGTTATAAGGGTGCTTTGAAACAAACAAATAAAGGTTTTGAAGATAAATGGGATAAGGAAGCACAAGCATGCTAGTGGAGAGTGCTAATTCTGAACATTAAGACAAGGCAATTCACCCTTTTTCTGGGAAGCTCTGGTTCTCCTCTTAAATCTGAGGCACCTCCTTAGGAGATACTTTTGGCCCTGATTAAAAAAACCAAAATCAAACTACAAGCAGGCCAAACGTGTAAGTTATTTGGCACCTTGGAATATTCCTGTCAAAATGAAGACAGGATTTTTGTTGAGTGTTTGTGGTATCAATCTGACAAAAACCAGTTATGGGAGTGAGTTGCATCTTTCTAACTTCATTAGAAGTGTTCTGGTTCTTATCAGGGTTTCACCCTTTCCAGCTGGCTAGGAGCTCAGACTGGGATCTGAAACTGAGGGAGGTTTCTGTGTTGTCCTGTGCCGCTCCCTCCCCTTGCCTCCCCCGCTGTTTCTGGGGCCAGGGAAGCTGAGTGGTGGGGAGAAGGGCTCCGGGGAGCCACCTGAGCCCAGGGGCCGCCGGGCGGCAGCGGCAGCTGCTTCGGCCTCCCCTTCGCCCAGGGCCGAACATCGCATCCCGGGCCAAAATTTATCCGAGTGCCATGCTAAGGTTTGCTGCCAAACCAGCACAAGGTGGCAGCATTTTAGCGTGATCAGCCGGGGCAGACCTGGACTTGGTAGCTCCAAACTCTGTTAGGGACAGTGGATGGAGGGCATCTGGAGGAAATATGATCTGGGCGAACATTAAGGAGCTATAAAAACACTGCTTCCAGCCTAACAGGCCTTATACATTGTGGGGAGCATGTGGAGAGCTGACTACAAAGTGTACCGAGCTATGACACAAAGAGAGACCAATAAAACACTTATTTGTCACAGCATACCTACATTGTGAACGACATGATTAAAGTTGACCTTCGCAGTACACACCATGCTGTCCCTACTAGGTTTCCATTTTCAAACTGGTGATTCCCTGTTAAAACTGTGCTCACACTGCCCTGTGGTGTCATGTCCCAATACGGTGTGACTGGTTAAAAAAAAAAAAACAAACAAAAAACCCCCAAATGAAAATCTAACTTGTGCACAGTTATCTGTCTCTTTTGCACAAGGTGGTGCAGAGCAGGGCTCCTCTGGGGGTCCCCTGTTGTGCAGGGTGTTTAGAGTCGGAGCTAACCAGAGGAAAGGGCTGGTGGTGGATAATCTAAACTACCTCTGAGTTGAGTACAATGGCATACTTAAGGGGAAATACTCTGTATTGGTCAGAAAAAACTAAAAAAATTGCAAATCCAGCATCTTGCCTGATAACCTTTGCAACTAGTTAAAGCCTTGTCATTATTAAAACACATGCATGAGTTTTTCTAATTACAAATAGTTCCAACCACTGAGTCTTACTATATGTTTCACTATTGAGTTGAAATCTCTTTATGATGCTGTATAAGTAGTTCCATAAGAGTGAAGTTATTGATTTGGTTTTTCATTAAATGAAGCAGGCTAAACAATAAATCTGCTGGGGGGTGGGGGGGTGGGGTGAAG
>JAAWXA010000042.1:1990020-2078738 GCA_038090715.1 Florisuga fusca
GGGGTGGGGTGAAGAGGCTTTTTTTCTCTATGCTTTTAGGTATTTTGCAGCTATTTTCTGTGTGCTTTCCAGTTTCTGAACCTGTTGTTAGATTGGTGGCCACCAAGAGTGAATGTGTTGTTCCATTGTTGATCTCAGCAGCATTGCACAGTGGTAAAATGTCACCTCCCTGCTGCTCCTGATTAATCCCAGCTTTGTACAGTCAAAGAACTCTGCCCCAATATCCCCTGATACAGACATCTCACACCTCAGCACAACTTAACAACACTAAATTGAGTGTCTGTGTTATGTTCCTTCATGAAACAAGTATCATTCCCATTTTTAGGCTCCTTTTTTTTTGTTGTTCATTTTTCTGATAGTGTAGAAAAGCTATGTTTGCTGAGGTGGAATCTTCATAGAGAGAGTTTGCTAACCCTGAAGGATTCAAAAGGAAAACCATATGAGAAAGAAACCTAGCTCTACGCCTTTCAATATTTTTGGTATTACATTAGGCTTCCACAATAACAGTTTTACTTCTCCTTGCTTTCTCCTTAGCATCAGGGCTTTTAGGAACAAATCCACTAGTTTTGAGTCTCTTACACATATTAGAAATACCAACTTTTAAAATTTGTATAGAATTCATGGTATCCATGCACTTCTATCATTTCCAGTTCTTTTCCCCTTGGGTACAATAAGCAAACCCAGAAGGGAATGAGAGGACAGCAAAGAAAGTTAGGGAAGTGTCAGTTCTAATCCTGACCCATATTTGCAATTTATTTACTGATGGAACACTCAGCCACTTGCTTTATCATCTACCTTGTGATCTGACAAAAATGTGCAAGCCTCAAGCTAAGCAGGGCATTTCTCATCTATCTCACAAGGTGGTATAGAGGGGCCAAATATGTTGAGTAGTCTCTCTAATATGAGTCTTGGTTTAAGCAGAAAGCAGAAGAAAAAGAATAATCAAAGAGATAAGTGAGACATGAGGAGGAAGGGCAGAGCGATCAAAAGCCTCCTCTCTGAAATGTTCAGGACTTAGCTAGAAAGAAAGGGATGTAAGAGTGACTTAAACCCTCTCCTAGGGCTGGTCTACTTTGTGCTGTTTGGATTTGGTGGTGACACCAAGAGTGTCCTGGTGGGTCTAGGATTCAATCAGATAGTGAGATCACTCTCCATGATTATAATCTCATATTTGTCATCATGCCTGACTTTTGGGGAGGGAGTGTCCCAGTAAAGGCTGCAGACTTGTTCTCTGTTAATCAGCCAGAAAGAACCCTATAGTATTGCTAACAATAACTTAACAGTTTTTCCTGTTCTTAATTCATTGCACTTGATCTAAACCATCAGCACTATATCACAGTATTGTTAGTTAAACACCCCATTCAGATTAATATACCATCTTCTATTTGGCTGAGGCTCTTGCATCTTATATAAAGGGCTTAATTGACCTCTCTTTCTCTTGGAAGTATTTCCATATAAGTTTATGAAAAAAAAAGGAAAGGCCAAATTTCTCAAGATCAGACTAGAAGTTTCGAGAAAAAAGAAAATAATTACTTTTTAAGTTATTCCTTGGCTAGTATCCCACTAATGGCTTATACTGTAATTTCTAGGTAGTCAATAGAAAGGCTGGAACATTTCTAGATGCATTTTTCCCTTAAGGAATGCATCTGTAATTGAAATTTGTATTACAGTTGATTAAATGCCTCAGCTCATATGAGATTCTCATACAGCATCCAGTAAAAAACAATATTTTTGAAAGAAAGTATCTATTTTAAAGGTTTTAAATTCAAAAGAAAAAAAGAGACCTGAAAGAAGAAATCAAAAATGACTTACCCAAGATCATACAGGAAGCCCACAGTAGAGTGAAAACTATGATAGACATAGAATCATAGATTTATAGAAAGTTAGGGGCTGGAAGGGACCTCGAAAGATCATGGAGTTCAATCACCCCTGCCAAAGCAGGGTCACCTACAGGTGGTCATATAGGAACACATACAGGTGGGCTTTGAATTTCTCCAGGGAAGGAGACTCCACAACCTCCCTGGACAGCCTGTGCCAGTGCCCTGTGACCCTCACAGTGAAAAAATTCTTCCTAATATTTATACAGAACCACTTATGCTCCAGTTTATAACCATTGCCCCTTGTCCTATTATTAGTCACCCCTAAGAAAAGCTTGACTTGTCCTCCTGGCACTTGCCCCTTACATATTTATAAAAATTTATGAGGCCCCTCATTCTCCTCTTTTCTGAGATGAAGAGCCCCAGTTCCCTCACCCTCTCCTCATAAGGGAGATGTTCCACTCCATTAATCATCTTGGTTGCTCTGCACTGGACTCTTTCAAGCATTTCCTTGTCCTTGAACTGAGAGTCCCACAACTGGACACAATATTCCAGATGTGGCCTCACCAGGGCAGAGGGGGAGAAGAACCTCTCTCATCCTACTAACCACCCCCCTTCTAATGCACCCCAGGATGCCATTGGCCTTCGTGGCCACAAGGGCACATTGCTGGCTCATGGCCATCCTTCCATCCACCAGCACCTCCAGGTCCCTTTCACCTCTGCTGCTCTCCAACAGCTCAGTCCCCAACCTATATTGGTACCTGGGGTTGTTCTTTCCCAGATGTAAGACTTTACATTTGGCCTTGTTGTAGTACATAAAATTTCTTTTTGCCCAATAATTTTTTGCAATAACTTTTTATGGATCCTTGCCACTACAAACATATACACGAATAATGCAGGGTTGGGTTTTTTTGCTTTAGTTTCTATTCCTTCATACATCAATTTCCATAATCAAAGCACAGTGTACATTAAACACTGCAGAATTTGCTTAGTGAAAATGATACAGCAATTTGGAGAGCTCCCTTGCAAAAATATTTTTGCTCTTCCCTTTCACCACAAACAGCTTGAATGCAACAGGAAACCTGCAGGAAACTGTTTCTTGTTTAAAAATGTATGAGTAATTTGATTAATAGTTTCATCTATCATATAAATTGAAAAGAGGATTTTTCCTGGGATGATACCTAGTGCAGAAAACTGCTGAAATGCTTCAGGACAGGACTTTGCTGCTCCACATATATTTTCCTAATTAAAAGATCACTGCAATCACTGACATTAAAGCAAATTGTGCTGAATTCCAGTTTTGTTTTAGAGGATGGATAGATGAGGTCTAATTACTTCAGAGGGCATTCCTGAATTGTCCTTTTGAGGCATATCTCAAGATTCACTTCTTTTTTCAAACAGACAAAACCCTGGGAAAAAGTCCCAGCTGGGGAGCTCCAGGATATTATCTGGAAGAGAAGGCTCCCCAGGTACCCAAGTGGGATGTTTACACACTACTAGACATATCTGAATGAGCCTTGTGTTTCCAAGGTTGGACTCATAACTTTCCTCATGCAAGTAGAGACTGTAAATGTAGAGGTGAACCCTGGCAAGGCCTATTCTGGTCAATCCAAAGTGTGCTTGTTTAAGATTAACATAAAACTATCAGAAATCACTAAGTAATTGGAGCAAAGGACAAAATTAAGTTTGTGAAAGGAGAGACAAAAGTGCTCTGTAAGCAACACACCATGGGCTGCTGAAAAAATGTGAGTCTTTAGCTCAGAGTAACTATGCAATGCTGACTGAATTTATTGCAAGTCAAGAAAGTGCTCTGCTTACTTACATTTTGCTAGGTGGAAGACATAACCTGAGAGTCAGCTACAAAAGAAAGACAACTGGTCAAGTCTCACTTTTACAGGAGAAAAACTGGTCACTCCAAAAGTGCAGGTCTTAGTGCCAAACTGATGTGTATCACCTTCTTATGAAACTATTTAATTGCCTTGTATCTTAACCTAAAGTGTGATGGATACATTGCACTGGAAGTGCTTTTCATACCATTCCTTTCCTAAAGAACATCCAATGTAATTAGGTTTGCCTGTACTGGACTCATCACTCGATTTCACCTTACTCCTGGAGAAAGAAAGTTTCTGTGAAAAGTAGAGTTGAATACCTATGCAAAAGTAGCTGAAAATTCTCGAAGATTCCAAGAGCTAAAATTGCTAACTCAAATATTCTGAGTGCAAATATTAATTAATTGTTAGTTGCAGAAAAAAGGTATATAAACATATACAGTATACAGATAATCCTCTTACTAGGGTGTTAAAAATATTTTTTATTTCATATTTTTTCTCACTCATTACTGAAAGTATTTAACTTCCCAAAATCCAATTTGCTTTTCTAAATCTAAAAATACATATTACTATCTATTTTGTATTTTTGTATTATTTATGTATGATGTATTTTTCATAGGATTTAGCTAATTTGCTAACAATCAATCAACTTGACTTAAAAATCAGAAACACTTGGCTGGCTGTTATGTATTTGTCTGGAGCCCTTTCAAATATGTAAATCACTAAACTTTTAACAGATGCTTGGAGCATTAAATATGTTCCTCAAGCATTTTAGTTCTCTGTGTTTGCCACATACACACACTCACATAACACATATTTTTATACTTTCCCTTTACCACTCCATTTTGTATATCCTGTTCTTCCCTTCTTTCATGATTACCAGTGATCTCATCAACGTGTAGGTCTATCATTGTGTGTATCTGTCAACACGCTACCTGGCATCATTTATATCCACAGCACTCTTCTGGATAGCAGAAACTTTACAACAGTCATTTAAAGTAAAAAATTGCAACATTTTCATGAATTACATGTAAGAGGAGGTATGCATCTGAATGGTCCCATCAGCAAATTGGAAATAAATTGAATCATAGGTCATAGTCTGCATCTGAATTTCTCTTACACTCAGCACATGTGGATGCAGTACACCTTTTCTGATTTTCAGCCAACACGTTCTAGAAAAAAAAAAAAAGATTGCGCAGGATAATTGATTACCTCAGTTCCAGATCCCCTGCACAAGGGACAAGATGCATGTATTGGAAGTTTTACCTCTAGCCAATTGCTCATGGGCTGGTAAGATACCAGTGCTCCTCACAGGCACCCAGAATGTATTGAGCTTGCCTGAGTAAAAATTAAGGATTTATTTTGTTCTCTTTAGTAAATATATTCCCCTGTGCACAAAGCCATGTGGCAGGGGTTGCTGTTCAGAAAGAAATGTTAACTTTGAATACATAATTTAGGAAGCAGTTTTAGCACAGAGTGCTTTGTGTACACATTGCATTGTTATCTGAACTGCATCCATATGAGGCAAAGCTTCCCAGGCTTTGGACTTCAGGAGCTGAAAGTCTCAGTGCCTTTTGGGCTGAACTAAATTCAGAAAAGACTTCAGGCAAGATATATCCCTTTCTCCACTTGACTCCCTAACTTATTAAGCATTTAATTTGTCTTTTAAAGTTTATTTATTAAGCTTTTTGAGACTCAGGAATGAGAAGATTCACTAACCAGTAGATAAATCATCCCTATAAGATAAAGAATCTAGTAATCATATGTGTTATTTATTTATATATTCACTTCTACTCTGCAGAGCTGTCTCTATCAGATCAAGTTATTTACTCCAGCCCTCTCTGTGACAGATTTTTGTCACTCTGATGGGCATGACATCAGAAATCCAAGCAACGACCTGAGATACCCCAACCAACAAGTGGCTGGTGCTAAAACATGGAAGTGTGCTCTGGCACATATGCAGGCCATTGCAATAAGCAGGGCAGTGGTCAGTGCTGTTAGAGAAAGAGTTAGAAATCAGCTTTCCAAAAGGTGTAGTGCTTTGAAATCACACATTTTTATTGTAAGTGCAAACACCCTGAGCATCATCACATGCAGCAGCAGGAATGAATCCCCTCATAGGTATCAGGGTACCTTGCTATAAAAGCAGCCTGGGTCTTCCTTCTCCTCATCAGCATGTGGCAAAGAAGAAAGAGGCCAGCTGGTTCTTTGCAGTCGTGATACTTTAAGATGACCGGCTGATCTAGAAGAAAAACAATCATAACACAAGTGATCCAAGGGAAGAAAAATCAAAGATTTCCAGGGTTTTGATCAGCTTCTTGCTGCCAATCTTTTGAGTATCAATTTGAAACTTTCATGCTTCCACCTTCAGAAAAGGCCTCAGTAAACACATTAATTAAAATTTTATGCAATTTGCAAGATCATGCATGTTCTATAAATGCATGATTTTTATATACCCTGATAGCTCTGTAAATAACATTCCTAGTGGAAAACAGTGGCATGTGGTAACACTGTTAAGTAAAATATAAATCATTTGTTGACAAAATACAGACACACAGTATGCAGCATTTCACAGTCTGAGGGGAATTCAGTCTTCTGGAGAAAGTCACTGATGCTTTTCAAAGCAGAGAATGCCAGTACTGTGCTGTTTTCTTCTAAACATAAAGCAGGTGTAACACTGCATTCATAATTCACACTCCCACTGTAGCAACCCCACCAAAACAACAGCATCCTCCTTTTAGCATCAGCACAAGTGGAGGGAGAATATGACAACTTGTTTGGCAACAGTTTGAACGGTAGGGCTGCTCAAAACTAGTGAAAGGCCTGGCTCATTTATTTCTGTGCCTTTCCAATTTGCTTCTTCTTCAAAAGACAGCAAAAGCAACGAAAGCAGAAACTATTTTGTTGTAAATAAATGGTTGCCTGTGGTGCTTTGCTGAAATGTTCTTTTTTTAGAAACTCTTTGCCACCCCATGGAAATATTTTGCTGGCTGGCCTGTACCTACAAGAAAGATGTCTCATGAAGGACATCAGGGCTAAAATTTCAGTGCAGAAGTGCATTTACATATCAGTCGCTGAAATACTAATATGGGAGCTTTTCCGCTGAATTGCTCTTCAATGGTAATGTAAAAGCATATTCTTTAAGACCACTTCTGTGTCACCTGGAGGTGGGTGTTTAACTCACTGCTAAACAAGAGTACCAGCCAAGAGGATTGATCAACAGGGCTATAAAGTGAGGACAGAAATGCTTCTGATTTCTTGTATAAATGTTATTTCTGAGATATCACCTGTAGGTATTGTCTCATGCTGGGATGCAATTCACTTCTTATCCAAATATAAGAGAAATGAAGGCAAAAGCTTAGTCTTTAGGAGGTTCCTACTGGTAGAAAATGATCTGAAGAGAGCTTCTTTTCCGATTATTTTGATGCATATTTTTTTCTGCAGGTCATCCTTGAATTCTTCTTGGATATTTGGTTTTGAAAGCCATGTTCTACTGGATTTTTTTTAGATTCTGACCCATTTTCCATAAAAATTACACTAAAGTCTTGCTTTCAGACTACTGTTTTAAGGTTCATTAAGTACTGAAGCTGGAATGTGTCATCTTCATTTTACAGACAGTACCAAATTGTTAAAAATTCTAGGGTCTTTTAGCTTGCATAATTAAAGTTTTTTTAACATTTAAAATTACTCTTAAATGATGCTAAAAAATGGTACCTTATGAAGTACTGGTTTACATAAATACCATTTTAAATAACTGAAATGTGAAAGATTCATGTACTCCATGTAGAATACTAGCCCTTTAGGGATTATTTTGTTTGAAATTTGGGTAATAATGATTCCATCATATACCAACAACAGACAAGTGTTTCATTCATGTGACTATACTAATAATAATAAAAAACAGGGGGGGACACAACATAGAGTGGAGGACAGAGAACTATTACTATGCATTCGGTTTATAAATGCATTTGAAAGATGAAATAAAAAGTTGAATATTGAAATAACTAGTATGACGCCAGTATATAAAATGCTGCATACTGATTTGATAAAAATATGAAGTCTACACAGCCAGTTTATACTCATCTTGAATAGTTCTGGTAACCTCAATAACAGCATTCTGAATGTTTGCTGGGAACTATTGTTGGACTGGAGTTTACAGCAGTTCTTTTTCCATGTGCATGATCCTCTATTGTTTTGCTTCAATTTGCGAATTGAAACCAACCTGTCCCCATGTAAAACCAAATTAAGCTGTGTATCAGTGGATATTCTTTATTATTTCCTCCTTATTTTTCTCTTTCTGATGCCTCAATATAAACATTTCAAGTACTAAGTGCTTCTTCGCAGAAGCAACCATACAACACTAGCAAAAGGAAAAGTAGAGGAATGCATTAGCCATTAGGAATAGAATAATTGAAGAAAAACAAGGAGGGCAAGATTTTGCTTAATCTTCTCTGAGATATCTTTCTACCCAGAGAGCATAATAATTGTCAACTTTGTATGACCCAGCAAAACAAAACTCTTCCAAATGTGTCTGCTGTCCTTATTTTAATTTGATGTATCTGTCAGAGATGATATCACTGACAGATCATTTTATGAAACTACTAGAAATATGTAACTGGTCTGCTTAAATGTGACCGACAGCACATGACCTTGGCATGGAGCTAGGTTTATGTTGCTGATTTATTGTAACAAGTTCCTTCTGGGTTTGGTAATTACTATCTCCTGAGCTAAGTGCCTCGCGTCACTGTGCTAATAAATCTCATCTTGCACAGAAGTTGAATTTTCTGAGATCATTTTGCTACTGAATTTATATGTACAAAAAAAGCAACATCCCTCTATTCCCTTTGAGGAAATTAAATCGTTCAGTGACATATTCTGTCTTTTCTAAGGTTTATGTGACTGCTATATTTAGATTGCCAGAACTTGGGTTAAATTCCATGGGGCCTGCATGTTATTATGGAAGTATGTTTTTTCTCTGTTTATTCAATCCAAATGTGAAATACCTTACAGACATTACCGACATATGAACTTTTAATGTCAGTCTTGTTTGAAATCCAGTCTGTCCTCAGGCCGCACCTGGCAATAAATTACCACATAAAAACCCCCAAATTGTGGCTGTTTATATATAACCACTATAAATTAGCAAGTAATTTCTAAGGGGGAACTGGTAATTCTCCCCTCTTGATATAATTCGGTAGAATTAAATAGTTTCCATTGATCACCACATCATCAACATGCAAAGTTGCAGTAGATCAACTGTCTGCTAAAAATAGTTTTCTGCTGTTCTCTGTGGGAAGGACTTGGAAATTCTGAAGAAGCATTGCTCCTGCTCCATCAGGATGAGACTTTCTTCTCCACTCTGCCATGGGTGGCTTCCCAGTCTGGTCTTCCAGCTCAGTAAATTTTTCACTGAGTAGAAGTGCTGAAAGACACCATTGGTTTGGATTTTTCTGAAAAAACACACTTTGCTGGAGGGTACAATAAAGCCTTCTGAAACATTTTCATACTTTTTTTTCCATCTTTCATACTTTCTATGTCCATCAGTCTTCTACTGAAAATCATATCTGTTAATTAAGTTTTTCTTTAGGGAATCTGTATTTTTTAATTTACTTGTTTCTACCTGTTATCATACCCTTTTACTATTTAAAGAAGTTGTCCCATAAATGTCCATTACTTGTTCATAGCAAAGGAGCTATATATAAATAAGATAAATAGAATTACTCTCTGATAAGGGGAAAAGTGTCTTGCATAACACTGTGGAGTTTGCACTGAGTGGTGTGGAAATGAAGGTAAAGTTATCCTTTCTACAAAGGGCTCTTTCTAAGAGGTCCGGCACTGAACCAGTTCTCTAAGAGGAGACAAATAAATAATGACGTTTACTCTAACAAAGCTGGAACAGGGTCCTTTGAAACTGAAATGAAGTTTTGGGTGACACATTGACATTTTGTTTAATTTACATGAATAATTATCACCATCTTCAAAATTATATAACTTTGACCCCTCAGACTCTGCTTAATGTACAGAAATCATCATTTAAAGCACAAATCATAACTCCCTTGCATGCCCCATATATACAGTTTTTAAATACTTCATACAAAGTTGAAGACATGCCTACAGATGAAATAAAAAATAATGGAAAAGTAGACTCAAGTAAAACTGTGGGGGAAAAAAGAGATTAAAGATGAAATTACAAATGTGAATTCTTTTCACAGTGAATCATGCATTGCCTCTGAAGAATGCAAATATATCCTCAGTCTATTTATAAATCACACCAGCCCAGAGGGCTTTAACCAAATCAATCTGACTTTTCTGTAGCCACTAGGATAACCATTTCTAGATTAGTTTAAAAATGTGTTGCTGAAGATTTTTATGACTTAATAATTAGTCAGTATAATAAAAATTCTCAGCAGGTCTGTGATTCTCACAGAAGACTAGGCACATGGACTCAAACAACATGCTTCTCCCTCAGTAGCCACAAAGACATGTGGCTTCTACAGAAGAGTAGAACAAGGCAAGTATATATGCTGCTTCTCCCTAGAACTCTTCCAGACTCTAAATATTGTCAGCCTGTTGTTTGTTTGGGGTTTTTTTCTGTAGCTAAATGTTTCTGAAAGACCTTCTTTTTCTCAAGACCTTTTCTTTTCTCTTCTCCTCTCAAATGTGCATCCCTTTTCAGCAACCACAACATCCATCAAGATGGGTCCATTTGCTTGCAAGGAATCCAGTCAGTCTTCTGAGGATTGTGTCACTCGAATCATATATCCATGCATGGCAATATTACCTTTAAGCAGCCAGTAATCTATCTCTGTTCATTCTGCACTTAAACATCACTTTAATATTTATCTGTATTCTCTGCCTTACAATATTCAAGTCAGGGTGCTGTTTCTCATCTCAGTATGACTGATCAGAAAAGGCTTTTAACATCTGCTTTTGTCTGACAGTGACTACTGCTAGCTGGAGGCACCCTACTCTGGAGAAGTAAATGCACATTTTCTGCAAAGGGAATTTTTAAAGCTGTTTCCAAGTTATTAATATAAGAAAAGCAACACTATTACTTGTGAATCCAGTGAGGAATTCAACACACGGAAATTTGTATGAAGAAATAATGAAGATAGTTAAGTGTTCTGTAGCCCTAACAGCTTCCTTATAATACAGTCATATCATCCAATTTGAGAAAGGCTAATCTTATGTATAACAGTCAAAGGTGGGAGTGGTCTCAAGAGAAAGCCAGTGTGATACAAAAGCTGTCCTTGAACCATCCCTGTAGCTGTATTTCTTAATAAATCTTTCCATATACGCTTCCGGGTACTTAGTGACTGTCAGAACACAGTGGGACAAATTATTTAGGTATCTAAAGTGTGACAAAGACTTCCTTAGCACATTTAGATTCAGAGAATTATGGAAGAAATAAATCCAAACAAAATAGACTTAGTTTTTGTTGAGTCTTTGTTTTCTTGTGTCCAAAATTATGCTCATGAAAACTTCAGTTCATTCTTGTAAAGGTTTAATTCTTCACATATTCTCCAACCAGGTTCAGTGCTGCCTGAGTGGATTACAGCTCTCAACAAAGGTCACTGACACCCCTGCTGTAAACTCCAGACTGGTAGTAGCCAGCTCAGTCATGATGTGAGAAAGTCAGGTTCAGATTTTTCCTTTGCCTGTGGATTTTCAGGCTCACATCCCTTGCATCCCAGGAAAGTAGCCAAACCCTCCCCTCCACCTAACTGACAGCTGTCAGTTTAATGGAATTTATACACCTCTAACGAATACAAAAGGAAATCTGTCTCCTGTGCCCATTTTTAGGGTATTTCTCTGGGTGGGAGGAAGCGTCAGGTATGATCTTTTCTCCAAGGACTGTTTATGTACCTCAGTTTAGGAATGGTGCATGTGAAGTGCATAGACAGTGGAAGAACGTCAAGAGCCTGGGGATTTGCTTGTCCCCAGAGAGTGCTCTGACTGCATGACTATGCTCATGGGTAAACTCTTTCCAGGATTTTCATGCTTTCAGCATGCACCATGGGGAATGTTCCCAAGGAGCCATATGTTTTATCAGAGTAGGGATAAACCTCTGACAGAGATGACCCTTAGTCTCTTACATCATAAAATCATAGAATCAGAATGGTTTGGGTTGGAAGAGACATTTGAGATCATCCAGTTCCAATCCCCCTGAATGGGCAGGGACACCTCCCACTAGACCAGGTTGCTCAAAGCCCCATCCAATGTGGCCTTGTATACTTCCAGGGAGGGGGCAGCCACAACTTCCTTGGACAACCTGTTCCAGTGTCTCACCACCTTCAAATTAAAGAATTTCTTCCTAGTGTCTAACCTAAATCTCCCCTCTTCAAGTTTGAAACCTCTTCCCCTTGTCCTCTCACTACACACCCACATAAAAGCCCTACCCCAGCTCTCCTGTAGGCTCCCTTCAGATATTGGAAGGTTGCCACAAGGTCACCTCAGAGTCTCTTTTTCTCCAGGCTGAACAACCCCATCTTCTTTAGTCTCTCTTCATAGGGGAGGTACTCCAGCCCCCTGATCATTTTAGTGTCTCTCCTCTGGACACATTCCATGAGCTCTGTGTCCTTCTTATGCTGGGGACTCCAGAACTGGACTCAGCACTCCAGGTGGGGTCTCACAAGAGCAGAGCAGAGGGGGAGAGTCACCTCCCTCAATTGGCTGTCAGTGCTTCTTTTGGTGCAGCCCAGGACACGGTTGGCTTTCTGGGCTTCAAGTGCACACTGATGGCTCATGTTAACCTTCTGGTTCACCACCACCCCCAAGTCCTTCTCCTCAGGGCTGCCCTCAATCCTTTCTCCCCCCAACCTGTATTCATGCATGGGACTGTCTTGACCCAGGTGCAGAACCTTGCACTTGGCCTTGTTGAACTCCATGCAGTTTGCACAAGCCCACTTCTCCAGCCTGTCAAGGTCCCTCTGGATGCCATCCCTTCCCTCCAGCGTGGTGACTTCCCCAGACATATCTACAGACATTTCACTGTGTTCAATGGCATCTCATGGGTGAGGACATCTTTCTAAGGCCATCTTAGCAGCTGCACAGCTGCCTATGAGAGGGGGTCACGGGATGACAAGAGGGAGACTGTTTGCTGTGTTGTGTGTTTGATAACCAGTTGAGCTGAGCAGATCGAGGTCCCCATAGCTAGTTATACAGAATACATAGCTATCAGTGCATCAGAATGGAGATTAAGCTGTCACTGCATACTCTCTAGTCTTCTGGGAACTACAGTACATTTAAATTAGATGATTCTATGTTCACATATCTAATAGACTCTTCTAAGCTTTGATACAGTTTACAGTTTACCTTTCAGGTAAATCTGCTTCAGACTGTCTGACAGGGTCATATATATATATAAATTAAAAAAAACAAAGACCATCTCAGTGGAGGACTTTTGGGAATTTGCAAGACCATACAACATCAAAGTGATGTAATGTTACTCATGATTGCATGGCCTTTCGTTTTAAAAAAATAACCCAGCAATCACTTCATCAGATTTATTCTGTTTATCCTTCTATTAAAACAAAAACAAACAAACAAAAAGCAGCAGCTAATATGCGAAAGTTGAAAGGAAAAGTTTTTATGTAGGCTTCTCTGTTTATTTCTTCACAGCATTGGCCTGATAAGCTGTTTCAATCAGTTCTTTCAATCAGCCTTAGAAAAAGGCAGATGGGACAAAATGCAGTTCCACAGATCATACCCCATATAAAGTGAAGTACAAAGAGCTAGCATTTCTATCTGGTCACATTTTATCAGCTTGAACAGCAAGGACATTTTGGATGTAAAGAAACCTTGATAAAGGTGACTGACCAATTCAGACTTTAAAAACAGGACTTTCTTTGAAGCATTAATCTTTCAATAAAACAAACACAACTAAAACTCCAACTGTTGCTGTAATACCACTTCTTCAGTAAAAACAAGATTCCTTGAGATTTTCAATAATACAAGAAATAGCATTTTATCCTTCAGTGGATGGAATAGATGGAATATTGATAGAAAATAAAATAGGAAAGCAGATAGTATTCTCTAGGTAAAAGCACAGATTCATGGGTGGAGGTGCCAAAATGCTGTTCCCTCCACTAAAAAGCTTATTTTGTTGATTGTATTAAAGTTATGATGAGCCATCACTCAATCCCAGGAAACAAGCTGCACAAGCATGGATTTACAGTCGGATTTCAAACTCTTCTATAGCTAAAAAAGTGCATAATGCAAAGCTTCACACTCCTCTTACTGTATTATATTCTCACTGGCTTGTAAACCTGTAGACCAGGAGCATCTAAATCTTGAAGATGTCTGTCCATTTGAGACTGGGCATTTTTCTTGACAGGCTGCTATTGTGATGCTAAACAGCATCTCAAAAATGAGCACAATAACAATACCAGATTAATTCAATGTACTATTATTTCTGCTGCATTAAAAAACTTAATCATGGTGGTTTTTACTTAGGAAACTTACATTAATATTACAGTAGAAATATTGTTCAGGCTGCTGAATATCCTTCTGTAGCATGCAACAAAGCCCCCCATGCTTAGACTTTCAGTCCAGATAGCACAGATTAAATCACCTGGCTTTATATGTCATGTTAATCACAGGACAGTGAGATACAGAGTATATGGTGAAAATCTAATCTCTAGGGGTAAAAAATTGTCTAAGAGAAAACAAAGAAATAAGGACAAATTTCCATAAGCTGAAGTGATGAACTGTGAATCAGGCTAAAATTTTTTTAAAATTTGACTTCCAAAAAGACAATTTCTTTTGAACACTATACATTCACACTGTACTCATTCCTTTAATATGAGTTTGAATGCTAATCCAGACATTCAGAATAAAATGTCATAAAAATTACTTAATAATTACAGGTTAAAATAATTACTTCATTCAGTAAGTATTTGACTCCCACCATGTACAGGTGACTAGCACCAGAGTTTTACCAAGTTCCTCTTGCAGGCTCTGATGCTCAATGGCATGACCCTGAGAGCTCTCAAATGGCAGGTCAAAGAGTCAGGTGTATTATACCCAGGATGAAAAAACCTGGCATCAGAGCAATGAGTAGCTAAGGTGCCTCAAAAGTTTCAGAATACCTTGATCTGTTTGACCAAAGCACTTACCTTAATGAAAGAAAAGTAGCAATTCATGAGTGGAGGCTTGGGAGGACTTTGCTTGTATTGATTGCATCAGAACATCTAAACAAGATTTGGTCAATCATCAGGGCAGAGCATTTATATTTTGTAGACCCTGATTCATTGTCTTTATTCTCCCCTGCTCCACTTTTCTTCTCCCACTCCTTATACATGTTTAGGGATTTTCAATTTCTTTTACTAAAAAGAAGCTCTGTCTGGTTAGGTTGCCAAGTTGTTCATTATTCTCCTTCATTTTATATGAATACATAAAACCACAACATTTTTACAGCAGGAAGAATTGTGATTCGGGAAAGTTCTTCAGAAGATAGAACAAAATATACCAGATTCTTTTTTTTTTTTTCCCCTTTAATTTTTCCTTTCCCTTCATTTTTATCTTTGTATTCTCTTCTTTTTCTGGGGAGAGGTGGAGATACACACAGGCCCACCCACCCCTGGGCTAGACTCAACCAGTGTTGATTGAGTAGGAATACATGGCTTTTGATTCATTTAACTGCAAAAATTATATATTCAATTTTAAATACAAGATACAGAGATTGAATTTGTCACAGAAACAGGGAAAGTCAGAAAGGAACAGCAAATGAACTGCACCCTCACACCCAAAATTATGTTTGGCTTCCTTCAAAATGAAGTGTTCTACTCTGGAAAATTGTATCCAGATAGCATGCATGCTCAAATATTAAGTTATTTTGTGGTATTTCTGAGCATAATTCTTTCTACATATAGGTCACCTGAATTTATGCTAGTTTCATCTCTGATCAGGATTTAGAAATATCTGCTGTGATGAAGGCTTGAAAAGGTCTCTTCAAATCACACCTGACAGGTTTCAGGCATCTGAGTAAGAGCACTCTGATCTTTTAGATTCAGAGAGCTGCACAGCTCCATCCCTCCAGGCAGGTGTTCCTGCTCTTTCCAGCTGAACTGCAGACAGATGGTATTTGACAGTGTTTCCCCTTCAGTTACATCTTGAGGAAAATCAGCTAGCTTTGTCATTTAGTTAACATAGACACCAATGACAACTAACAGAGAGGGGTATGTTCCCACACTAAATCCATAGATCTGACAGCAACCACTTCTGAAATAAAAACAATAAGAAACCATATTCTTGTGAGCCTGTGAAATTAGAATGTTTTGTAAGAATGCCTGCGTTTTGTAACTGTGCTATTAATGGCAGACGCAAAGTTAATCATGTTATTGATTAAAAGGATTAAATTAATAGCAGGGAGCCCACAGGACTTTTTTGGTAATATTGCTGTCTCAGCTATGGAGAGCCAAGAAAAGAGCTTAACTGAAACTGTAAAAATGGTGAGTTAGCAAAGCATGTGAACAAAATCAGTGAATTATTCAAAGATGTTCCTATAGCAAGCCCATCTTTCTGAAGGGTTCTATGGATTTATAGTAAAAAGGCCACAGCGGAAAATGTTACAGCAATTAATACTTGGGTGCCTAAGAAATCCACTACTTGGGATAGCTGTATTAAATACTCTCAGCATACAGTAGTGTAATGTGTATGTCAAATAAATATTCAAACTGGATTGAAAGTCTGCATGTCATCCCTCTCTCTGCCACAGCAACTAGTAATACAATTTTTGTCATCTGCAGTTACAAAACAGCATGCCGCCTCCAAAGTTTCTCTCCTGACCTCCAAAAATGAAGTTTCCATTCTCCTGAGTTTGGGAAATAAATGGTCTCTTATTTATTTGCTTTCACTATTGCCCCATCTCTTTCACTGTTGCCATCATCTCTCTTCATGTCACAGCAGGGAGACCAGTACCACAGCCGATTTTGTAACATGGTTTTTACTAGCACCATTGGTGCAAGCACAGCTCAGAATCAAATGAATCCTTGGAGAAACACAAACCAAAAAAAAGACAGTATGACCTTGGGTCTCTATCTTAACAAGCCTGATCCACATCATCCCTCCACACCTTCACATTGAAATCATGCATCACATCACATGCCCTGATGCTGGCCTAGCCCCAATTCTCCTTACCCTCAGTATCCACAGAGCGGGGTATCAATCAAGGCATCTCTCTGTCCTGGTGACCCCATCTGCCAAAACAGCCCTGGAAGCTGCTGATCCATCACCTTGATCTGCATCAATGCCCATTTGTCACAGTACTCTCAAGGTCTTTAGAGATTTCCTGCCACCATGCCTCAGGCATATGTATGAAGACTAGGCTCTAGTACTGTCCTGCAGAAAGCACAAAGGCTTTCAGTCCTCATGATAAAAGCAAAATGTGCCAACTTTATTCAAGCTGCATTGTTAATTATTTTCTACTGTAAAACACATATATACAAATCTGGAAATGAGTACATCAAAATGTCAGGAAGACAATGACATGAGCAACATCAGCTTTGTCCTGGTACTTACACACTGACATCAGAGCTACAAAGCAAAGGATGTTCTCTAATGTCATATCTGGTTATCTGAGCCCAAAGACTCCTGGTTGACCTCAAAGGTCTTCCTGTACAGATTAGACTGAAATCATATGCTAAATCTTATACATTATACCAGATGAATGTGGAATTAGCAGTGAGGAGACTCTACTTTAATCTCAATTTATAGGAGCAAAAAGCCTTGGAAGAACTGGTTTGCTTGTTTTACTAAGTGGCTTTGCATGAATTAAAGCTATTCTGTAGGTAGTTTAAGTATATAAATTTAGTTAAATAAAATGACCACCTTTTTTCCACTACCATAAGAAACAAATCTCCAGAAAAATAAGGGAAAAGCTTTTATCTCATCTTTCCAGATATTGTTTCAAAAAAACATTTTCCTTTAAAAGGATTTTTTTCTCCTTTGTTCTCAAAAGTACATTGCTACTGCTCTTGAAAGTATAACTGAGTTGTCATAAATCAATTTGTTTGTTGAAATGATACTTGTATGGGGTTTTGTATATTTCGTTCTCGTGGTTTTGAACATCAATTTATTAACTTGTTCCATCTACAGATAAAATTAACTTGAAAGTGTGAAAATCGATATTTAAAAATTTTTTTTCAAATAAAAAGGCTGAGGGAACTGGGTTTCTTTAGCTTGGAGGAGACTGAGGGACAACCTCATTAATGTTTATAAGTATGTAAAGGTTAAGTGTCAGACGGATGGAGCCAGACTGTTCAGTGTCATGACCGATGATAGGACAAGGGGCAACAGAAGCAAGCTGGAGCCTAGGAGGTTCTGCTTAAACATAACTGCTAATGCCATGCACTGAAGCATATGAAATCAAATATGCTGTCCTCAATCTTGCATTGCATAACATGCCTCACACCAAGTCATGTTTAGCCTTTTGTGAACTTTGGCAACATCCATTATTTTCTAAAACTCAGAGCAATAGCTGAATCATGTTAATTTTGTTGTAAAAGACAGACATGTTGTTGTTGTTGTAAAGACATACACAGGCGACCTAAACGTTGAGTAATGAATGAAATACCTTCCTATTTTTCTGGTTTATTATTATGCTTTCTTTAGACAAGACCACTATGGCCTCTGTGGTGAAAGACAGCAAGACAAGTTTCTATAAATATATTAACAACAAAAGAACAACCAGGAAGACCCTTCATCCCAGGAAGACCCATCATGACTGTATGACTCTTGTATTGCTTTCAAAGATCTGCTCTAGCATAGTTTGCACTTTCAAAACAAAATATTATCTATGTTTGTGTTACATTAATTTCTGGGCTACTGCAAACAGGAGTGGAAAACATGAACAGTGTAGTGGGCATACATTCTCTAAGGTGGACATATGACTTATCTGTGACCTGACTGCATGACAAGTTAAGATTGAGGTACATGATCCTGCCCTTCCTTATGTTATCCAAGTTTCCATAGAAATAAAATCAAGCTGTGCAGGCTAGAAATCAGTTTTGCCTTGCTTCAACAGGTTCTCTGATGTAAATATCTGGGGCACAGGACTGTCAAGCATGACTAACCAAACCTGTCCCGTAGCACGTGGTCACTGATTGCTTTGGCATAAATATGATTCATATGATCTGCAAAACTGACTAAATTACTTTTATCAAAGCTTAAAAAGTTTTTACTCGGCAAGTAAAATAACATTTACAGAGCACAGGAGAGTTATTTAGCTCAAAAGGTTACTAATATATTGCTCTATCTATCCCATGTGCCATGTTGCAAAGCTTCTATTCTAATTCCTCCTAATCTTGGATAATGACTTCAGAAACATGACAGACGTAAGGATTAAGAGCCTTTGTACCCTTGCACATTAGTGTAAGTAAAAGGCATGCCAGGGAGCCTGGCACAGAAGAATTCACAAATTCTGTAAGTAAACAACTACCCTTTTTAGGACAAAACAAGAAACAAATTTTGAGATACCCCTTGCTCCCACACTGCTTTGTGATGGACAATAGTTAGATACTTCAGCAATGCCTTTTGCTTATCCACATATCCATGAAGAAAAAAACTAGTAAATGATAGCTATAAAAAAGTAAATCAAAGCAGGCCATGAAGTGCATCAGAAGATGTTAAGCCCTCTCTTTTATTTTCCCTGTGAACATGAACAAGCTAGAACATAATTTTTATGATCTAAGATGAGCACATTGAAGATGTGTTTGTTTACTTCATAATTTTTTCTTTTTCTTTTTGGAAATACTCAATGTGTCCTTGGTACACATTTTTTTGCATCAGATGAGTTTTGTATGAGTATTGCCTATAAAACTGATTTATTAACTTGTTTTACTCTCAGCTTTCCAAATAACTGTCAATACTCACACTTCCAAAATGTGCTCCTAAATTGAGACACTACGTGACAAATTTCAGCCCACAGGAAACCCCCTGCTGAATGTTAACAGCAAATTGCAGTTCTGCTTGAAACAATACTTTGAATGTTGACACCATACTTGGAGGCTGTTTGAGCCTAAAGTCTTTTGTGCATGATGGTGCATGGTGGTGCAAGTTTCTACATCCCTGGAAGTCCCAGGGAAACTTTGAGAAGAGAGTACAGAACTGAGATTATGGCACGTGATGGGAAGATTCCTCAGGGATGAAGAAAATGTTGTTATATTTTACTGAAACACAACTAGTATATTGTATTACATTCAATATATTCAATACAATTCATCGTACAATTACATTCATTCAATACATTGTATTTCACATTCAGAAAAAAACTTCAGTATTGAATTATTTGTTATTTTCAGGATGGAGGAGGGGAGGCAGTTGAGCAGGGAACAGAAAAAAAATGTGATAATATTCTTGAACTAGGCAAGGAGAAATGTAGTTTCCAATACATATGGAATCACAACATTGCTGGCAAAACAAAACATCATACAAACTGTTGTATGAGGTTAATTTATCATTTTTATGAGGTACCCTAGAAACTGGAAAACAGCAAAGCACAAAAATGTGCCGTGATCCATAAAGACTGACACCATGAGGTCTTTAAGCATCAGTAATTTATTCATGAATTCTGCTTACTTTTATACTCTTATTATTTGTTGAAATAGTCAACCATATGCTGTATTTTTTAGTCCCTAAGAAAGGTAGAAGATCATTTGCAGACTAGCACAGTTACTTGTATTAAACAGAAAAAAAAAATAAAATTCAGAAATGTTCACACATCTTTTGAAGCACTCCCTTAAACTATTCCTGGTGTAATATTGACTAAACAATATAGGAACTCCCTTAGTAAAAATTAAGGCAGCTGGTGTGCCAAGACTGTAAACTGTCACACTGACTTTCTCTGGAACTCCCAGTTGCAGTTCTGGATGTCCCTTCTGCAGCTGCATTGAAGACTCTGCTAAGAAATGCTCTGGACCCTGGACAACTTCTGCTTATCATAGGAAGACAAATACAATAGCCCAAAGAAGCCTGGATTAAACTGAAAGGTGGTAACTTTATCCTTGTCTTGTATCCTAGGGATACAATTTTAAACCAATGGAAGTTTATACTATTGACTACACATTATTGACAATACAATGAAGTTTGTCAGTCACAAGAGCCAAGAAGTTCCAGCACACACTTCTTGCATACTGGAAAAAAAAAAAAAGAATCTCTTTTTTCTAAAACATGACAAGTTATCTGTTTTGACCTTTTAGATGACCTTTTAGGTCTAAACTATTCCATAAACTTTAAGGTTCTGAATGGGTTAGGAAAAAAGAAGAAAACACTCTAACTCTGCACTCTATAGAACTGTTTATTGGATGGATAAATGGTCTCTCCTGTGTAAATTGCACACATGTAAATTGCTAACCTGGCAGCAAGGCAACAGGAATGAAAGCAGTGTTTACAATTTCAGTCTAACAAAACGGCCCACTTTTGTTGAAAACAAGATTTAACTACTAAGCTGCATTATATGAGGCTTTGGAGCTTCACATTATAGCTCAGCTCATTAGCAGTCATAGTGTATGTCCTGGTTAGGTAATGGCATCTCAGTTAACATTTTCCTGAGAGTTAACTTCAAACTCTCATAAATAGTGGATATCTAGCTTTATGATGTCCGGGGTATTATCAGAAAACATCTTAAAATGGTACTTAGCATCTCCCTTCCCAAGATGCTTGCTTTTCTTGCCTCTGCCAGACATGATGTCAAGAAAAACGCTGACTAACCAAGCAGGAGAACAGAGAGCTGTTCTGTTCCAGTCTCATTTTCAGTTTTGTCCAGTCTCAAGGTGTTCCAATTTGAAGAGTGACAAGATATAATCGTAGAATCGTTTTGATTGGAAAAGACCTTTAATAGCATGAATTCCAACTGTTAACACACTGCCAAGTCCACCACTAGACTGTGTCCCTGTGCATCATATCCTCGTCTTTTAAATACTTCCAGGGATGGTGACTCAACCACATCCATGGGCAGCCTATTCCAGTGCCTGATAATTGTTTCAGAGGACAGATTTTTCCTAATATACAACCTAAACCTCCCTTGACATAACTTGAGGCCATTTTCACTTGTTACTTGGGAAGAGAGAACAACTCCCACCTTGCTACAACCTCTTTTGTCAGGTAGTTGCAGAGAGTGATAAGGTCTGGGGCTGAGGTCTGGGGGAAAACTGCTGCACAAAAGGAGACAAGGCCTGAACAACAAGGTGTCACTATCATATTGACTCCATAGTTGAAAAATGTAGGGAAGTTCTTGTCTGGGCTTCTACTTCTGTGTTTCAGCTGGTTTAGAGATGGATCCAGCTGGCAAGCCTCCAGGTCAGCTGTTGTGTCACTTATATTACTGTATCAGACAATGCAACACACTGCCTTGTAAGCAGAGGGGCCTTAAACCTCACTTTTTAGAGGAATCTTTAAAGCCCAAACTATTACTTAGAAAGTCACTCAAATTCATCACCTTCTGCTAATTAAGAACTTCCAGAAATTTTAGGATCTTTCTTCAGAAAGATACTATCTGAAAGCCTGCATTCATGGTTCATCACTCTTTCCATCTCCATGTTACTTAAGTATGCTGCTTACAGCACAACCCTTTTTGAGTTTTGTTGTTATTTTAGATACATCTTGAGATACCACCATCTTCTTGCACATGATTGGAAAATTTATACACATAGCACAGTCTTAAAAGAATCAACACATTTGATCTGATTGCTTTGCAGGAATGATATATGAGATGTGATTGATAACTACTAAACAGTACAGGCAGTTAGATGTCAGCACTGGTCCATGTCTTCTCCCAGTTTCATTACACTTGATACAGACTATGTACCATCCATACCGTTAAAGAAAGATATTTTGTTTTTTGTACTGGTTATTAATCTTCTCTCTCCACCTAGTGGTAGTGAGCAAAGGTGCTTTATTTTCTACAGATCAGTACAAGAATTAATTCTCATTGCAATTGGAGGAGTAGGTAACTACATGCAACAAAGCTACAGCAAAGAATGGTGACTGAGTGTGAAATGAGGAGATTATGACTGAAAAGCAAAGGAAGGAACAAAATGGGGCAGTGTAAAAAAGGAAAAAAAAAAAAAAAAAAAAAAAAAAAGGAAAAAAAAAAGGTCAAAGGAAGGAAAGAAATTAAGTGGAAAAGAAATAGAAAACACAGGGGAGAATGAAGCTCTGGAAGAATGAAGCCAGCAGCTCCCAGAGATGATGTATGCCATGGGATTACACCAGCCAAGGTGCAAACCCTGAAAGCCATGCACACTTCAAAGGGGATTGAAGAGTGAGGTGCTGATGGGAGAACTCTCACCCACCAAGCACTTCAGTATCCATCCTCTCCTCCAAATGAAACCACCTCGTTTCAGAGTAGCATGTTCTAGCAGTGCAGTTAAAAAAACCCTGATGTTATGTGAAACAAACTTCACAGCCCAGGGAAGGTTATAAAGCAGGTGTGTTTATTACAGCACTGGGTGTGAGGGGGATAGCTCCTTCCCAAGCTCACACACCACAGCTAAATGCAGGCAACTATTACCTGAAGTTATACATACGCAGTACTGAAGCATGCATATACATACAAGAAGAGAGGTTATAAAAATCAGCTAGTAACATAAGTCTCCAGCCATCTCCGCATGCATACTGGCCCCTGATAATTATGGGCAGGGGTCTCCGAGGGTCGCCTGGAGGAAGGATAGAAGTCTTCTTCACAGTGTACTTTTAACCCCAGACTTTGACTTTTCTTCACTTAGGTGAGAAATGCTGATGCAATCAGAGCTAAGAGTCTGGGTTTTCTCTAAGCTTACCAGGATTTTCTGTAAGCTCATCAGCAGCATCTCCTGTTAGTCCTTGCCATAAATCAGAGGTCTCACCCCTGGCCACATTCTTCCTGGCAACATCCCATTGCTTCATGCCAGGCAGGGCAAGCAGGGCTGAGCCACTGTTATCTCAATCTACAGGATACTGGCTGATAGTTTTGTGGTTAGTCATTAATCCAAGACAACAAAGAAGTTTTACTTCAATATCTTTCTACAATAAAATACTATAGTACATGGAATTTAATAAAGAATATTTTACAGCCATCACTAGATTCCAATCTAAGCCTCCCCTGGAATAACTTGAGGCCATTTACTCTTACTCTGACATATTAGAAAGTTTTTAACTTTTGCATCAACTTAATCCTTCCCTTAGGAGAACAGAATAAGTACATTTAACACTCTTAGGCAAAAGAAAGGTAGCACTAAAAAAACATGAAAAAAATGAGTAACGTTTATGCTGTTATGAGAACATTAACAGAAACTACAACAAAGCCCCTATAAATAATTTTTAATATAAGTCTGTCCTTAAAGGAAGCATGCACTGTAAAAGCCTTGGTGTCTTTGAACTCAGGACAGAAAATAGACAACAGGAATGAGCCTGATTTCAATATGCTGATGCTCTGTTCCCTTTTGCTGGAGCAAAGCAAGCTGGAGAACTATTTTTAGTGATGGTTCACCTCTGTGGCTTAGTGCTCTCTGGACCGTACAAAAGGCAGATCTTGAAGAAACAGAACAAACTGATATTTCTACAACTGGAGAAATCACTTTTATCAAGTTTTGTTGTTGTTGTTGTTGTTTTGTTTTTTGATGTTGTTGGGTTTTTTTAAATCCATATTAAAAAATACTAACTAACCTCATTTGTTGTCCAAATTTGGCTGATGATAAAAAAATATCTGATTTCTTCTACTGGCCAGGTTGTAACAGTTTTTTGACTGCTGAAAGGGTTGCTCTGATGGATTGTGCTCCTTTGTCTAGAGATGTCCTCATCACTGGTATCAGGAAAATGTATCCCCTAATCTAGTCCAGCAGTAGGGAAAAATCTATCTATTTCAGGGAACACCAGTGGTTTAACACTGGCCTGTCCATTAAACAGAATAACAGCTGCTCTCTATTAATCCCCCTCTCCTCCCTGATAAAGAAAGGAGAGAGAATAAGGGAGAGAGACCTATGGATTGGAAACTAAACTACACAGCTAATGATAAAAAGGAAAAATTACTAAATATATGCAAATATACAGGAAAATTAATACCATGTTCCTCCTCCCTTTCCCCCAGTAACTCTCACGTCACCACCGAGGCCGCAGGGCAGCCCTGGGAAAGTCCAGGCTGGACTCCTGGAGTCAGCAGCGGTTGGGAGCTGGAGGCAGGAACACACAGATTCAGTCTGGCATGGAACAGGACCACAGGCAGCAGAACGGATGGAATCCTCCCAGGATGCTGAAGCAAACAGGGACAGGTGAAGAAGGGGAAGCAGGAAGGGTTTGACCCTCATGATCCCTCAAATTTATACTGAGTATGATGTGTATGGGATGGAATACTCTGTTTGGTCAGTTCTGGCATCTATCTTGCCTGTCTCTCCCCAAAGGAGGTTTGCAGGTGTGACCTCTTTACTCCTTTTCTTTCTCCTTCCAGAGGGCAAAATGTTCCTCAGAACTGAACAGTGTCCTTGGTTCTGCACACCAGTCTCTGGTTGTAACTATAACCACTGAGTGTTATCAGTCCTAAAGGAAGACACTGACTGAGAAACTTGCTGTGAATTTCAGCAAGTGCAGATACTTACAAGAAACTTAGCTGAAAGCAAAATTACAAGTCAGAAAATTACCTTTATCCTGGCTCAAACCAGGACAACCAGCTTGTTAATAATGGGCTAACTCTGCTTTACTAAATGGTGACGATTTTTCCTTCTTCATCATTTCTGTAATCAAATACCTCGTGTTCTTGGGCCTGCAAAGTGAGTATTCTTTCCAAAAGTCCAGGTAGTACATAGGAGCACCTCAAGGTCAACAACCAAGTGGGATTTACCCATTCAGTAAAAGGAGAACCAAAATTCAAAGTATTAAAAAACTGCTGCAAGAAAAGAGGACAGCAAACATGAAATTTCTTTGGGCTTAGAAACTGAGTATTTTGATACCCTCAAGGCAAAGTGAAAACCAAGATCTTTCCTATTGTTTGAAGAACCAGGGGGCAGGACCACTGTCAATGAAATCCCAGTTGCACAGCACAGCAGCATGTGCAGTTCTCCAAGACTGATACAAGGTCATGTTTACTCATTCTGATTGGTTCCTTTTTTAACAGGAATGAAATGAGGGTCAGTCCTAACTGCTTTTCCAGATTAGGCAGGTGGTGACTATATTATTTTAAAACAAAAACTTACACAGCATTCTACTTCTTTTTTATTTCTAATTTGTGATGACTGGAACAGCAGAAATTGGTTTCCTTCATTCCTCTTCCTGCATCATCCTGGGTCTAACAAACTCTGGTGATTAAAATTAAATGGATCAAGTAATGGATAAAGCATTAGTATCAGCACAAACACACTGCTTTGAATGCCCTCACTGTACAGTGTATCCCTCCCACCACTGCAGGAGAGCTTGAAGTCTGCTATTGTACAGGACAGCTATGAAAGCTGGTTCCTGAGAGAACTACACTTTAAGAACTGTGTGCTTTTTAATTTATCAACAATAGGCAATAGCATCCAAAAGTAAATCAAGGCCCTCTCCATCTGAGAAACTAGATGAGTTACACGTGTTTGAATAAGTCTTTAACATGCCCAAAAGGCTTTCTTAACCCCCCCCTTTACTAAAATGATGGACTTTTTCTCCTGATAATGGTGTTCAATCTCTTGATATGAAAATCTCACTCAGACTGGGGCACTGGAGAAATTCTCTTGCACAAGGCTTGGATTCCTATGTTTCAGCAAGAGTGTGCTTTCACAAGTGCTTTGTTAAGAGGTTCACTTATTACAGTCTCTAAGCAAATGTAAGAGCAATACATTCAGGTTATCGTCTGGAGATTTTGCAAGTCTCTACCAACTCATATTGGATGCTGTAGAGAAGGTCATGCAGCAGCAGCAGCTGGAACTGGCACCACCACCTTCAGAGGCTCTCCAGAGTGCTCTAGCTGATATTGCCCAGCAGTCACAGCCTTCAGTTGGAGAATTAGAAAGATTCCATACTAACAAGCTTGAAGTAACGGAAATATTGCAGGTCCTGCTGCTATCTGCACATAAGTTCTTCTTGGCATGATCCTTTGTGTTATGCACAACTACCCTGGTCCAAGAGCTGGCCAGCAATATCAGGGCTGAAGACTTGAGGATGGGCAGGAAATCAAAACAGGAATCTAGATTTTTTCTTATTCTTCCATGTCTGTGTATCTGCACTGGATACAAAGGGTAGCATCTCTATCTCAGTATTTATTGCTGTGTAACCTCTTACTAAAAAAAAAAAAAAAAAAAAAAAAAAAAAAAAAAAAAAAAAAAAAAAATTCCTAAAAGCTTGAGTCTCAATTTACCCCTACTTTCTGAACCATGGAAATGACTGCTTAGGGATTTAGTCTGTTCTTTTGATCCTCTAACAGGATCCTTCCAGGACACATGCCAGCTCTTTATATGCATTCTATTTGTGAGAGCACTGTGACCTTGGATGCTATGGGACTGAAAGTACTTCTGTGAAATATCACCTTTTCGGGCAACATAGATATCAAATAACATAACAAAGCACCAAAAATAACACATCTCCCAGATCAGAGCAGTGTCTACTAAGGACTGAACACACTTAAGCATTTTGGTGGCATTCTCTGACAAATTATCATCTTTTGATCCAGAATGCAGAAAATCCAACAAGTAACAGTATGTCATAAAGGGAGTCTTTGCTGCTTAAAAGATTATTTTGTCTCTATTTTATCTGTTTGTTTTGGGTTTGCTTATTTTTTTTTCTGCAGGAAAAGATATAACGCTAATGAGTGAGGTTTGTTGGCTACAAGAAATCCAAGTTCTGCTTTAGGATAAGCAGGTCACAGCTCATCTCCAAAAGCTCAAAATGTTCCAGTTATAAATTTATTTCTCACCAAAAAGGTACTTGGGAGTTCTAGACATCTGTCTTTTTCCAAAAAGGAATACTTAGGTGCCCAGAGGTCCAAGCATGTTCAGAAGCAGCTCAGTGCTGAATGATTTGTCTTTGAAGTACTGAAAAAAATACATTTATTCATTGATCACCAAGTATAAAGCTCATACATACTAATAGGAGCAGGCACTAAGGACACGTCTCATCACTTCCAAATCGTTCCAAAACTACAAGGATAAGGAACTATTTTTCCATTTGTTTTTTATCTCCTTGTATCCACACATGATGTATGGTAATCCATGAAGCAATTAAGTAGTGGGGGAGCCTGAGAAGGCCTGTAATGCTGCTGTTATAGAATGCTTTTGGAAGGCAGTAAACACAAGACTGAAACCTAAGCACCAAAAAAACCCATAATGGAAATCCATCCTCCTGCAGCTCACTGTCATGCCTGGCCTATTAGCACTTAAGGAGGTATCACCAGTTTGGAGGAAAAGCCCTAGGAAGCAGATTTTGTGATGTCTTATGAATCTCAAGTGATGGGAAGTGCCAGAATAAGGGCCCATATATTATAAAGAGCCACTTCTCTCCATACATTAAGTCATTCCTAGCTAATGCAGCTCTTCACTTCTGTGCTGGCTCCCCCAAGCTCCTTCAGTTTAGGGTGTGCTGCATGAGGCATCCCTGCTTAATGCAGATCATGGGTGCTGCAGGACCAAGTGCCTAAAATACAGGTGCTGCAACACAAAGTACTGCCAGCTCCATCCTGCTTAATGGATGGAGTTCTAAGGCATGGATCCCATATCCCCAGGTATTACAGCACCTTAACAATTACAGACTAGAATCACAGAATGGTGGAGGTTGGAAGGAACCTCTGGAGATCATCTATTCCAATCCCCCTGCTAAAGCAGATTCACTTAGAGCAGATTGCACAGGATCATGTCCACATGAGATTTGACTGTATCCAGAGAAAGAGACTCAGCAGCTACTCTGGGCAGCCTCTTCCAGTGCTCTTCTTCATACACACCAAGATGCATTGAGGCCTTCTTGGCCACAAGGGCACATTTCTGGTTCATGGTTAATTTGTTGTCCACCAGGACTCCCAGGTCATCTGCAGAGCTGCCTCCAGCATGTCAGCCCCTGGCCTATACTGGTGCATGGGATTATTGCTCCCCAAGTGCAGGACCCTACACTTGCCTTTGCAGTACATCTGAGTATTTGCAGTAGTGTCATAACTGTAAAGGGATTTCTTCTCAGGGAAAGAGGTAAATTACCTCACATTTATCTGGGGTGCCACCTAAAAAGGGCATGGGTACAATAAGTGGTAGTGGGAGTTTATTACCATAGAGCAACTGGTTTGTATCCCAACTTTGATTTTAGGATTTTCAATAGAGATCAAAAAGGCTTAGTCACATACTTATTTCCCATTTTCAGGGAAAACCTGTAGTGAGAAACTTCAGTGCTGCTACCACTGCAGACTTAATCTCAAGAAAATATGAGTTTTCCAATTTATTATTGCATAGAGAGTGTTCACATTATTGGCTCAAATGAATCTGGAGGTTTTTTGGGAAGTTCATTGATGTTTATCAGTTTTCATCGCAACAGATAGAAAAGGAAATCCAGACTTCAAATTTTTTAATTTACTATTGTGATGGAAATAATGTTTCCTGTCAACAAAATTATTTTTTCTGTCCATAAACTGAATTGTCCATCACTGTTGTAATACAATCACATTTTTTTTTTTTATAATATGATTTTAGGAGAAAATATCTGGAAAAAAGCATATAAGATAAGAAAATTATTTAGACAGGCATCTTCTTGTTCCTCTCTTAAGTGTATCTCTGTAGAGTTATAAAGATGTATACATATAACTGTTTATATATTATACAATGTCACTGTTGTGACAGTGTTAATGTTCAAGTAATAAATGAACACAATCATACTGAGTATTACATACCAGTTAGTATTTAGAAGGAGAAGAAAATGATGTCTGATGTTGGCAACATTGTCTGCGTATTAAGAGTCTTTGTTGTCCATTCAGAGCAGCAGGAGAGCCCCAAGGCTTTCTTGTAGACTGGAATGGAAGCATAGATGAGACAAATCAGGCAAAGACACAATTTCAGCTATGTCTACAATAACACATGGATTTCTACCTGAACTGAACAGAGGTCATATTCAGTCCAATTACCAGGTTCACATTTCTAATTCATATTTTAAAGAAATCGTTAATATATTTTCTGGTGTAGGGCAGTCAGAGAGGAGTTTATATTTTAACTTAATTACTTTATATTGAGCTTTTTTATGAAGCTGAGCTTTTTATTAGCAACTCTATGATTTTTGACAGACCAAGTACTTTTCGTTTTATGTATCTAAGTGCCTCTCTCCTCCACTGCCTGTTTCATGTTTTCTGCCTTGGAGTTGTTCAGGGCCTCTGACACTGATTTGTTTGAAAAATAGAGAGCTCTCCTATGAAGACAGGCTGAGACAGTTGGGATTGTTCAGCCTGAAGAGAAGGCTCTAGGGAGACTTTCCAGCAGCATTCCAGTACCTGAAAGGGGCCTACAGGAAAGTTGGGGAGGAAGTTTTTACAAAGGTGAGTAGTGATAGGACAAGGAGTAATGGTTTCAAACTGGAAGAGGGTAGATTTAGATTGGATTTTAGGAAGAAATTCTTTACTTTGAGGGTGGTGAGGCACTGTAACAGGTTTCCCAGAGAGATGGTGGGGACCCCATCCCTGAAGACACTCAAGGCCAGGTTGGATGGGCCTCTGAGCAAGGGTATCTGACTAGATGTCCTTTAAAGGTCCCCTCCAACCCAATGCATTCTATGATTCTACAGCTGTGAGAATTAATTCAAGAAATAAATTTCTTTATTCCTCTTAAAAAAAATATTAGATATCATGTGTTAGGTAGTAAATCACCCTTATATTACTGAAATTAATAAAGTGACCATGAGTAATCCATACACAGTGCAGAACAGTTCAGAGTTCTGAAGACATAGGCATACCTCTTGGTATTTATTTTTCCTTTGAATAAAATCCTGGGTGCACTGATCTCTACTGTAAAACTGCCAATGATTTCAAAAGGAGCCAATGTTTACCTGTTTCATCAAAGCCTACCAGACAAAATACTACCCTTTTACTGTTGTGAAAGTATTTAATTCACCTTCCAGATGTCCTATGACAAACTCTGTTAAACTGCTGGCTGAGCACAACTCCTTAACAGGGTTCAGAACCAGCCTTTTTCATGTTGTTCATAGAGAATAGGCTTTGAACTGGAATATTTCATTTTCTCAGTCAGTCTGGAAGAAGGTAGTCAATGATCATGACAAAAATTCAAAGATAATTAAATGTCAAAGGAAAGCATTTTTCTTAACAGGCAAGTTTCACTACCATCAACATGAAGATGAAAGACAGGGTATCTACTGTAAAAAGCAAAAGCTAGGCTGGAGGGATGAAGACTGCAGCACTACAAAGATCTCCAAAAGCAAAGGCATCCAGTGACCAAGAATTGCAACTTGTTCAAAAAACTCCTGTCACATTTCTCCAGTGAGAAAGAAAATAAAGATTAAAAAAACATGCACACTTGTCTCATGATTGGAAGTTGTCTGAAAATATTCATCTTGCAATTAATTTTAATTTACTCAATTCTGAGTATGTTCAAATATTCTGGAGGACAGCAATGTTGCTAGAATAAGGATGGGCAAGTAACAAGCTACCAGTTTTGTTTTTTAGGATGAACACAGGTTTGTTGATGGAGAAGCTGAGATCTTTAGGAACCTACATGGAACAGAAACACATTATTCAGAGAAAAATTTAAATGCCAAAATGCACTGAAGTTCTTTTGAACAAAAAGATGATTTTCTGACCCTCCTAAACTCAGTGAACTCTTTTAGTGTTCCAGCAGCTTAAATCTAAATAGGAAAAGAAAGGTAGCAATCCTGTCTTTATTTTTCATTTCAGGTGTATGATTATTCAGACTGTGTATGTTAAAAGGTTTTTTTCCTCAAAATGTTTGCATTTTACAACCATCTATCTATAATATTAAAATATTTTAAGTAATGAAACAATTTCTTAATAACTCTAGGTTATGGCTGTAGTTTAGGGGGAAAAATTAAAAACTATGTTCAAGTGCATCTAATTAGTTTGTTTCCATCTCTTTGAACTACTGTCTTTTCAGCATCTTGTTAAATCTTTCAAAAGCAGATAAACCAGTTTTCTTTGGTGTTCTGATGTTTTGAGAAACACATTTAATCACCTTTAAAAAGCAAATTCCAAGACCCATCCTTGATCTAGTAAAAGGCACAGAAACTAATGATGTGATTAATTCTGATGTGCAATATAGCATAAAAATATTACTACTAAGTGAGACAATTTTTTTCGTATTTCTGAGAGCAAAAAGGAGCAAGACTGACAAATGTTATGCAAATCTCCATAAATTAAAACATGACAATCTTGCCTTGCTACAATAATGATGGTGATAAGTGGAATTAAGTGTATGATTAAGAATTAATTTCCTCACACTAGAGAAGCCTCTGGCAAGCATTTAAGATTCCCCCCAGTGGGAACTGCTCCTGAACTCATTTACGGTGCAGAAAACTATCTTATGCACAAACTCGGTTGTATCTTTCCTGTTAGACCTCAACCTGGCACAGACAGAGAGGTCCCCCCCCATCTGATGGAGGGATATTGCTACCAGATCCTAGAGGATTCTGAATTCTGATTTCAGGGACAGATATGGCATTCTTATGATTTCCTAGGCTAGAATTTTGTAAAGTATTTTTGGGATGCAGTCGTCCTATCTGTAAATCTTCCACTCAATGCAGCTATACCATTTAGATACCAGGCTTATTATTACGGATCTGGAGTATTTCAAAGAAATTAAAACATTCCTAAAATGTTCTGCAGTGTGAAATCTTGGAGGTTGCAAAAAGACAATTACCCAGACCACAGAGAGTTCATAGAAAAGCAATTAATATACTTGCATCTTAACCCCTGCTCCTGAATTTCTTACTCTTGATATGCACCCACCTGTTGCCATGGTTTCCAGAGCCAGTTGCATCTTTGCCTTGTATTTCTTTTTCAGATAATTTTTTTTGTAGTTTTTGTGGTTCCTTGTTCTGGGCAGAGCTGTGGGCTCCAGAGGGTCTCTTGGATTCCTCTACAGCCATACGTGGACAGTTGTGCTCTAACAAGCCTTGTGCTCACAATATTTTCAGTACTGTTATTGATGTAGAAACACATCATTAAATTTGCAAATTTCATATCAGGACTGCTCTGTCTGAAGCAGAATGTAAAATTAATTGGTCCTTGCCAAAAATACACTTTGCCTGGGCCTATCATGTTATTTCATTCTTTTGTCACAGAATCCATCAAAAAAACCCCCAACATAAAGCAGAATGGCTTCTTTCTCCTTCTGGATTACTTCATCCTATATAATTTATTAAAAACTTACAATGAGTCAAACCATCATTTTTCTTCATTAATTTTCTGTATTAATTTCAGAGAATTAAGCAAAATAGATGAATATCAATAGTTATTGTCAGAGACACCTTTGCCTAGGAATTCTCACCAAACAGATAATAAATCTCCCTGCTCAACAGGAAGATCTCAGAGTCCCTGTAGTTACAAATACTCATTGTAAGCAAGGTCAAACTTCAGCTGACTCTCCTTTCCAGCTCTTTTTTGGAAACATCATTATAATTGGATTATAAGTCTCATGAATATGTTATTTACCCTTTGACAGGTAGCCCGGTCAGGATTTGCTATATTGCATTAGGATATTACTAGTTCAGGAATTAGTGCTGCAGAACTCTCACAGGGTAGAAACTGATACAACATCAGGTAGTCAACAGACAGAATTCTTCTATTTTAAAGAAATTTCATAAAAGAACTGTTAAATAAAGATTATAAATCAAGATTATAAATGAACTATATGGAAGAAACACAAGTCTTGTAAAAAACCTAAGCTGCTGATCACAGAGGTAATATACATCTTCACATCAATTTCCTCCCAGTGAGGAGGGCTGTAGTCTTCTGAACAAACAGATGTGTGAACAGAACAAAGGAACAGGGCATAAAAAATTAAAAAATAAAAGTTGCATAATGTTCTGAATGCCTGTCTAAACCAGGCATTCTTCCAGGGCATGTTAAGTTATCTGGTGGAGTAGATATTTGTGATTGAAGGAACTGAAATAAAAAGGCTGGAAGTATTGCTGATACTTTTTGCAGTAAAACAGCTGTATTAAATTATGTTTCCCTCTTTTTTGTCAATGAGTGTGTGGGGTGTACACAATGTATCAGCTCTGTAATGACAGCACCATTTTAAACTGCAGTTGAAAGAGCCTAGTATGAATGCTTGTTGGGACCAGGCATCTCTAACAAGAAAAAATATTGTGAAAAGAATTGGTGGGTAATGTGTGTCAAAAAGGATACTTCAGCCTTGTAATATTCAATTTATGTATCTGTCCAGATATTAATTGGCAAGGAGGTATATCCACTGTTGAGTCATCAACCCCTGTGCTTCAAGTCACAGAAATCCCATTTTCACAATGTTTTACAGAAGATGCTCCATTCCCTGCCACCTGGGTAGTTAATGATGGATATAACACACACACACCCCATATGTCTGCTGAGGCACTTCAAAATAATTTTGTTGGTCCTGGCCCAAAATAAGTAGGGAAAAGCCATGGCAGAAATGTAAAAGACCCATCAAAATCTTGTTTTAAAAGAGGGTTGACTTCAGTTTGATTTATCTTCAAAACAAATTATTGAGCTAGGTTTTATGCAATTATCTTGTGTATCCTATTCAGGTAGGGGTTTTTTTTGTTTTTTTTTTTACTCTTCTCTAGTGCCTACAGAACTGCTTGCTGCTCCCAGGAGTATCCAGCTACAACTCTACCTAAAATAACAAATCTCAGGTTTTCAAAATCATGTTCTCAGATCACACCTGCCGGACTCCATTACCACGTTGCAGTCCCACACATCCTTTGTGCGGGCTGGCTACCAGTGATCACTTTCTGCAAGACATTGCTGTTCTGAGAACTGTGTACCAGGTTTAACAAGAGAAAGACAGTAAGGGCTTTTGCTCATTGCCAGCGAGATGAGGATGGGGAAACCCACAAGCAAAGCAGCCACGCTGGCATGGTGAATGCAGTCCTGGTAGAAATTGTAATAGGGGCAGCTGAACTGTGAGAACGAAGGATAAATGCTGCTTTTGCCAAGTAACCATAGCGACTTCAGAGAGGGTGACTGCTGTGGCACCAAATCAGAAAGCTTTTACATCTGTTTCTGAACAGAAAACCTGCTCCACCATCAATGACAAAGAGGAGTTAAAGAAAACAATAGGCTAAGATAATGGTCTGCCAGTCAGAAACATTTTGGTCAGCATTTCTTTCCTGAGTAGCTAGTATTCACACCCACAATGAAACACTTTTAGCATGTGTCAGTACTGACAGCCTTTCATTTAGGAAAAAATTCTGTGATATAGAAAACCCCATTTTTAGCACTTTTGAAAAACAATATTGAAAAGGTGTTTTAAAGTGAAGATTAATGTCATAATACTTTCATTAAAAGGTGAAATTTGAAATTGAGTATTTTGTCTCCCCATATCAGAGCCAAACAACCCAGACAATTTAATACAGGTTTTGGAATGTTTGCCACTCTTCTACTTCAGAGCAAGTGAAACATACAGAAAATTAATATTTTGAATGGAAAACACTATACCACTTCAATTATTCAGCTTCCAACGCAAAGCCAACAGTCACTTGTATCTGTGCATACATTATCATAGGCTTGCACTTATTCAGCATGTATGTCTGGAAACATTTTGATATTGCAAAACTGTTTTCATCATGAAATGTGAAATTTTTCTTCATAAAATATGAAGTCATTATCTGAATTTTCCCATTAACTGTATTTCCCATGCATTAGATACCACACATGGATTTTTGCTGTACTTTCCAAAGCAACTGTGTGCACGCTTGATCTTTTTCTTTCCTTGAAAAGGCACATGAAATAAATTTACAGTAATAGGGGGTAAATGTCCAATGTGTGTAAGGGACCAGATGCAGGACAACCCCCCTCAACCCCACACCTCAATCTGATATCAGCAAACCACACTTACAAAAGAGGCCTATAAAATGAGGGTCTGCATTACTGGGCTTTGGGAGTTTCATTGACACCAATCCTTCCCCGTTGGCTGGCCCAACAGTGGATCCAGGACCAGTGATTTCCTGTAATCTGTCTTTCTTAACTTTTCTTCTTCTACTCTCTTGCTTTATCTTTAGCTTTCCCTTTCCTAAAATTACTAAGTAACCACACTTTTTTCCCAGGTTACACAGCATTAACATCCACATATTGTGGGGGGGGGTTTTGTGACCTAAATAATCAGTCTTTGTGACAGAGCAGCCTGAACACATATAATAATTGAAGTATCTGCTTTTGTGCTTTTATTCCTTCATATCTGTGTATATATATGTAGATACATATATATATATAGATATGTATATAGAGATACATACGTATCTACATATATATACATGCATACTTGTGGGCACCTTTTCACTTACACCCAGTACAGTGCCCCATTTTAGCCAAAGCTATTGTATAGGTGAGATTCAGTTCACTTCACTTTAGCCATCTAGAAGTTCTTCTGTAGAAAATGTCTTTTTCCTGTGATGAGGATAACACCTTCAAAGAACAATCCACCAATCTTTCTAAAGTGTTCCAGGATGGTACAACCCACACCCTGGATCTTCCTGTTTTTTGAGATGAAGAAACCACAGAGGTCACACCTTTTTTCAGTATTGGTTGAGAAGAGGGCCCTCTGTCATCACAGCTGGTTGTCCAAGTTCTTCCCTGTCACCAGGAGAGAACATGTAAAGATAGTTCTGGTCTCTGAATGTAGGAATTATCTGATTTCTGCTGAGGAATTTTCTCATTTTTAGCCATTAAAAGTTAAGACTCATAATGGCAACTTGTCATCTGATCTCTACAATTGGTGGAGGAAAGTCAGACACCTTGAAGGGCAATTCAATCTACCAGCTTTAAAGCCTTGCCTTTAGATGGAAGGCATCACCTTCCTGAAGTATGAACTCTTTCCCTTGTCTGTAGAGAAGATCTTGGTGTCTGGAATGCCTAAACATCTCTTCTTTAGGTATCTCATCCTTAGCCTTCAAGACCAGCTGCTTAAATCAATGCACAGCTCTCTTTCTAGAGCAGTTTTCGTGTCTGTACATGAATGCTGTTCTTCACAAAGGAGTCTGACATGCAAAGGAGGATGAAGGAGGGCCTTATATACTCCGAAGTTTTCTTGTTGGTGAACATTGTGGCCCTCTGCTGTGTTCACCCAATACTTGATGACACAGGTTTCACAGTTTCAGAGAAAAGTGTCAAGTTACCTCAGTTTCAATTACAGTTCATGATGATAAATAGCAGTGTACTTATTACCAAATGCTCTGTTCCTTGATACACAAAGCCTCTCATCTCAACTGCTGATCAGTTAAATTTACAGCAAGTTCACATGAATTTGCTTTCAAAGTGTTTACTTACAGTGCATCTTGAAGAAAAATATTATTTTTAGTAAATTATTTCTTACAATAGCAAGCATTATAATTATCACAAGTCAAATTGTATTCCCATTTCCCTATTCTCCCTTCACAGATAGTCTTGCTTTATGAAAAACCAAAAATCACAGACTCTACTCTTCTAAAAAATAACTTCTAGTCAGCAGCCACAAAAAGGTGTCACTTCCCAAAATCTTGCTTTTTTTTTTTCTTTTTTTTTTTTTTTTCCCCCCCCAGTTATCTAAAATACTGTTGCCCATAGAATTACCCAGGTTGGTTTCTCTTCTCTGCTTATACCAGCAGAACTGCAAAAAACATGGGTGTAAACATACCAACTGCTTTCTTTCCCCTATCTGATTTTGTGTCTGCTGTTGATCCTCAGGACTGTACAAAGCTCAATGAATGCTTATTTTCTCTTTTGTGGTTTAGTTTGGTTTGATTTTTCCTGATGGTGTTCCTTCTTGATGCACTCCATGGTTTCAGTGAGATGCATAATCTCTTTTTATTTCTTACTACACAGCATTTCTGTAGGCTGGTAAGCAGCTGCTGGATATTTTCTGTGCCAAAAAAAGCACACGGGGAGTGATGGGCAGAGTGTAATTCTTACAACATTAATGAGATATTATGTAAATAAAACACTTTTTAAAAGTCTCCAGGCTGCAAGGTGCTATCCAAATAAGACAGTACCACCCACTGCCTCATGTGTGGCTTAACAGAATCGGGGTTATGTGTCAGTTTAGATGGGCATTTCAATTCAGGTTAATAGTTGCACAGTCTGTGACCCATGTAAAAGCATTTTTTGGAGGATGAGGCAAGACACACATGATTTTTGCCTCCAAGAGGTGTATTTGGGAGCCTGAAGCTTGAAAAAAAGGGCTTTCAAATTCTCTACATGTTTCAGTAATTTACCCAAGCAGCTAAAAGCTATTTTTTAGAGTTCTTCCAAAATACAGTTAAAACAAGGTGGTAAAAAACTGTATCTCTTCTCAGAAGATGAAGCATAGGATCCAGTATTTTTCCTTTGGATCTGCATGTTGGTATGCATTTTTTCTTAAAACTCTCTGATTTCCTTTTTTTTTTTTTTTTTTTATTCTCTCTGAGTGTCTTTCTCATTCTTGCGTAAGAATTTTATTTTGATGCATGTGAACACTCTGATCACTGCAGTTCAGTAGTAAATGATCAGGGAGGCAGAAATGCCCAAGAATGGGGCACCATGAAAATACAAAAATAATTAAACTATGAAAATAATTTTGTAGTATAGGGATTAAAGGTATTATGCAATGATGTAAAGACAGCTTCTGGAAACCTAAGGCAAGGAGTCACATATATTTAAATATGTGGACCTTGTTTATGCCCACAGCATGCATTGTTTTATACATTGAAAGCATAATGAAGAAATCCTGTACTATGAAAGACTGGTAAGAGGAGATAACATAAGGAGGAGATTCTGAGTGCTGGGTGGTAGTTGAGTTGCAACTGCAATAAAAGCCTTTATTTCCTTTCCTTTTCTAATACAGGCTGTCATGATGACAGAAGACTACCTAACATTTTTCAAAGAGATGTCTGTAGTACCAATAGCCTTCAAAGGGGGTTGATATTTCTAATACCTTCAAAAGAATCTAAAGCAAAATAGCATTCTTTTCTATGAGTTAGACTGAGTATAGCTATATGCAAATATAGCTATAGTAAAAATAATAAATATGGTATAATAAAAATGAAACTATGTGGGTAAGGGAAAGAGCACAGGGGTTGTCCTAAGGAGATTACTCCAAAACCAGTCACGAGCTAGAAGAAAAAGCAAGCTTGTGTTCAGTCTGATCTCAGGGCTGCTATTGATTAAAGAAGAGGCCAGGAAAAACCCTCACTCAGTGGAAAAATGTTGCAGCAATTTATCAGCAGAGAAAGCTTTTGTTATTGATGTTTTGGTGGAAATGTATTGGACAAAGAGCTGAAAGGGCCTTCCATGACTTTGTCTTGATGTCACAGACAGCTACATGGCTTTGTTTCCAGGAGGGCAATTTCATGCAGAGCAGGCACTACTCAGGCCATTGGCATTTTCCTCCAGAAGAATATCAGCTAGACAAGTCTTTTTGGTAAAGAATTTTTTGGGTGTACTTCTTCCCACCCCTGTGGAAAGGACTGCTGCTTTGGTCGAAATGAAACTGAACATAAGCCAGCAACATCACCTTCCTGCAAAGGTGGTTAATGGTGTCCTGGGCTTCACCAGGAGTGGTGTTAGTAGGTTGAGGCAGGTGATCCTTCCCCTCTATTCAACACTTGCAAGACCAAACCTGGAGTGCTGGGTCCAGTTCTGGGCTCCTCAGTACACAAGAGACATGGAGCTACTAGAGAAGCCACAACAAAAAGTCACAAAGATGATTAAGAGACTGAAGCATCTTTCCTGGGAGGAAAGGCTGCAAGAGCATGGACTGGAGAAGACTCAGAGGAATCTTACCAATGTGCATAAAGAAGAGTGTAAAAAAAGCAGAGCCGAGATTTTTTTTTCAGTGGTGCCCAGTGACACCTAAGTACAAACTGAAGCACAGGAAATTCCCTCTGAACATCAGAAATACTTCTTTTACTGTGGCAGTAACTGGGCATTTGCACAGTTGCCCAGAGAGGTTGTTCAGTCTCCGTCCTTAGAAATTTTCAAAAGATGTCTGGAGATTATCATAGGCAACCAGTTCTAGGTGTCCCTGTTTGAGCAGAGGGTTTGACCAGATGCCTTCCAGATGTCCTTTCCAAGCTCAATCATACTGTGTTTCTATGAAAACATAAGGTGACTTCAAAGCACTGATTAGTTCATCTTATGAAAATGGAAAGTGATTTTCTATCCAGCACTGGAAAACACATCTTGATTTTTACCCTCTATGAATAATCTCCGCAGGACTTCAGCACAACAAAACTGCTTCCTCCCTTTACACACACACTATATTTTCTGTTGAAAAACAAAACAAAAAAAACAACAAACAAAACCCCAAACAAACAACAAACAAACCCAACAAAGAAATATTTAAACAACCCTGGAATGACAAACAACTGAAAACTAAATAGCTTCACCCAAAACCCATCTACTTCCTAATACCATCAACTATATTTTTTGGCAGAAATCAAAATATACTTTTCCTTAATAAATATTAAGATGCAGAAACAGATTGAACAGTCTAAATGAAAAGCCCCCAGATTTCCATGGAAATACAGACAGAACCAAGAGATGCAAATGTGACCACCTGGAGGAGTTAATTGTTTTGGTGAGGGTTTAAATATTATGGTGAAGTTTTGAAACACAAGGAGAAGTGAGGCCCCAGGTTGCGCTAGGGCAGCAGTTCAAGCATGTCAGTTTGGGTGCTGGTACACTGGCTCCCTGGTGCTCCTACATAAGGTAAGTACTCAAAACAAAAAAATCATACACAGTTCTCCAAATTGCTAGTTGAAGTGCACAGACATCAAAAGAAACTTTTAATCTGTTCTGATGTTCATGACTCCTGGGAGAAGAAAGCACTTCATTCGGAGTTAGAAAATATGGCTGAAATCAAGCAGCTACACTCTGCAGTTCTCCAGAACAGTTACTGTTGCCACTTGTGACCTTAATTTCCAGGAGAAGTAACAACAGAACAAGATTCACACAGCTCTGTATTGATCAGGCTAGCAAATTAGATTTTCCTTCTCATCACTTCATATACATTGCCTGTGGCTGTTGGAGCTTTCATTCATTAATCATTAATGCTCCTTTACAGTCTTGTCCCTCTTTAAGGAAAACTGACACCACAGACTGGATTGAATGCACTCAGGGAAGACATAAAAAAAAAAAAAAAAAAAAAAAAAAAAAAAAAAAAAAAAAAAAANAAAAAAAAAAAAAAAAAAAAAAAATATATATATATATATATATATATATGTATATATATATATATATAAATCCTTCATAGTAGGATTCTTTCCACATTTTGAATGCTAATATATAATGCAAATAATTAATGCATGCATCAACTGAGAGATGATGATGGTTATTATTATTGGATCACAGTAAGAAACTTGCAATTCAAATAGGTTCATGAGCATTTAGAAACTTAAACAAATGACATACACAAATTTAACTACCTTCCTTTGGCATTCCAGCTTGGGTTTGGAAGCTGGTACAACCAACATGCTTGAAACACTTCATCAGTACATAAATTACTCCTTCTTTTCAGTAAAAGCACTAAAACCTAAAGCTTTTATAACATTAGCTTCATCTAGACATCACATTGTTTTTACATTGCATTTTATCTTACCTGAAATCACTTAAAATTAACCAACCAACGATTTTTGTAAAATTTAGTAAAATTTTACAAAAATGTAGTAAAATTTCAATGAGCAATACCAACTCAAGTTTTATTAAATTTATGGGTAATTTTATTTGGTTTCAAAAACTTGGCTAGGTGACAAGTTCATTTCACAGCATTTCAAATCATATCACTTTATTTCAGTTTTAATTAATTGCATTCAAGAAAACGTATCTAACGTTAAAGAGGGGAAAAGCCCAGTGGCAGCAATTAAATGACATTTCTTCATTAAATCAAAATAATTCCATTCTCTTGTCAATAAGCAATATTTTCCATGTTTAGTCTAGGGTATAGTCAAAGAAATAAAGTGAGTTTATATGCTTCCTACTGGAAGCAATGCTAGATATGGTCTGCCTACAGAGACACAATGTAATTTTGTGCAGGGTTCTCTTTTTGGAAAGGAAAGATATTTCTGATAATGTTGCAAAATATCATAAAATACATGCTCTATTTAATTTAATCATACTGTTCCATACTGCCACTGGCTAGGTTGTTGAACCACAATCCAAACTATATTAATATTCTGGTTATGGTACCTTTTTATGTGATGAAAAATTTTTATTTTTTTATTTTATCATCAGCATAGTTAGAGTCTGAAAACACTGATGGTAACAGTAACTATAACCATAAAGCACCTATTGTTTCTGAAGAAACAGCATAAAATCTCAGAGGCTTTTCTTTGGTTAAAGCCTTTTTGCCAAGAGAGTCATGTAGACCATTCTGAAAATTCTTCAGCCAACACCATGGCCTCAGCATCAAACCAGACATGCATGTGTGAGCTGGCTGAAAACAGATATCTCCCATTATGTCAGTAGAGTATTCTTGCCACGAATGAGGCAAAACAAATGAAAATCATAGGAAAAAAAAATATAGAAATTACCCATTAATTTTACTGCTTATTTAAATGCTCAGGCACTTTGTGGGGCTGATTTCCTGATCTGTGTATGGTTTGGGAAATTCCAAGAATTTCTGCAGTCAACTTCAAAACTCAAACTAGGGGCAAGAGTCTGTCAACAATGTCCAACATAAAAAGTTCTGGGACTCCAAAAGGTTCAGGGTTCAAAAGCTGTTGAATGATACAGGTACTCAAGCAGCTGGATGACATTTAAAGCCTGCTTCCTTCATCCTCCTACCACTTAATCTCTGAGGAATAATTGTCAATTCTCTGCTAAGGGGACTTTTTAATGGCAGTCTAACCATAGTTATAGTAGCAGAAATTAGTAATCTCCTGGAAGGAAGCTGGCTGGCCCATGGTATTGGTGGGAAGATTTGATAACAGCCTATTCTAATTATCCAGTTAAGTAGGTGAATGAACAAAAATCACTGTAGATTATTAAACTTCATGCGAGTAGAGAATAGTCATAGAATAAACAAAATACATTTTTTATCTTTCATGTCAAATTCTTTCTGACTTGGGCATTGCCATTTGACCTAACATTAAAATCCACTCTGCATAAACTCTTCCACAAAAGTCACATTTTAATTACAGCAAAGAATTCGATATCCACAGAACAAACCATGTATTTTTGTTTTATTAGCTGACATTCAACATTAGATTCCACAGAAGAACCAATTCTGTGTAAGAATAGGATATGATGACAAAATATCAAAGGTCTGGCACATCTCATCATGTATATAGCAATGTCATCCTTATGCTGCACCGCAGGAAGGGTTTTATTATGTACAAAAATGCTACATCTGCTACAGCTCATCTTTATTATCGTTTAGTTTCTATAAATGATGTCCTACATGGATTGCATTATCAAGCACTTCTATATGAGTATTATTAATAATAATTAGTGGTTTTATTATTAATGCTAAAAAATTCTACACACTTTTCAGGTAATTTTAATTTCTTTTACGGAGGAACAGAAATGTCACAATGCTGACAACTGTGAAAAACAATAAAATAAAGCACTTTCTTAATGCTTTCCCTTCAATTTTACTGCTAAAATAAAGATTTTAAATGGAGAACTCTTAAGCCATGTATTTAGAAGACGCTTCCTTTTCAGCTTTGAAAATAGTTTCTTGTATATGACTACTAGATTCCTTCCTGAATTGTCTTGGGTTTTTTTGCCTCTGTAGATTTTTTTTCTTTCATTTTCTCATCTCATCATCTACTCATCTCAAATTCCATAGGAATTTTATCACACTCCCAACACTCTCATATAATTTTGAGCTTTTCTTTCTGCTTCCTGTCCCCATGTAATCATTTGAAGAGGAGGAACTATGAGGGCTTTTGGACTCTGAGAGGGGCAGAATGCAAAGGAAGGGATCTATTCCCTCCCATTTCCTCCCATACTCTATCAAAGATCAGAAAGTCAGCAGCTCCTCCTCTCTCTTTTCCTCCCACTTCCTGCTGGCTGTGTTGCTGTTCGTTTTCTCAGCTCGTCATGTGCTGTCTGTTGGGTTGTATATATATATGTTTGTATGTATTTGTGTTCTTTGTTACTTTGTCCTTTATGTGATTGCCTTTCCCTTGTATTAATAAAATTTGCATCCAATTGTTTTCAGTTTCTAACTTGAAGTGTCTGGGTTTTGCTCACCTTTTATCTTCCCTTGGGGGGAGGGAAGGGAATAGAAAGTAAATCTGTCCTTTGATTTGTGGTCCGCCCAAACTGCTAAGCCGTGACACAAAAAATTCGGTCTTGGCTTTATTACTTTGTAGGTATGTCTCCCAACAGCTTGTCGTTGTATAGTAAATGCTACATTGATACTCTGTATTTTTTGGCATTACTAATTCTCTAGGTTTTGTTTGCCTCCTGGAGTTGTGGATAACTGTGAACCTGTAAGGAGACCTGAGGGCTATACCATCCTTGTGCAGCCTATGATTTGCTTTGCAAAAAGAGATCAGAAAATGTAGTTTCCTCAAGAGAAAAAATGTGGGTGATCTGATTATATTTCTTCTTCCTCAATTAGACTGATCTTCTAGGATCCAAAATAAGCATTTGCATATAGGAACCCTTCAGCTTACATCTTTGCTTTAATCAAATAACTGCTCCTGCCATTTGTTTCCACACTAGGAAGCACTCTACTCCTAAAAAACCCGCAAGTGCATTAATCTGTGCCATTCTGCAAGGGCAGCCTGAAGTCAATTTCCACTCATTGGATAATTCAAGTTCTGCCATTCACTGCCATTGCTTAATTCCAACCTGTCATGCAAATGAGTCACAGCTGAAAAGAAAATAGTAGAAAAATTATAGTGCCATAACAGAAAATGATGATACATGACCTGAAGAGATCAAAAAATATAGATAGACTAAAATTGAAAAATCCTTTCAAAAGAGTTGCAATTAACTGAATGTAATTGCTGCATGTGAATATCAGACAGCAGCCTTGTGTTGATAATAATGGCTTTCAGTTAATATCAGGAAACCATTTCAGCTTTTTATTTTCATCAAATGGATGAGTGGTGCACATTAGCCCTTTACACTTTATTTTATAAAATTATTAAAATAACATCTGCATTAGTTTTTTATATGTTATCTGTTCCTCTGCTTGAATACTAATAATGGAGCTCTATATGAGCTTAAGAATATGAGCTTCCATATGAGCTTCTTCAGAATGAATTAAAAAAACCCTGTGTGTTCTCAGTTTCAACAGTCCTTATGTAAGTCACGAAAAAAACCAACCTTGGCCCGGCTTTCAAAAATGTTGTGCCTAAAGTCTGGGGGTTTTATACCACTCCCAGGACATACATGAAGATGCCCATTTACGACCCCATGGCAATATTCTCTTCTGTGGTGGTACTATGAGTACAGAAGTGTTTTGAATTAAAGAAGTAGGAAAGGACTTGGTATTGAAGAAATTGTTATGAACACAGGAAAAATAGTAATTTAAATATCAACTTAATGCATATGTATGCTAGAGTTAAAAACAGATTAAATGGTGGCTTTCAGAGATGTTCCTCTAGGGACTTCTGCTGTGATTGTCACTCATCTTTTTTCTGATAGTTGATAGAAACCTCTTATGTTAGAAACCCTCTTGATGATGGCAGTGAAGGCAGCTAAGTTAGTGGAAAGCACTCTGGGTGGACACTTTACTTCCAGAAGAGTGAAAGAAGATGGAAACTAAACCTTAAGGTGATGACACTCTTGAACCTTGAAAAACTTCTCAAACCACTTTTAGAGAAAGAAGGACTTACCTAGAAATGTTCTTCCACAATCTCCCATTCAGAGATTGTCCCATTCAGACTCTTATCTTGGGCATGGCATGAACTGCCCATAGGCAGTGCCTATCTCTCTTCATTGCCTCTATGGAAAGCCTAGATAAGTGGTCTAGACATTATACGTTTTCTCATTCCTCTATTATTATTTAATTCATGATTACGAATTGGCTTACTTGCTTGTTTTTCAAAGTTCAAGCTAGGTGACTTGCTTGGAGTTTTTACTGAGAGGAATGTATTTATGATGCCCTTCAGAAATTCAGTTAAATTTTGCTCAAATTGAATATAATGATGTCCTACAATAATGGGAAACACCTTCTCCAATAGATAGCAATGAAGCATAACTTAAGTGGCCACTGAAAATACAGGGACTGAAAAGTGGCTATAATTAGTTTAACTTAATTGCTGTGTGAACACTTATTATCTATGTATTACTATTACTTTGAGTTTAGATCAAGGTTGAATGAAAGTTACTAAAGGAATGAGGAAACAGATGAGAGGAATGCTTAACTGTAACAACCAGCTTAACAGCGAGATGAAAAGTAATGAAAAGATTATAAAATTCAAAAGAAGAACTACAAACTCTTCTGCAACACTTATGTTTCAAGAACCATAACTCAGCCACAAGAAACCTGCCAAAGTCTGACATAGGTTTAAAAGGCACAGGCATTATTTCACAGCATGGCTTACAGTTTGGTGAACTGCGGGATCAATTTATCATATTCCTTTTTGTCATAGATGTTTCTACTGGGACTTACATATGGTGAATACTTGAAGAGTAATGAAGGGGAATATTTACTTTTTAACCCCTCTAATGTAGAGTTGACTTATTAGATCCTCAAAACCCAAGTACTTTGAGTAGGCTGCGAGTATAAGCTATACAAGAAACACCCCAAGTGTCCCCCTTCCACTTTCTCTTCAGCCCTCATAAATGCTTCTTTTCACCCTAGAAAACTTGTGATTTCCTCTCCCAGATAACTCACTACAGCTTATGCATGTATCTTAAAAACTTGGAAAGCTGGCAAGAAAGCACCTGGACAACAGCTTATCATCAATTATATGCAGAAGGGGCTATGCAAAAGGAAGTGTAAGTACATAAGTCCAAGTGAAGATCTTTGTCCATGCTCCCTCTGCAATATGAAAGATGCTGTAAGAAGGGAGACCTGCAGACCCTCAAGATGAGAGCAACTCTCTAGCCAGGACAGTTGACCAAAGGGAACCCATCATAGAATGAGGATGCAGTGGTGATGCTCCCCATTGTCAGTCCTTCAAGGGACTCTCCAAGTGGTGGAGAAGCCACCCTTCCCTTGTATTTTGCTCCTCTCCTCTAAATTTGGGGAAGCAGAAAGGCACTGAACTGTGGGCAGGCATACCCATAATTTCTAAGGGCTGAAATCCAGAAATACCACCCAGACAGGGAGCTTGTAAGGGATGTCATCCTGGCATGAAATATTCACACTTGATAAAAGGGTTGTTCAAGGCCAAACACAAGCATTGTGGGTCCCCAAGCATTCTCTCAACAAAAAAAGTATGTGTGTGGAAAGAAAAGTACTGGAGTTCAGGTTCAGTACTAAAAGGAACTGCAAAGCTGCTCTTGTTACTCTGTAGAAAGAGAGGACTGCTACTACAATTTTCACAGGGGAAACAGGCACCCTTATCTCTGGAAGAGGTAACTCTGCTACCCAGAGACCTTAGGGCCATTTGACTTATGAGGGGCACAAGTCTTATGAGAAGCAGCTAAGGGAACTGGTCTTGTTTAGTCTGGAGAAAAAGAGGCTGAAGAGAGACCTTATAGCATTCTACAGCTACCTGAAAGGAGACTGTGGTAAGGTGAGGATCAGTCTCTATTCCCCATTAAAAAGTGCTAGGACAAGAGAAAATAACCTCAAGTTGTGCCAGGGGAGGTTTAGATTGGATATTAGGAAAAAATTCTTCGCCAAAAGCATTGTCATGCACTTGAATAGGCTGCCCAGAAAAATGGTGGAGTCACCATTCCTGCAAGTGTTTAAAAGATGTGGTGCTCAGGGACATAGCTTTGTAATAGACTTGAAACATGTCATCTTCAAGCTCATAACTGAGTATTCAGAAAGCTCCCACTATTTCATGTATTTTTTATAAGATGAGTGGGTTTGGTTTCTGGGAAAAATATGATTTCAGTTAGAGGTCTTAAATTCTATCATAAACAGATTTTTTGTTTAAATTAATGGGCATACTCCTCCTAATTTTTGGACCTGCAACCTGCAGCATGTTTTTATTCTTCTCTCACCAAAGAGATCTCTAAGACCTGACTCTGTGGTCAGAGGTGGAAATGAAAAGTTTAACAGTAGGTTGAGTTTTTCCTTTGATATACTCTTTGTGAGCCCTGTCATTATTCATAATTACTGCTCAACAGAATTTGCAAGAGAAATTACAGTAATCTGCTATGGCACTAGAATTCAGCTACCCTCAAGAAATGTTTCAATAGGAACTTCCATATATAATACATGTGTTCAATTTATTATTAATGCACTTCAATATGAATCACAAATTCAACATGATGTCTAAATTTTTTAATATTCTATTCTGTGTCAGCTTCTATCACATATTCAGCATTATAGCATTGGAGCTACAGACACACAGTGCATTAAGCAACATACTTAAAAATCAGTTACACACTGTTTACACACTTTTTAGCTTCCCAGCTTTGCCCCAGAGGCAGAATCTGGACCATGTGGAACATTAAGTTTTCATAGGGTTTTTATTTAGTTTGGTCTGATGCAGTTTAGATTTAGTCTTTTCTTTTAACATGTTTGTATTTAAGGCAGACAAAGCAATGACTCTCAGCTTTAGAGTATGTGATGGCCAGGTTAGTTACGGTCTTTATTTCCTGCACAATTAGCTTTACATTCTTGGCTCAGCCATTAAATAAGGTCCATGCCCACAACAGAAAAGCCTCATCACTGAGACAGAGAAAGTTCCAGTACTCAGTTGGCATTTATCAGCCTTGGTGTCAATGCCATCATGTGAAGATGTTTTGTAGATATTCTGGACCCAGGTTCAAAATAAAGCTTAAAGTCTAGCAATTATCTGCAAGTCTTATGACCTAATCTCACCTGTATGCTAAGCTGCTGCATTGGTACCCTGTGTCGGGCTGTCGTGCATGACTGATGGAAGCAATGAATCAGCCATGTGCTGCTCACACAGTGCTGTTATGCCTTAAGTTCCTCAACAGCCATGAGGTACTGGTGCAGTTCCACAAGTGGAATGTGCAATCCTGCAGTGATGGCATGGTGTCCCAAATCTGACTACTCCATATGCAAGCCCACGAGAGATATAGGGCATTGTTAGCATCCCTCTTTCAGACAGCAAACCACCATCTCATGGGGATACAACTGCCAGAGTGCACAAGGCTAACATCAATCCTTAAGCGTCTTTCGTCTCAGGTCAAGGTCCTGCATCTGGGTTGAGGCAAGCCAAAGCACTGATACAGGCTGGGCAGTGACTGGCTTGAGAGCAGCCCTGAGGAAAAGGACTCCTAGGAGACCTTATTGTAGCCTTCCAGGCCTACAAAAAGGCTGGCAATGCACTTTTTAGGGTGTCAGGTAGTGAAAAGACTAGGGAAAATGGATTCAAATTAGAGCAGGGTAGATTTAGATTGGAAGTTAGGAAGTTCTTCACCATGAAGGTGGTGAGACACTGGCACAGGTTGCCCAGAGAGGGGAGCCCCATCCCTGGAGGTTTTTAATGCCAGGCTGGACAGGGCTATGAGCAACCTGATCTACTGGGAGGTGTCCCTGTCCATGGCAGAGGGATTGGAAGTAGATGATATTAAAGGTCCCTTCCAACCCTGAAAATTCTATCATGCTATGATGATCCAGTATTGGACAGATTTGGCTGGAAAGTTAAGATCTCTCACCAGGCAAAATGGATTCTAATGCTCCCTAAACCCCTTCTCAACACTATCAATTTTCTCCCATGAAGAGGGGTTTTAATAACCTAGTTGCCACCTGGTGACTGTTACCTGGGCATGCAGAGCAAGCAGAACCTTTATGCTCAGATCCATATGCTGATTGCTGGGATGTCAACAAGCTTCTTTGGGAAGCTGAGAAATAGAGGAAAATTAAGCCAGAAGCAACTCAGATGCCACACACTCTCATTTCCCTTTGCAGAGATGTAAAGGAGAGCTCCAGGGAAGTGCGGATTTTTAGAAGTAGCTGTCTCTTTCCAGGAACACAGGTTATTTTGCTGTTACTGTAAATATTCCATTCATGATTGTTATCTTGGTATCCAGCTGCTGTATGCTCTTCAAAAGGCACTCCTCAGTATATTTCCTCAGGCAGTCAGTAAAATACCCCACAAGTGAAGTTATGATGTGCTACAAAAGCACAGATATTGTGTGTTATACACCAGCTGGAAGAAGTCCGTAAGTATCAGAAAGAATCTGTTTTGAAATTTTTTGAGAACATGAATGGCAAGCTAGTAACACAATGATACTACTGAACAACTTTGCATTCAGCCATGGGAAACGTGAGATTGTTTTACTTTGAAAAAAAAAATCCAGCCAAATTATAATTCAAAACTCTGAAAAGAAAAAAAATCTTCCATGTGAGTAAACACTTAAGAAGAATGCATATGAGCCACATAATCAAAATTCTGACATTCGTAATACTCACTTTAATAAAGACCTCAGCCAACATTATAATATCAATGGAACTGGGGAGCAGATTGAGCCTAGCATCTCCCAGCAAGAAGCAAACGTGGGAAGACAAATGATGAATATAATAATGGGGAACAAAGAGGAGGATTTAGAGATCCATTTCAGGTCAAGGAGCTACGATCTAGTGGCAATTTCTAAAACATGGTGGGACTCACATGACTGGAATGTGGTCATGGATGGTTATTTCCTTTTTAGAAAAGACAGGGTAGCAAGGTGAGGTGTGGAGTTGCTCTTTACATAAGAGAGCAACTTGATTGTATTGAGTTCTGTCCAGGGGTAGATGAGGAGCAAGTTGAGAGTCTGTGGATGAGAATTAAGGGACAGGCTAATGGGGATATTATGGGTGTCTATTGGGCCACCCACCATTGGGTGGGTGTCTATTACAGGCCACCTGATCAGAATGGGGAAGTCAATGAGGCCTTCTACAGGCAGCTGGTAGCAGCCTTGTGATCCCCAGCCCTGGTTCTCATGGGAGATTTTTAGCTACTCAGATATTCACTGGAAGGCGTACTCAGCCAAAAATTCACAGTCCAGGAGGTTCCTCAGTGCATTGATTGGATAAAACTTCTTGGTGGAGGAGACAACTAGGAGCAGAGCACTGATGGATCTTGTCCTAACCAACAAGGAGGGCCTGGTTGAAGCCAGAGAGTTGTAGTCAATGGGATGGAATCTCATTGGAAGTCTGTTTCTAGTGGAGTCCCTCAAGGGTCAGTATTGGGACCAGTACTATTCAATATATTTATTGATGATCTAGACAAGGGACAGAGTGTAATATCAGCAAGTTTGCTGATGACACAAAACTGGGTGGAGTGGCTGACACTCCAGAAGGCTGTGCTGCCATTCAGAGGGACCTACACAGACTGGAGAGTTGGGCAGGAAGAAATTTAATATATTACAAGAAGGCCAAGTGTAGAGTCTTACATCTGGGAAAGAACAACCCCAGGTACCAGTATAGGTTGGGGACTGAGCTGTTGGAGAGCAGCAGAGGTGAAAGGGACCTGGGGGTGCTGGTGGATGGAAGGATGGCCATGAGCCAGCAATGTGCCCTTGTGGCCAAGAAGGCCAATGGCATCCTGGGATGCATTAGAACGAGGGTGATTAGTAGGATGAGAGAGGTTCTTCTCCCCCTCTACTCTGCTCTGGCGAGGCCACATCTGGAATATTGTGTCCAGTTGTGGGACTCTCAGTTCAAGGACAAGGAAATGCTTGAAAGAGTCCAACACAGAGTGACTAAAATAATTAATGGAGTGGAACATCTCCCTTATGAGGAAAGGCTGAGGGAGCTGGGCCTCTTCATCTTGGAAACGAAGGGAATGAGAGGTGACCTCATCAATTTTTATAAATATATTAAGGGGCGAGTGCCAGGAGGATGGAGTTAAGCTTTTCTTAGGGGTGACTAATAATAGGACAATGGGCAACGCTTACGAAGTGGAGCATAGGTGGTTCCGTATAAATATTAGGAAGAATTTTTTCACTGTGAGGGTGACAGCACTGGCAGGGGCTGCCCAGGGAGGTTGTGGAGTCTCCTTCCCTGGAGACATTCAAAGCCCACCTGGATGCATTCCTGTGTGATCTGCTATAGGTGACCCTGTTTTGGCAGGGTGGTTGAACCAGATGATCTTTCAAGGTTCCTTCCAGTGCCTAACTTTCTATGATTCTATGATTCTCCTCCTCTGCTCTGCTCTTGTGAAACCCCACCTGGAGTACTGTGTCCATTTCTCAAGTTCACAGCATTAAAAGGACACAGAGCTCCTGGAACATGTCCAGGGGAGAGACACTAAAATGATCAGAGGGCTGGAGCACCTCCCTTCTGAAGAAAGGCTAAAGAAGTTGGGGTTGTTCAGCCTGGAGAAAAAGAGGCTCTGAGGTGACCTTATAGCAACCTCCCAATATCTGAAGGGGGCCTACAAGAAAGATGGAGTAGGGCTTTTATGTGGCTGTGTAGTGAGAGGACAAGGGGAAATGGTTTCAAACTTGAAGAGGGGAGATTTAGGTTAGACATTAGGAAGAAAGTCTTTAATTTGAAGATGGTGAGACACTGGAACAGCTTGCCCAAGGAAGTTGTGTCTGGCCGTCACTGGAAGTGTTTAGGAACAGGTTGTATGGGGCCTTGAGCAACCTGGTCTAAAAGAAGGTGTCCATGCCCATGCAGGGGGTTGGAACTAGATTATCTTTAAGGTCCCTTCCAACCCAAACCATTCTGATTCTATGATTCTGTGATCAGTGATGACAGCAGCAACCTTGTGACCTGCAAGTTTCCCTTATGCCTGTCTGCAAGTTCTATGTTTTCCACATCTGTGAATCCCCCATGCCAGTCAGACAGCCATTCCTTAAAATTCGACAGCCTGCTTATCAATTATTTCCTCTGGATTTATGTTTATGAGAGCCATCCGTCACTCTGGTATTTTGTTCAGAATATGTGTAGTATTTGTAGTTCAGAATAGTCTGCTTAAAAAAATTACCAGTGCTCCATTTATGTGAAATAGCTCTATGATATTCTAAGGAACTCTATTGCAGTTTATAAATATTTGATTAACATGGCTGCTAAAATACTACCTTATAATCTTTTCTCTATGGTACACCCATATCTAGGGTTTGAAGCATGAAGCCATAGCTACAAAACTGAGGAAGGAAGGGCTTCAATGTCTTGGCTGCTGATATACCCGAGGCAGGGAATATGGCTAGCATGCAAAAGGGAAGTGTGCAGGCAGCTGTCAGGATTTACTGCTGTTGCTGGAAAATTAGACTGCTTCAGGGATAGACACCACCAAGCACTGTCTTGGAGGTTCTCAGTGTTGGAGAACGGAGGGTGCAGGGGGAAGTGAGTAACTGACTGTGAGTAAATGATAAACAGCATAGGCTTAGTAGTGCTGTGGCCAAAGAAAAAATCTTTAGTGAAACAATGTAGAGGTTGAAATTGCCCTAAAAGATAAAATTCACTTTTGCATACATCAGAATGGGTGTTGACCAGGTGAGGAAGGATGCCAAAGACTCTGAATGGAGAACTGAGCCTTTTAGGGCTGATGTGTTTGTCCAGTTCACCAGAATAAGAGCAATTATTAGGCAGAGGCTTCCAGTGGACTTGGGATGAAAATCCAAGCAAGAGATAAAGAAGCTGAAGGAGTCTCGAAGTTCTGTGACAGCAGAAGACCAATGATGATGGCACAAGAAGTGATAGAGACAATAAAAATTATATCAGATGCAGGAGGAAATGTAACCACAAAATTACAGTCGTCAGTCCCCTGAACAGGCTAATCATACCATGATGACTGATCTTATTATATCTTGCAAGTGACAGATAGAGTATATGTACAAAGCACATCTGTGTGGTAAAAGGTCTAAGCTCTCCAGGGTGTACTGGGCAACATTCATAATGCTCAGTAAAACTGGAGATCAGCATCCTCCCAGGTTGCTAAATATACAAATACTGCTGGTCTTTGCTCGTGGTATTAAAGATGCTGAGGCACTTTCTGGGAGATCACGGAGTCAGATAAAAAATGATTGCAGCTAAGGATGAGGCCTGGCAGAAATAAAAGCAATTAGTCCCCTCATGATATGATACCCTGGACATGTTCTTGGCCCCTTGCATCTTTTTCTAGAAACAGAACAGTGCATCATTCTGAGATGCTTACAGAAAAACACATTTAAAAGGCTATGTGAAGGTCATTCAGGGATTGAAAAATTTCTGAAGGGAACCAGAGACATTTTAAATTGACCTCAGATAAACTGTGATATTATGGAAAGTCTAAAGGTTTGTCATATGTGCAAAAATACAAGACAGATCAAGTGAAACAGCCTATGTTGATGGCACAGAAAAGAGAACACCCCATATTAGTTCTCTTCCCTTGATTTTTTGTGTGTTTGTTTGAATCCTTTGAGGGCGAAGGTGGTCACTTGTATTATTTTAGTATGTTTTTTAACAGAAACCCATTTGACGTTGTGTAAAATTGATTCAGAAACACTGGTGGCATTGTGATACTGATGAAGATAAAGACCACATGGAGCTGATTCAACACCAGCTGCTGTGTTTTTGATGTCTCATTGTCACAGTTTAGCAGTTTGGGTGGACCAAAAACCAGAGGACAGAATTTTTCTGTCTTACACACCACACCTTCTCTCCTCCCCGGCCCTCCCAAGGGAAGATAAAAGGGGAATAAGGATGATTGGAAATCAGAATTGAAACAGGTTTACTAGAACAGGGGAAGGGCAGTAACACATGGCATAAGGAACAAATATACAAATATATATATACAATATAATCTCACTGATGGCAGGGATAGGTGCCTCAAGGTCCCTTGCAATGGGGCCAGATCAGGAGAGGGGTCCACAATTCTTCCCCCCACCTGATGGATGTGGTTCCGAAGAGCGTGTGGCCAGCAGCTGATAAACGAGTACAGGGGAACAGCAATGAAGCAAAGAGCAGGTGAAAGACAGCATGGCTTCCAGTATGCCTAACTTTATAATTACAGAGTATGGCCAGGAAATGTGAGGGAATATTGACCCCTCTGTGTTCCACCTCTCTCAGAGCCTGAAAACCTTCCTTCTATAGTTCCTCGAACTCAAACTATGACGTTAATTAAAACTGCCTCAAGCTGGGCTTGATAAAAGGAATTTCCTATGTACAAGCTAACATTAAAAACTCATGGTTCAAGATACAGACATTTTAATAAGTAAAATAAAAAACAACAACAAAAAAAGAAGAATATAAAGAAGAATAAAAAGTGGCACAAGAAACCCAAGAAAGTGCTCACCACCAGCTGACTGATGCCCAGCCAGACCCTAAGTAACAGCAGTCCTGGCAAGTTTCCCCATCCCCTGTAAGCTTTTGCTGCTGAATATGATGTCATATGGTGGTCTGGGACATCCCTTTGGTCAGCTGGAGTCAGCTGTTCTAGCTGTGTCACCTCACAACTTCTTGTGCATCCCCAGCCTACTCACTTGCGGGGTGGGGTGAGAAGTAGAAACGGCCTTGATGCTGTGTAAGCAGTGCTCACCAACAGCTGATAGATATGGGTGTGTTATCAACACTGTTTTGTTCACAAATCCAAAAAATATCCCATTCGAGCTGCTCTGAAGAAAATTGACTCAGCCCCAGCCAAACTCTGTACTGATTTCTGAATTCTGAATCATCTTCCATGCCATCTCATTTGTCATGGGCCTCTGCAGTGTCTCTGGCACTGGTCATATTCCAGCTGCAAATTGTTCTTCATTGAGAGCTGTGCTCTTTTTAGGCAGCACTTTGTTGTTCCAAAAGTTAATGTTGCCAGCCATGGTGGCCGTACAGAAGGAGTTGCAGAGAAGTGCTAATTTATTCCAAGCTGGGCTGAACCCAACTGCGTAAGGCAACATTTCCAACAAGTTTTAATCAGCTTCACGAGGAGATAGTACTTCAGACCTGTACTCCGGTACCCTTGTGATTGAAGTCCTCATTCACTTACCTTTTTCCTTTCCAGCAGCTCTCATGCAGGCTACAGCTTCACTATAAGAGGCAGGAAAAGAAGGCATGTGGATAAGTCCTGACTACAGGGATACTGAAATAGGTATCATCCAAGATAAGGGTAAAATCACTTACAGGACATGCATGGTCTTTAGCTTTAGAGAAACCCAGGCACCTATCCTGGAGCAGGCATCATCCATGCAGAGGACAGAGGTGTTGTTACACACCCTGCAGGTGAGATGGGTGACAATCTCCCCCTCCTCCTCACCTCTCCATGGGGACAGGAGGCTAGATCTCCCAGCTGCAGCGTGATGCCCTGGGGAACTCAGGCAGGCAGCCGTAGCAGCCAGTCGGGGATGAAGAAAAGAGGAATGGGGCACAGTTAAAAACTGGAGCTGCATATCGTTATAACTACTTGTACTCAAACCAGAATAGGTGACCAACAAAATAAAACACATTATTACTATTAGTAGTATTTTTATTATCATCATTTCCATTATCATTATCATAATCTTTATTGTTACTACTACTAATACTGCTATGTCAACTGAAATATGTTTGAATACTATTGTGTTAGTTGTAAATGTCCTGGAAATGTCCGTGGATAAACTAGTTGCTTCCCAAAATCTAGTCTCTTTCAAGTAACCCAAGGGCAGCTTTGCCGTTCAATTCAGTGAGGTCGTTTTACAGTGGAAACTACTTCAGATTATGTCCTATATTCAGAAAACTCTTCAATAATTACAGATTAGCCCATTCAGTTTGTGTATAAATTCTTCTCCGCAGTCTTAATGCTGATAATCTCTAAAATTGCTCCATTAAGCAAATTTATCCAGGGTTAAGTAGAGATTATAAACAGCAGTTACTAAATAAGTTTTGTTGGTTTGATTTCTAACCAAAACTAAGAGGAAGAGTTTCAGAACTAGAAAAGTTACAGTCAATGCCGAGACACTGATATATGGAATGTTGCATATTTTTATTTCTCTGTGGTTTACAGTTACATGTGGCAGATTCCATAGGAGTTCAAGAAAATCACATCCTGCAGTGCTTCCTTTAACTCCTTTCCAGTGTTTCAGTTCAGAAAAAACCTGGTTTTTCATGCTGTCAAAATACAGAAATTACTACTAAACAATTGCATAATTTTAAAACTTACAGAGTGCGAAACACTGTATTATTAGTTAAGTTGTGCCAGGGGAGGTTTAGGTTAGATATTAGAAAGAATTTCTTCACGGAGAGGGTGATCAGGCAATGGAATGGACTGCCCGGTGAGGTGGTAGATTCTCCGTCCCTGGAGACATTTAAAAAAAGACTGGATGTGGCACTCAGTGCCATGGTCTAGCAACTGCTCCGGTGGGTCAAGGGTTGGACTAGATGATCTCTGAGGTCCCTTCCAACCCGGCTAATTCTATGATTCTATGATTCTATGATTATACTAATAACATTCATATTCATGAAGAAAATAAGGTTTTCATGAAGACCCTGGTGCTGAATTTAGTCATAAAGGAAGAAATTCCCTACAAGAAACTGAAAACCCATTCTGTATTTAGCATCAGCCTAGTAGGATACCATGGCTATGGCTTACTGTTGTCCAGATTGATGGAGTTTTGCATTGTTTCACTGCAAAGACCAAGCTTCTTAAATGTCTGATCTTTCTGCTTTTGCAAATAAGCTGTCTTAAGGTCAAGGGAAACAACTTCCACTTTCTTCTTTTGAAAGCTCCTTATCTCATATAGGCTTAATGCTGCACTGAGGAGGCCAACATGAAATTGTCTGCTTTCTATATTTTAAAGAATGAGTGCTGGCACCATTCTGCAAGACAAAGACTGATGAAGCCACCTATTACAGCCACAGTATTTCCCAAGCAAAAGCTTCTACATATTACAATTAATATTTACAGTCCTATAGGAGTCAGCACCATTCTCTAGAAAAAATGTTTAACTTAAAATAGTACTTTCTGACTTGCCTTAGCATCTTCTCTCCAAATCCCATTTGGGGAGAAAACAGAGCACTTTATGTGATACCAAAATACCATGTTGTTTTAACCAGATGCAGAGTATATGAACACAGTCTGGAAGTTTCAGTATAACCTTGCTGTGACCCTGGCTTTAAATTGATCTCCAGTCTTCCACCTGCAAATAACACAGGGGATGTTAAAAGAAATGCGTAACATTTTGGTTCCAAATTTTTTAAAAAACCCACCTCTAATTTCTTTTTTTAAAAATACCAACCATATGCTAGAATATTGCCATCTGAGAATGTGAAGCTGTGAAAGTATGAATTTGAAATCTGTCAGCTGTTCATCAACATGCTTGGGAGAAAAGAATGCAAGTGACAGAGGGATGAGTTTTGGAGAGGAGGTTAGAGAGGGTGGGTGAAGCATGGCTATTTTTCCAGAAGGCAAGAAGAAGACACACTCAGGGTGTTTTCACAAGCTGTGCAGTAGAGCCTGGAGCTCTGCACTGCTCACACTTGTCTGAAGTATTGTCCAGTGCTCCTCTGGACCCAACATGTGACAGTCCTGCATCTCTGGGGCCAGGAATCAGACACCTCTGTCATTTCAACATGTCTCACAGATATCTGATTAAGTAGGAGGGAAATGCTGGTAATTTTTTGTAATTTTTTTTTGTAATTTCTTCTCACTCAGTATTTAAAACCTCTATCATGGAATCAGTCAAGCCACTTCTTTTAATACAGCATATCAATATATAAAGTTTATCTTTCTAGTAGCAGTTTTCCAGTCAAATTTCCTTTATATGACTTCTGAATGATTTATGCTCATGACAAAATGACTTCCTCTTTCATATAGTTTAATTCATTCCTTACTTTTAAAATTCCTATCTTTGCATTAAGTATGCTAGCAAGTTTGCTCATAACAGATTGATTCCTTACCCTTCCCATCTAAACAGAGCCTTTCTTAAATTTCTGACAGTTTTAATTTAATCCAGGCCTTTTGTAAGAGAACTTTTAGGACCAATTATTGCTACAGATGTGAAAAAGCCCCTTGACACACAGCATAGTATTAATTTTCATTTGCTGCATGCTTCTGAGCTATGCTGGCACCAGCTTACAGCACACGCTTAAAGCACTTGTAATACAGTGTCTCAATATCTGCTGGGACAGCAATAGTTTCTCAGTGCTGAATGAAGCCCCACAAGAACAAAAGATGCATTCAAAGTCTGAAGGTCCCTTCATAATCTGTTTATCTCCACAGTACTTCACAGCTTTTGATCTTTGCACCAACCCTGATGTTGCACGAGTTTATCTTTCAAAAAGATGCTTTCTTGACATTGTGACTTTACAAGGTGAACAAGCAACAGTCTCCATTAGATAGTCTTAATGGATACATTGCTTTTAAACTCATTGCTTGCTTAACTCTTTCTGACTTCTAACCCTCATGTCTTGTACAAGGATTAAATAAGTCTTTGGACTCAAAGCAGGCCTAGGAATTCCCACCAATGTCCCTTGGTGAGTATTTGATCCACAGGGTACCCAGCCTTACTACAGCATCTTCCTTCTTGATACTAAGCCGTTGCCTACAGGAACAGTTTTGCTTGTGCACAGCTGAAGGCCTCTCAGGGCTCAGGCAGCTCTGCTCTGCATAAGCACATCACACCATGAGGACCCGCTTTACAAAAGATCATTGTACCTACTTATTTTTAAAGGATTTCCAAAAGAGGAAATTAATGTAAATGTTCTGCCAATCCTTTATGTGGTAACGGAGCCTTAACAACTGTCTTACCCTGAAGAATGAGGTCTAGGTTCAAAGCTTTCCTTAGTCTGAGAAAGTTAAACCTCTATGGCATACCTCCCACAAAAATGCACTATCAACCCATTTTGGACCCAGAAGAAGGGGAAGAACAGGAGGACACTAGTCTTTGAGGGATGCTGGTTAAGTGAATTCTTCCTCTTAGAACAGTCAGATTTGGGTTGTAGTCCCAGGACACGGGAGTAGTTAATGGACTCACCATCAGCTTATCTTCCAGGTTTGTTTTAAAAGAAAGCTTTTCAACATGGGTTTGGCACTCCAAGGGAAACATAAGCAGCTGTAATCAATATATTTTGGACTCAAGGTCCAAAGGAGGTCCACCTAGGCTTACGCTCCTTACCATCCCCCAACAGTAGATGTCAGACCCATCTGGCTGTCAGTGTTTTCTACAGTCTCACCCAACAAAATGCACTACCTGGTCTGCACCCCACCTGGGGCTCTTTGCTGTCCTTGTGTAAGCTCTGCAAATTGAGCTTTCATGGTATGTCACTATAACACATTTTCCAAAAGTTGAACACCTGTTGATCCAGTATTCTAGAATCCTTCCTACATTCCAACACCTTTTCCAAAATACTATGGAAAGAGCCACTCAGATCATGTATACAGCTGTACTAGCACTCTCATCCCTCTCAGATACTCTGCTCATGTATTTGGGGATTCCACTGTTTGCTCTAAATGCAGTATTGGATTAGGAATTTAGGCAACCATTTGTCACTTCCTTTTTAGTTTGACTTCACACCATGATGAAATAAAAATTAAATTGTTTTAGAAGCCAAATCATGCTAGTCTTTAAATTGGTTCTTCATGTACCCCAGAAAATTTGAGAATTGGGGTGGCCAGTGGCAAGGCAGGGGACTGATAGAGCTGAAGAAAGAGCATAAACCACTTTGTAAGATGTGTTCCAAGTTCCTCCCCAAGTCTTTTGCCTTTTATTCTCCAATTCAGGTATTATATTTCCACTTGTTTCCACCAGGATTGTGCATGTACCTTGAATGTTCACAGAAGTTCAACAAAACTGGGACAGATCCCTACAATCCAGACACCAGAGTGACAAGACAGGTTCTGGAGAATTTCCCACTGAATGGGGTGGAGAGAACATAATTACCACATCTTAGCAGTACAATGCCTCATAGAATAGAGTAGATCCATTTTGCACAAAAATCACTGAAAGTAACTCTCAAAGAATCTCTCTTTCATGTAAAATATACATTTGTAGGATACAATTTTAATACAACTTTTATACTTACTGATGTTGGGTTTGCAACACTGAATTGAAAAGAAAACAATCAAAAAACAAAATAGTCTTGCCAGAATTTTATTTCCCATAATACTTAAGAGTTTGAGGTAACAATGAAAGAGGACTGTGTGCTGTGAACAAGGTCAGTGATGTTTGTCTGCAGTCACAATTCTGTTATTGATGTGAAAAGTAAACTTAGGACTTGGCATGTACACTAGAATTCATACAAATATAGACCATAGCAAACTGGGAAAGCAGGGACTTATGCAAACTTATTCTGTTCATATTTGTGACCTTTGCAAAATATAACATTGTTATAATAGAAGGCAGGACAGATGTCATTTACATCACTATCATTATTAAGTGTGTGTCTTCATATGATCCACAGCACAACTTACTGCAGGAACTAGGAATGCACAGGGGCGTGGGTCTTTGCATGGAGCCTTAGCAACGACTACTTGATTCCAGCTTTCCTTGATACAGATAAAAACTGATATTCCATGCACAACTTTTATTTACAGTTGACTCATAAACGGTGACTAGTCACCCCTTACTCTGGCAGCAGTAGTTACAAGTAGTTGTTAATCCTCTTTAACAAGCTCCACTTCCCATGTCAAGTCTCAGTGACCTCCTCAAGGTGTGAGTTGTTTATCAGATCCCATTCAGCAGCAGCAGTCTTTTTCCCGTACAGTCCTTGGTATGGCTAAATTCCACTGTGCCTTTTTCAGCAGTCAAAAATCCATGATAAATTCTGTACAACACTGTAGTTAATATAACAGCAGCACCAGATATTATATTAATTCCTTTGCTAAAAGCTGTTTGCAGTTATCTGTCTATTGACAATATTTTACCAAAACTAAATCAATGTACATCTCTAAGTATCGGAAATGTATACTTTGATAAATACATTATTGTACAAGAATTATGGCATGCAGGTCATGCTATTGAGCTAGGCTATATACAGAAGAATATGTTACATGGTCAACAGTAAGTTATATTTCTTTTCCTATCAAGAAATAAAACATGACAATCAGGGATTATTCAACGATTTCAAGGATCTATTAAGATTTGGGGTTTTATGGTCTTCCTTGTGTAGTTCTAAAACTCTACAGCTTTGAATAATTTTTCCTCACCAGCCCATAACATAAAATCTGCCATTGCATTTTTCCTGTTGCACAGTTTATTATTGAATGAGGAAGCCAGTAGACAAGATACAGTTTCAAAACTGTAATGAGTGCTGGTTGCCAGGAGGAAGACTGATGAAACAAGCAACCTGTCAGTACTGTAAAGCCATTAATAAATCCCAGTCAAAAAGATCTTCAAAGTGCTCACATAAATTAATTGAGACAAGACTAACTTGCACTTGAAAAATATACGTATTTGTATCTATACAAATAAGTATAGCCTTTATGGGGGGAAAAAAAAAAAAGAGAGAAAAATGTCCTTAGTTAACCTTAAAAAAGTGGGGCATTTTAACAGTAGCTCTGTGCTTTATGGAGACAGATGGAGAGTACAGCAGACAGGCTGTAAAATAGACAGACAAATAACATATAGGACAAAGCACCTCAAAAATCATTGAAGACATTTTTGAAGCTCATGAGCTGGAGGTGTAAGGCTGGTCAAAAACCCAACTTGAGAACTATGGCCCAGGAGCCCCCAGTAATCATCTCAATTTTACTTGGTACTCAGCCTCTGAAAATGTTGAAGAACCCTGCTGTAGAGAAATGACTACAGTACCAAGCAGCACTTGCTAGCTTAAAATTGCAAGTCTGGATGGCATTTACCTTTCTTGCATGTTTTGTGCCTTCCCCAAGCCATTAAGAAAGAGATCTGGCTTCTGCTTGAGTGTAACCAGTAATGACAACCTCTTTGCAGTTATCTGTGTGCAAACAACCAGAGAGATTCAGAACTCTGACACAGAAACATAGTATTAAAGTAAGTTAGTAATAAAATAAAGCCATTTATAAATAAGTAGATTGTTCAAAAATAAAGGAAAAAGGTGAAACAAAGAAAAAAAATCCCACATGCAGGCCAGTTTAACAGTGCTTTCATTTCAGCAGGGTGGTACAATGTGAGAACACACATCCAGATGCCTCAGTGGTCCCCATGATCAGCAACACTGCGTGTCAGGTGATGAAGACAGGATGATCCATGCAAATGAGCAGACCCAGGTCACATTGTGTGCAACCAAGACACGATTCCAGACATCTTCAGAATGGTAAGAGTCACAAGAAATGGAGGGTCAATGGAGTGACTGATAATTAGTTGGAAGCACAGTATTTTAAGTAAATCTCCCTGCAAATCATTATTGAATATACTGGCCAACTGCATGCGCTAACTGTCATTTTATTGCCACAGAAATAGAACAATATAATAGGTGAAGGGAGAAGTGCTACCCTAGGTAATATTTATAAGCCAAGATCTTCAGCTACCAAATGGCATTTCTTACTACTGAGAGTTAGATCATGCAGGAGTTTAACCATATTTGTGGAACCTATGGTTAATGCTACATTTATTTACAGTATGTGGTAAACAGTATTTGATGTGTTATGTAGCTGATTGATGCCATCTGGGTTACAAGATGGAAGGGATGGGAGACCGAGAGCGCCTTAGAGGACAAGGTGAACTGTAGGGTGATGTTACTGGAGACAGTCGCAGAGCATTGCCTGTCAAGCCAGCTATGTTGTTTAGGCTTCGAGATTTTTCATAGCCTTGTATGAGAAAATGCACAGACATCAGTTGAATTCAGCCAAAAAATAGACAAACAATACAATGTAATGCAAACCAAGGAGTTATCTGGGACTTGGAGGTTATCTGCCTGCAAAATAACTCAATGCTGAGACACATTGCTCAAAAGAGATAGTAATAAGTAAAATTATTTACAAATTAATGCAGTTATTCTTTCCAAGAAAATTAAACAGACTTCCACACAAGAGGTCTGACCAGCCCTCCCACATTCATTTTGCATTCAATGCAGCTCTATTGGCTTCAGCAGGGTTGCACAGAGCGCAAGATAAAGGATCCCAACAGAGTTACTGGGTAAGCTATCTGGCTAAGTATAATCAAACCCCATTAGAACAGACTATAAAGACTGTTGGAATTATATAATCTCTTCTAAACCCAACTCTTATATTAAGGATGATTTTTCTGTAAAAAATAAATAAAAAGAAAAACAGTTAATTTGCATACAGTATGCGCAAATCACGTCTGCAGAGGATTGAACTGTAACATGGGAAAGAAACTCTACCTTCAGAAATACTAACCCTAAGATTCTGGGTCTAATATTAAAGTATAATAAGATAGCAGACTTTGACATATTTGCAAATGCCTCCTGGTTGGTAAATTTTAAAAAAACACATTTGTTTTTCCTCTCCAGCTGACTCAAATTAAATAAATGTTATTAATCCACATTCACAAGTAGTAAATAATTATTCATTAAATGAGGCAACCACATAATGCTTCACAATGTGGAGGGAACTTTGCATTTGCAGAAAACTCTGTTCAGAAACACTGTGAGCTCTAGCTACCTGCTTTTTGCTACATGGAGATTTTTTTTTTCACCTTGCAGAGTCTATTCTGTAAAATAACAGAAAAGGATTACTATTCATTGCTTCCCTATCTCATACTCAAGTATTTTTAATGGCACCTGAATAAGCCCACTTATGAATAAAAGGATAAGCCCATAAGTCTGGAAAGAGACATCAGAAAGCAAAGACAATGAAGATGAAGCCAGACTGGATCTCACTCCTCAAGTACACAGACATATGCCTCACTGCAAGCATGAGAAATCCTATTGATTTAGTGGCACTACCTATTACCTTGAAGACACTTGTCTTTAGTTTGCATCTAAGAATTTGTCAGGTTAAGATATTCAGGTATAAATTGCTTAGAGGGAAATACTGAGTCTTTCCCCAAAAAAACTATAAAATGTCAATGACAATACAACTGAACATCACACAAGAAGTCACCTGATTTTTTTCTTTTTCTTTTTTTTTTTTTTTTTCGATAAAAAATAGTTACTTGTTTAAGTTACGTATTTTCATATAACAGACTGTTTATAAGTGGTATCATCTTCAGAAAAAAATCATATCTTAGGTTCTCCCCTAATGGCAATTGACATATTTTTAACCAATTTAGGAGTGAATACTGTAAAACTATACTTAAAGCAAACATACAAACTCACGTTTATTAAAAATTTGTACTGTGTTACCTCCAGATTGCAAAGGCAGGCTAAACTGTGATGCTCCACAGAATTCTGATGCATTTCAAAAGCAGCCTCCAGTTTCTCAGTTGCTATCAGTATTTACACAGAATAGAAAGAAACTTGTTTGAAAGGGGAATAAAAGGAAGAACAATGCTAATGTATATTTAACCTCCTCTTTAAAAATAACACTTTGGGAAAAATTAAAATAATAAGGTAAGTTACTGAGGGGTTTTTCCACAGAAATGGAAAACTATTCTTGATTTTTTTTTTTTTTGCTACTTTTCTATTTATGAAAGCAAAGAACTGATAGAAGATGATAAAGAAAACAGAAACTCCTAAAAAATTAAAACCAGACACAAGATGCATAGTAATAGATGCATGATCCAAAATCAGCATTTTCCAGGTATTTCAGTGGGGTATATATGGATAAGCTCTGAATGATTCTTTCATTAGAGATGGAGGTAAGGCACGAACACAAAAAAGCTCAGAATAAATAAATGATCATTGAACACAACCAAGAACCAAGGAAGGAATGAAACAATCAAGAAGAATGCAACAAAAGAAAGGAAAAAAATAAAATGAAAATGTAATAGACTTGAGGTATGAATTAAATTCAAGTCTTCAAACTTGAAGATGTTTTCTGCTTATGACCTGAATTTCAGACTAGGATAAAGCTATCATCAGAGCTAGTTAGAAGCACACATTTCTCATTAAGAAACTGTCAGTTCTGAACTCAAGTCCCATTTTCCAGCAAAAACTATAAAGGAATTTTCTCTTTAATCTAGATTTTAAAATGGAAATGTTTACATGGTTGTAGTACAATGTATGTTTTATTTTTCTGTGAACACATCTTTAGTAGTTAATAGATAACTTTGTTTGTTCCTTCTGATTTGTTCTAATTATGGTAACTGCCAAATGAACAGCATTCAAATATTTATACTAACATTTCAAAAAGAAGTGAAGAACTTTGCCTTTCAAGATGCCATGGCAATCTGCCTTACTCAGGTGTTCCTGACCTCCTCAAAACACTGGACTTTAAATAATACTGGTTATTATTTAAGAAGACAGTGAGAAATATACACTCAGTGGAAAGTGTACTAAATCCATGCAAAAACATGTTTGCAATGAAGTTGCATTTAATCTAAATGTTATGTATAGGAATATGTAAAACACAGGAGCATAGACCCAATCAACCTCTTTGGAACTCTGGTTGCCTATTTGCCTTCACAAGTTCAATTGACTGAGCTCATACTTTTTAAATGGAAAAGAACATTTGCAAGCAAAACTCAAGAGAAGTCCTGAGCTGGGACAGTCATGTTTGCTGTACATAAACCAAGGTTTTTTTTAAAAAAGGGGGGGTGAGGGAAGTGTGGAGGGACAGACACCTTGATGATTTGAGAGACCTGAGAGCTAGCGAAAAGGCAAGGTCCCAATGCTGCAAAGCAAGACCCACCAAATATAGCAACAAGACAAGACCTGCTGTCAGAAAAATAAAGATAAAGCAAGGCTCATCACCAGATAAGTAGTAAGGAATTGGTAGGACACCTTCTCTGAATAAAGGGATTATTTATTCTATCAACTTCTCACCTTAACCAGGATGTTCCATTGTGGGAGAGTGCTTTGTCTTGTAAGCAATGTCTGTAGCTGGCAAACCATGATCTTTGTTTATTGTATTTTGCTTTTAGAACAATCCACCTTATTGTGATGCCGTGTTTTCTCTGCACTATAAAAGCGCATTGCTGATGAATAAAATCCAACATATTACCACTGAGTATATGTCTCACCGGCCTCAAACTTTTTCTCCTCTCTGTTTTTTTCCTCACTGCATTCACAAGAGGGGAGGGGAAATCTCAGCCAAAAATGTTTGTCCAGTGCTACATGGCTACTTGCAGATGAATGTCAGGACTCAGGAACATGAAAACCTGGAATGATACAATTTTCCCAGAAATCAAAGCAATTCTTATCTGCAGAAACAGAAAGACTACCACTGGCATTGCTCAGTTTAGGTCTATGCCATGAGGTAAGATTCCCAGCCAGAGCAAACCCATCCATCAGTTGTGACTAATGAGATTCGAAGAGGCTTGAATAAGTAGAAAGACATTTTTAGCACTTTGCAAGATCAAACATTGCTTATTGTAGCTGGATGCTGGTTGGGGTAGACAGTTAGCTTTGAGCATTAGAGATATGCTACTAAGAGGAAGCATTTTGTGGCATTATAAACTCACTTTTCATTGAAAGAAAACTAAATAGCATCTCATATGACATACTTTGTTGTGTTCAGAACAAAAATGTTCCTTATTTCTGACACTTCAACCTTTTAAGTGCAAGTTAATAATCTGTAATTTCTACTAGGCTATTAAGTGCGGATCAAAGTTATTAAATAATTAATTTGTACTTTAGAATGACAAATGATATTGAGCAATGAATGGTTGGATGAGCAAGGTGTGAATTTCAGGCTTTTCCATTATGATAATTGACAAATGAAGACACAAGTGAAATAAGAGTTCAACATCAAGCATATTTTGTGAAGACTAAAGAAGATGCGTGTTCCTAAAAGGAAAAGAAGAAAAGAAAGTCTAGGAATAAAGAAAAAAAGATACATTGTGAGTACAGTCTTTCCTCTAAGAGCATTGTGCACAACATTTTACTCTAAACTTGCTTTTCACAAGCACATTACTAAGTAACCTTTTATGAACTAATGAAAGAAGTCCATACCTTTCCTGATCCCTCCATCAGTAGCACATGTGTAATCACCTGTTGTCAGTAGGAAACATGTTCCCCCTCTTCTGTTTTTGTCTCTGGTACTAGACCGTCTGATTGGAGGGAGCCTTTCACCAGGTGAGAGTGGCTGCTCACTTCCTGCACTGTCTTCACCTGATAACACTGGTTAAAGCACCATGCCCATTTACAGACAATAATGAATGAGGAAATGAGACATTACAAAGAGCTTATGCTAGATGTTGGCTATTCCCATCACTCAAAAATACTTACAAGACAAATCATTAGAAGAAAAACAAGATTGCAATTCACCATTAAACAGTACAAAATGGAAAAAAGTATATATTTTTTTTTATTCAAGAAAAAATGATCATTTGACTTTCTGGTTCTTTTAAGCCTCACGTAAATTTCTACTAAACTAACATGAAATAAGAAGTGCAAGACTCAGGTAGCTGTCTAGCATGGATTGCAACTTTTCAGACTACAGTCAGCCTTGGGTATTTCAAACAAGTATTTACTATTTTGGCTATGATTTTTGCAAAAAAAAAAAGAGGTCATTTTAGTAATTTTTGCTTAGAATAAGTTATTTAGCATAGTTTAAAGACAACCTTGCCCCAAAAGCATTAAATTTTCAACATTTGGCACTAAAATCTGATTAGTAATGCACTTAATTTTCATTCCTATACCTATTATAGTTGCACTGCTGGTTATCATAAGTATCCAACAAGTAAATGTTGTCTTTGGTCTGTGTAGTTTATTTTGTCAAGCAGTGAAACTCTTACCTTTCCTGATTTGGCACTCCCAAAGAACTCTCTTGTAACTGTCTACTATTTCAGATTCAGGCATGTTTCAATGAAAAATTCTCTGCTCAGTACAGCACATACAATGGCATGTTACTGACTTCAGCTTTTCCTTTGCATTTAAACCTGTTTTTCTGATCTGGTAATTTAAAAGGCTATCTTTAGCTTCGGAGGTTTGCATGGAATTCCTAGGGACTATAATAGCATTCTCTACCAGAAATAAAGCTACAGTGCATGATGTGAGTGGTGGCACTACTGAAAAATAACACTTCAAAAAGGGTCCTTTTTGCATCTTTATCTTTAAATTCAAGGATTATACCTTGTAACTAAAGCTGCAGACACAGAAAGGTTCCTCTTTGCTCTGATCAGACTGAGCTTCCTCCATTCCATTCCTCCATGGAATACTTCTATGATACATTCTGGAATATATTCTATGAATACCTTTAGTAGGACTTGGTGGCATGAAAAAATTGTTATCATTAACACATTAAAGATGTCTGAAAGTGGGCATCAGTAAAAGTCCTGTAAAACTTACTGTATTTCACCCTCAATGTGAGTCTTTTCAAGGGTTTATATCCTCTTAGATTTATTTAGGATGTTCAAAAATCTGTGTTAGCTTTATCTGTGAAAACTCGCTCAGAGACTGGAACTGAGCTTCAGTAACAGAGCAACAGACCAAAGATGGATATTAGATGAATTAGATGGATATTTAAAGACAGATTTTCCAGACTGAGGGAGCTGTGGGTGTTTAGTCTGGAGAAGAGGAGGCTCAGGGGAGACCTCATCACTCTCTACAACTCCCTGAAAGGAGGGTGTAGCCAGGGGGAGTTGGTCTCTTCTCCCAGGCAGCTGTCAGTAGGACAAGAGGGCATGGACTTAAGCTCTGCCAGGGGAGGTTTAGGTTAGATATTAGGAAAAAATTCTTTACAGAAGCAGCAATCAGGCATTGGAATGGGCTGCCCAGGGAGGTGGTGGATTCTCTGTTCCTGGAGGTTTTTAAGAAGAGACTGATGTGGCACTCAGTGCCACGGTCTGGTAACCACAGTGGTTGTGGATTAAGGGTTGGACTTGATGATCTCAGAGGTCATTTCCAAGACGGCTGATTCTGTGATTCTGTGACTCTTCTTTTAACAAAATAAATTTCAATTACTGAATGATGCCAGTCATGGATGGCTTTGCTGTTATTATTCTTCAGCAGCTTTTCAACAGGAATCTAATGACGGGTACGTAAGCTTTATAATCAGACTATGCTTGACTTAAGAATAAATACATTCCAGACACAAGCAAAAAAAATCCTTGCTGCTAAAAGTTTTAATGATACTGAGAGATAAAATTTACTCTGTAATTTGAAGAGATATGGAATACGGGGGAGTGGCTTGGAGGGGCAGAGGCTGTCATTTGATATGAATTTTTACAGTGATTAGTATAAAATACTCCTTATTCATCATTTGAAACTGTAACAAATAAGGTAATATAAAAATCATAAGAATAAACACTAAGAATGATTTTGTTGCTAGGGGCTGTAATCTTAATTTTTCTTGATAAACTTTATATCGACTATGGTATTATCATTCACTTAATAGTAAATACCATGCCATGTCTCATCTAACACAGACAAAGGAGGTTCTTCTAGCCAGGGAAGCAGAATGTCAAATGGAAAGAAAGCTAGAAAGATAATTTCTTCTTATTTCCTTTGAGTGTTGGGGTTTTGATGTAAAGCACCTGTTCCTTTTAAATGACTGCTTCTTTGTAGGATCTTGCTTAACAGGCCACGATGTGGCACAGGCAAACCTGACACAAGAGACAGACACTGAGGCAAAACACCATGGAGTGCAACAGGGTGGGACACAGTGGCTGCTCAAGTAGTCATAGTCATGCAGAAAAACAAGAAACATCCATACAACACCACAAACAACAGGCAAAAGAAAAGGTTGATATTATCAGCAGGAAAGCATTCTCAACAGAGCAAGCAAAACTGTATAGACCAGCTACATAAAGGTTTGGGAACATTGCTATACCTATTTTGTCCTCTATGAGACTGACAAACACAAACACTGGAGGGAGAAGGGTAGAAGCTATGTCTTCTGGCAGAAAGATTGTCTTCTTTCTGACCCCCACCAAACATACTGGTTTATAAAGTGTTTTCAAAGGACATGCATTTCCAGTGGGTCCTACCTGATGATCTGTTGCGCTCCATCAGCTGGTTGTCCTTGCCCAGGCAGATATCCCCCTGTGTGCTATTGCAGGCCAGATTGAAGTCTGTCTTGGAGAAGGTGGGCGAGCTGGCTTGAGGAGCAGGAGGAATGTGCTTCTTCCTCTTCCTTGGCAGTTTCTGCTTTGCCATGGCCAGGGAGTAGTACATCCCAAAATTGTTAACAATCACAGGTACGGGCATGGCTATGGTGAGCACCCCTGCCAGTGCGCACAGGGCTCCCACCAGCATACCTGACCAAGTTCGTGGATACATATCCCCATATCCCAGGGTGGTCATGGTTACTACAGCCCACCAGAAGCCTATAGGGATATTTTTGAACTGTGTGTGTTCACTTGCAGATGGGTCATTCGGCTGGGCTCCTACCCGCTCTGCATAGTAGATCATGGTGGCAAATATCAAAACACCAAGTGCCAGGAATATGATCAGCAGCAAAAATTCATTGGTGCTGGCTCGTAGAGTGTGGCCCAGCACTCTGAGTCCCACAAAGTGCCGGGTGAGCTTGAAGATTCGCAGGATCCTCACAAACCTTACCACCCTGAGGAAACCAAGCACGTCCTTAGCAGCTTTGGAGGAAAGCCCACTCAGGCCCACTTCCAGATAAAAGGGCAGGATGGCCACAAAGTCAATGATATTCAAGAGGTTTTTGATGAATTCAAGTTTGTTGGGGGAAAAAATAACACGTACTAAAAATTCAAATGTAAACCACACCACGCACACCCCTTCCACGTATGTCAGGGCCGGATCTGTCTCAATTTCATACTGTAGCACAGTTTCTGTTCCATTGACCACCTGCTCAGTTTTGTTAATAATAGTATTGAAAGCTTCATGTGTTTCCAGGCAAAAGGTTGTGATTGAAACAAGGATGAAGAATAACGAGGCAAAGGCGATGAACTGAAGAGGAAAAAAAAAAAAGAGGAAAAAGGCATCAGAATCACACAGCTCTTCACATCAACACTAGCAAACTAACCATGTCAGTGACAATTATAAATCTTTTACTGATTCATGCCCAGATGCTTCACAAATGTGTATGCATAAAAATTTCCATCTAGGCCAAAGAACAGAAGACATCTCTCTCACATATATTCCAGTAGCCTGGGAGCCGGAAAAGTCTTGGCAATGGCCACCATGGCAGACTGCAACTCAGTCAGAAAGTGGCAACAAACTCTTAAATCTTTGCTAAATCATCTGAATTACACTCAGTTGTTAAGGTACCTTACAAACAGTCCCCATACACACCCCAGATACAGCAAGATTCAAGGCTGTCTACCTCATATAGTGGAAAATTGGGCTGACCATTGAGATTATAGTTCACGAATTAACACCTGGCCTGAAAGGAACCTTAGAGGGACCTAGAAACGGATTCAAACACTATGTTTCTTTTGGATTTTTCGTGATTCCCAAAGCCATGATATTTACTGATAGAAAATGCCTTGCATAGTAGAGTTGGTTGGAGAGTCTGTTTAGTTCACAGTCACCCATCACTCATACTCTCAGGTAGGACTAAGAGTAAACCTAGCAGAACATCTCTCAGCTGTGGTGTCAGAGCTTTGCAAGATCTATTAGGATCCACAATCCTGCTGTCAAATCTGCAAATCCAGGACAAGCTGAACAAATAGGAAATACAAAATCAATTTTAGTAGAGGCATATGAAGAAATAAAATACAGTTAAATAAGCTGGAGGCAGCGCTCGCAGGGGATTGTTAAGGACTTAAAAATATATATTGCTTGTATCTTCAACTCAGTCATCGCAGTCAAGCATTGAAAAAAAGAGTATGTCCAGGACATGTGTTAATAGTCTCATGCTTGCCTGTAACAAAAAGTGGGGCAGCATACCTAGGGCAGAGGGATGGAGTGCTAGTAAGGGCTACTTATTACTCTGAGGCAGTCCAGGGAGGATACACCGAGACACCCCAAAGGAATAAAGGGGAATTCACCTGAGAAGGTGACATGGCCAGCCCAGCAGAAGAGCTTCTACACAAATGCATGCAGCTTGGGCAACAAACAGGATGAATTAGGGGCCACCGTGCTGCTGGAAAGCTACGACATAGTGACTATTACTGAAACTTGGTGGGATATTTCCCATGACTGGAATGTAGGGATAGATGGGTTCAAGCTCTTCAGGAAGGATAGGAGGGGAGGTGTTGCTGTCTACATCAGAGACCAACTGGAATCAATGGAACTCCACCTGGGGAAGGACAACAAACTGATTGAGTGCATATGAGTTAAGATTAAAGGGAAGAAGGGAGAAGGTGATGTTACAGTAGGGGTCTGCTATAGGCCACCTGACCAGCAGAACCAAGCAGATGTGGCCCTCTATAGACAGTTAGAAGAGGCTTTGCATTCACAGGCCCTGGTCCTCATGGGTGATTTCAGCCACCCTGACATCTGCTGGAAGGACAACACAGCAAGGCATCAGCAATCCAGAATGTTCCTGGAATGCATAGGTGATAACTTCCTCCTCCAAATGGTAGGGGAACGAACAAGAAAAGGTGCTATGCTGGACCTTGTTCTCAGCAATAGGGGAGGGCTGGTGATCAATGTGAGGCTCAGGGACAACCTTGCCTGCAGTGATAATGAAGCAGTTGAATTTAAGATCCTCGGGGCATCTAGGAAGATACATTCCAAGCTTACAATCCTGGACTTTAGGCTGCAGACTTGCAGTGCTTCAGGGATCTGATGGCCAAAGTACTGTTGGGACAAAAGCCTAGAGGGAAGGGGGGCCCAGGACAGCTGGTTAGTATTGCATCCTTTCTGTGTCCAGGAGCAAGTTATAGCAACAAAGACGAAGGTAGGAAAGAATGCTAGGAGACCTTCCTGGATGAACAAGGAGCTCCTGGACACATACTCACACAAAAAGAAACTCTACTAGAAATGGAAGAAAGGACAGCTACAAGGAAGCTGTCCAAGCAGCAAGAGACCTGGTTAGAAAAGCCAAAGTTCAGTTAGAACTAAATCTAGGCAGGGAGATCAAGGGGAATAGCAAAAATTTCTATAGGTATGTTAAGAGCAAAAGGAAGACTAGGGAAGGTGTGGGCCCCCTCAGAAAGGAAACAAGGAAACAGAGGTTAAATCAAACAAGACACACAAAAAAAACCCCTAATCTGGTGACAGATTTCTTTATAATCCTGTAATTTCCATTCACTGCAATGTAAATCAAAGAGATGTATACATTTCTCCATGCACACAAGAGCATATGCACCACTGATATTGAGCAGACACTCATTTTATCCCTTGTTGCATTTCTCTTTCAACTGTAAAATCCTTGGATCAGGACACTCTGGACAGAGCTTGCACAGCACCTAGTATGATGAAACCTCGTAAACGAGAAGACCTACAATGTTATTGAGACAAGTCAGATGCTTTGGAGATTATGCAAGAAAATACATCGGCCAATGCAAGAAGGAACATTTTACCAGTCAAAGACAAATGCTAAGATATTTACTTTACAGTAACAGATATTTACAGATATTTCCTTAATAACATATTACATAATACTAGGAAATGTGTTGAACAAACTCCTGCATGTTTTTCACAAGCAGTTGTAATTATAGCATTTAAATTGTCATGTGATATCCTTACTTTATATTATCCTTCACCCTAATTCCATCTTCTCTCATTGGAAGGCAATGAGTCTCAAAAAGCACATCAATTTTTGTGCATGTCAGTAAGCATTAAATTTCAGAGAAAGTCAGCACAGATCCAAGCTCCTAGATTCTATGATGTATGTGGAAAAGAACAATGAAGTTCTCTTCCTCGGTTCTGCCAAAGCTTCAAAATACTTTGTTAGAAGAGATTGTTTCAGAACATTTTTCAGATGTTTTCAGACCATTGTTTCAGGAATATGACAGGAAGAGACAACTTTATTTGTTAATAAATAGCAACCTTTTACCATGAGAAGTTCTGAAAACTATGTTTTGACTAGTTGCAAGCCAAATCCAGCCTACAGGCTACAGCCAAATTCAGTATATATCAGGACAGCTTCATTGACCTCCTTTTTTAAACCAAAGATTATGGTCCAAGTACATAGCTTGAAAACCTTGAAAAAAAAAATTAAACCAATATCTAAATAATCAGGATATTATTTTATTTATTTATATATATATAATGTTCAGAAATAATTTCTAAGCTTTTTAAAAGTAGTTGCTTCTTGTTTTTTCAGTGTATGAGATAAAATTAATCTTTCTTCAGTTATGCTTTCTTTTTTTCCCCTAAGGAAACGGGGGTTTCTAAGTGAGAACGGTGGTACAGACACTGCAGGGCTAGCAAAGCAGATTTTTTCAAAACTGAAATTAATAAAAATAGAATTAATAAAAAGTTTATCTCGTTTTTTGCCAGGAGAGTATTTAAAAAGTTACAAAAATGTTCAATATGTAATTGATAGCACACAGAATACTGGTCATTAAATAGTTAAAGCTCTCAGTAGACTGCTGATTCCCTCTGCTCATGTTTTTAAGGCAGTGTGTGCCCAGTTTTATTCGTGTGTGTCAGCACAACATTTTAGACAACATTGGTACAGATTCCAGCTCCCACCTTTACTAGTTGATGGGATCACTATGAAATCTCTGTTGCTGAGTCATACTAATGTTCACGGTAATTTGATTTTTAATGAAGCACTTAAATCTAAAATGAGTGTCAGATGCCTGCAAATATCTTGTTGGAAGTAGAAAACTTTATGATTCCTATTTTTAATTCAGTGTCCCACAGGGAACTGAGTTGCTCAGGTGTCTGGACATGGCAGTAAATAGAAAAATATTGTCTCTTGAAACAGCAAAATTACATCCAAGATGGCATAAAATGGGCACCATTTGCTTTGTCTAAAGCTAAGATTATTTTCAACAACAGACCTCCCTCCCTTGACATGCGGAGAGATAAGAAAAAATGCTAATCCCAAATTGCCAGACAGGTAATGCAAATTGGTGTCAAATACAAGAATTAAGGAATTCCAAGAAAGCCTGAATACCAAAGGGAAGGCCTGCAGTTACCAACTTGCACTCTCCGGCAGTGATTGATGAGAAGAACAAGTTTTTTATTATAAAATTCAGAGGAAAAAGGACAAAATTTAGCAGCAACAGGGAGCAGCAAAGGGACAGCAGCAGCAAAGTTCCACTTCCACTTCCCTCGACACCATTGGCTTCAAAGAGAGAGGTCAAGGCTGCTAGGCAGGGAAAAAGTGATAATCTGTTCCCTTTCTTTTCCTTTTCTTAAAAACTTACCCTGGGGGTAATTAATTTATTTAAAAACCTGTTTTCCTGCATTTTCTCCCACTATTAGCCCCTCTCTGAGACCCCTTATCAGTGTGGTGGTTCTTTTCCCTTAAATAAACCATTTTAATTCACTTAAATCTTAAAGTTGGTTACTTTTGCAATTTGTGGAGCAAATATGTGCAGTGGCAATTATTTCCTCCTGAACAAAATATAAAATAATAATAGTTATGGATCATGGCATCAGGGTTTTAGGCCATTTCAAAAATTACAACATATTCTAGGACTGAAAATTGCGCAGTCTGTGGATAATCAGAACTTTTGTATATCCAGTGTTGTGCTTTACCTTGCACAGAGATCCTTGAAGAAATTATGGTCACATTAAAAATTATGGTGGTAAATGACCTATCAAAAGTCTCATAGTCCCATTCTGAATTTTGCTGCTGGAAAAAGCACCTGGTCAGAAGATGCTGAGGCTCACATCTACCCTGCCCACCCAATTTTCCTTTCCAACACAAGCCCAGACATGGCTGGTTGCACAACTTGCCATTGTCCTGTGGTGGAGCCTGACCCGAGTCATTCTAAGATTTATCATCTTAGACACAGCCCAGACAAAATAGCAAAATATCTAGAAATTGACCTTCACACATAGGTGTGCAATTCTTATTTTTAAAATCACATTCAAGATATACTTTGTCTGTCCATCTCACATTGCTACAACAGGCTATTTCTACACATTGTTTATTATCCCAAGATGGACAGTTCATCATAGTCAATAAAGATGATAATGCACAGTTAATTGTTGGTAGTCACAGTCACCCTTTTTTGTTGTTGTTTCATAGTTAAGTTTTGAAGTAAATCTCTCACAGCATTTTAGTATTTTCTCAGAAAGAGTCTGCATCCTGTCTGGATACAACTTCTGAGGCTGGATCTCAATACCTCCTCCTTCAGCTTCCCTCACTGTGTAACGTATTTTCTAACATAAGAGTTCAATAGCAGCTATTAAGGTTTGGTGAGTTTATCTGAGTTTCATTTCAGGTCTTAGAAGACTTGCCCTTGACACATTTGATTACAGAAAAAGAAAACTACTGAATATCTAATAATCCCTTAGAAATACAACATTTACTATTATATGTAATACAATATTTACTATTGTATTATATTTACTATAATGCAGGTACACAATTGCCTTTATAGAAAAATTATGACAATGTTGTTTTAAATAATTATATTCACTGGCATATTACAAAACTTGAGACATGCATATTGTTGGAATTTAAAACAATTTTCAAAAAACCCCAATAATCCCTCCCATCACACTTGGACTAGAAATACAAATATATGGAGATGGGCACAGAAAATAGATTGTGTTTTATTTCTTAAACCAGCTTTGATGGTTTGCCTGCTATTTAAATAAAAATCCTTCTTTCATTATAGAGGATAAGAATTTACTGAACAGCTCTTAACTTATTCTGATAAGTGTTGGAGTTTCCAGGGTCATCAGTTCTTCAGCTTAGCATTTGTGCTAAACAGAAACCTCAAAACAGAGTAACTTTTCTGCTGGATAACAAAATGTATTAAAAGGTAACAGTATTTTCTTAAGGATGATTGAAGTTCAGTCAGAGAGAAGTCCATAGATGAAGAAGAGAAGTCCATATTCTGGGTCTGGTATCAGACATTTAGAGGCATTTTTAAGAAAGGAAATTCAGTCAGAGAAAAAAGCTGATGTCACATGCTGTTTCCAGTCAGTCTCAACTAACTTGTGATACTGATTTTTTAACCAAGTTTAATAGCTTCTTAGTCTTATGAAACCAAAGTCTTAAAAATAAAAAATCCCATAAAAATTCCAATAAACTTGAGGGATTTGAGTGTTCAATGAAACTATTATGACTATGAATGTTACTTCAGCAGAAAAAGAAACTATTTGTAAAGTACATGGTATGCTTCACTCTCATAAGTAGCAACTAACATTGGGATTAAATCACTGAATTAGATGCCAGTTACAGCTTTAAAGAAAATTGCCTCTGGATTTAGATTTCACAGACAGTCCTCATTTCTGGTTTTGATATGATAGATTTTTTTTTCCCTCTGATTAATTTCATCTGGCTATCAGGAGACTACTAAAATCATACTGTCATTTTAAAGTGAGTTCTTGTTAAGACCTTATCTCTGTATGGTTTAATGTTCTGTGGTCTTAAATTTAAATATCAATGTTAATTTTTCACACTCAATTTTTCACTCGAATCTCTCATCAAACAGATCATGAGTGTCTTCATGTATCTATTCCTCAAAGTTGGAAAATTTTCAGTTCATGGAAAAAAAAATAAAAATTCACATATGTTTTTTGATGTGATGCATTTTCAGTGCATTGTGTCCAGGTATACTGAGTAAGAAACCATCAGTAGCTACAAACCAAACTACTGACATTTGAAATATAAATTGAAGACAGATATACTAGTAGTTTGCTTCAACACTCATAAATCATAATCTCTCACATTGTCATTCTCCAAAGATTAAGAAATGGATACAGACACAGCATTTTAAATAAATCTTCAGCAGAAGAGCAAAAACGTGATGCATGAAGCATGAGGCAATTAAAAAAAAGACCAATATAATGTCTCTAAAAATCTGTAACTCATCCTTTTTTGGAGAGGTAAGGCAGAATGTCAGTATTAAGCTGGTTTTTAAATGTCTACATAAAAATTTATCATTCCAACCTTAACATCCTAATTGAGAAACTCTACCATCATAATTTCTCAAGCATCAAGCCACAGTTGATAGAGTTCTGGCCAATATTTTAGTTTTCATCTTATGAAAGATAAGTCTCCTGTTTTCAAATCACCAGTACATTTCCTCCTCATTTGTATTCTCTCCTGCTAACATTATTTCACATTCAGCTTAATGGTTAACATTCTTATGCTATGGTTCCATGCACAGGCATATTCAAATGAAAAAATCTATACATCAGTGTACAGTTATTGATACACTGTTTAAGAACAGCCTATAAGTAATACGCTACAAATAGATTTCTAATGTGGGAATATTTACAGCTCAGACTGGCTACCATCTGTACATAGTAGTGGGGACACAAATGTTCTCTTGCTTGCTCATTCTTTTTCCATTTGTCGTAGTTTTAAAAAACAGTTGTCTCTCATTACCAGATGGAGCACAAATACACAGGCTATAAAATGCCACTTTTCAGGAATCCAGGTCCACAATTAAGTTGCTCTAACTCAGGTCTCAGGTGTAGCAACAGTCTGACATCAGTTTAACCCAGACCACTTCCCTGGGCAACCTGTTACAGTGCCTGACAACCCCTTCCGTTAAGAAATTTTTCCTAATATCCAATCTAAACCTCCCCCTGACACAACTTGAGGCCATTTCCTCTTGTCCTATCACTTGATACTTGGGAGAAGAGACTGATTTCCATCTCACTGCGTCCTTTTGGGTAGTTCTAGAGAGTGATAAGGTCTCCCCTCAGCCTCCTTTTCCTCCAGACTAAACAACCCCAATTCCCTCAGTCACTCTTTATAACACGTGTACTCTAAACCTTTCATCAGCTGCGTTGCACATCTCTGAACTCACTCCAGAACTTCAATGTCCTTCTTGTAACGAGGGGCCCAAAACTGAACACTGCAATCAGGGTGCGGCCTCACCAGTGCTGAGTTCAGGGGGGCAATCACTTCCCTTCTCTTGCTGGCCACTCTAGTTCTGATCTAAGCCAGATGTCACAGCTTAGTTTCAGTGGCACAGCTACACTTGATGCAGTGAGGGGGGCTCCGGGACAGGACTTATTTGCTTCCCTCATACTCCATCCCTGATGTCTTAAGAAAATTAACTCACTTCTTATATGACCAGTGCACCTTCCAAATGAGGAAATCAGAAGAATCTGATTTTGTTGTCTCGCTGAGAGACTAAGTCAAACACGTCACATCAGCATTGGTTTGGCAACCAGCAGAGGCAGTGAGAGAACAAAACAAGGTAAGACCAGGGTTTCATGGCAAGATCGTGCTGTACAGGAGAGTTCCTGGGATCATGCCATCCCGTACAGATGCCCAGAACTGTGTGAAGAAACCCAGAATCTTGCTGGCTCAGCCAATCAGGGGCAGCAGAGGGTGAGTCCAGGCAGCCCCAGGGGGATTTAAATGCCCCTGAGGAGCCAAGGAACAGGGATGTGTTGGGGTAGTGAGTGAGGCAGCTGGTTATGGGCACGCTGAACACAGCACCTCCCAGGTCTCTCAGGTGGGGTTTGGTTTTGTGTCTTTTGGTTTGGTTTTTTGGTTGGTTCATTGGTTGGTTTGGTTTTGGGGGTTTTGTTTGGTCTTTTTGTTTGTTTTTTTCCTTCAACTCTAATAAAGCCAGCGATGGTTTCCAAAAGAAGTGAAAGCCATTGCTGCTGCTATCACAAGGGGTGCATTAACACAGACAGAACCCCCCAGGAAGGACACCAAGACAGATGCAGTTGTTGAGGGCACTGGCTGCACAAAGTGTTTGTGCCCGGCTTTAGCAGAGGACAGTGTGAGTGGCAACTGTGTGCAATGCGAGCAGGTGAATGATTTGCTGGGCTTTTTAAAAAGGTTTTTAAAAAGAGACTGGATGTGGCACTCAGTGCCACTCAGTGGTAATGGGTCAAGGGTTGTACTTGATGATCTCACAGGTCCTTTCCAACCCAGCTGATTCTATGAACATACAATGTACATCCCACCACCTACTTTTCACACCTGAAGACTCAGCAGAACTGCCTGAAAAGCAATTATGCTGCCTCCAGAAGCTTCCTTTTACCATCCACTTGAATTTATCAAGATTGCTTCACTTGTGATTTTTCTGAGCTGTTACTCTCACAGCAATGTTTTAGGTATTACAGCCAGCTGTGTTGAAGCTTTCAACTAGACTTGTCATTTACACTCTAACAAACACTTTTTAAAAAGGCACCAGCAAGGCTCACTTTGACCTTGCCTTATTGAAAAAGATCTGCATGGTTACACAGCCTGATAAGCAAATCACTGCCATTCATTCACTAAATACTGCGGTACACTGAAACAGGCAAAATATTTCTGGTGGCTGCAAAAATGCAAAGGGTATTCCTAGAGTTAAGGCTAAGGTAAGAAAAGGAGGGATTCCCAGTCCATATTCTTCACGGACTTCAGTTCTTCTTAAGAGGCATCCTCCAAAAAGAAGCAAAAATCCTCTGGAGAGCTGAGGAAGTCAGATTTTGAAGGACCCATTTCAGTCAATCCCAAATTTGCATGCTGAGTCAAATCAGCCTCTCTGCATGGTTCATTTTCCTTCCTTAGACTATCCATTGACACACCATGACAGCAGAAATTAGTCTCTGGGACCTGGCAACTTAAAATACTACTCAGGCAGCCTTTTTTCTGTACTTGATTTATCATGAAAAGGTTTAATTTGCCTTAATGAGTGAAAACTGGAAAAAAATTTTCAACATAATACTATTGATTATTAATAGACTGCCACACTCATGCAGACAAATGGAGAAAAGAGAGAAACTCTTAAGACCAATTCATGAAAATTCTATTATGCTGTTGTTTGGCTAGTACATAAATCTCCCAGCCATTAAAATTACAGAAACATTTCTATCATCTCTGTCTCACTTAAGCACTCAGGTTCATTTATGTCTATTTATTCTCTTGCTCAAAACAAGTCTGATGGCCTAATTTAAAATTTCACTTGAATGAATTTAGACAATTTTAAGATTTTGAGGCTTGATATCCATTAAGATTTGTAATACAGTCCATCTTAGCTTTCACCAGAGAAGCTTTACAACCAAACCACATAACCTTCTTTTGCCATTCCAAATCTAACCAAAACATACTGGAATTCTTTACAAGTTTTCCAAGCCTTCTGTATAACATAACAACGTTTTTCTGCCAGTGCTGGAATAGAAATTACCAAACTGCTTCTTAAAAAATTCAAAGGATGGAGCCAAGATATTCAAAAGTACATGCAGAGCCTTCAGACAGCTGACTCCCAGGTCTCTTTTCAATGAGAGCTTTTTCTTCCTTACATTAATAAAGCAGCATCAGTTTAATTCTCCATATTTACACCACAGTAATACAATACAGTTGATATTAACTTATTAGCTATTTAGAGACTGAAAATTAGTTATGGGAAAGCATAAACACAATGTGTAGGCTACCTAAACAGATATTTTAGGCATTGACTAAATCTTAGTTGCTTGGTATGGTAGTCTTCATCATGAGCTTTCAATGAGCTTTTTAAAAAAAGCAATTTATGAATCCAGACACTTCATCCTATGGCTTCTTACAGAAACTGTCACAGTTGCGATTTGTTAGACAAAACCCCTGTGCCATTTGCAGTTGTGGGGCAGCCAACAATAGTTTACCTGACTCATGGCAAAGAATATAGTGCTAAGACTCAGCAGCTTCAAGCTCCCTGGTTCTGACGTGAAAAGGAACTAGAGAATACAGATTTTTTCACTATTTATCCACAGTGTGCCCCTTTCTGCATTTCAGACTCCAGTGTATCTTTGCCCCGGTATTGTCTTCTACTTGACTCCTTTTCTCAACCCTAGTTCTACTCCATAGGTTTATAGTTGGATCCTAGACTTTCTTTCTCTATCTTTCTGTGCCATTTGTTCTTGCCTCATTAGTACAGCCATGTACTGTATGTCAAGTCACTCCTTATTTTCACACAGTTCTCTCTCCAAAGCTGATGCATCTCCCCTCTCCAGGATTTTCCTCAATCCTCAGCCTTCACTTCACAGGCTGCCCCTGGCTTCTTGCACCACGGTGCTCAGATAACCATTTTCCTCTTAATCTCTGTATGTTTCTACTTCACTCCACATTTCTGGATGATCTTCAAGGCCTTCTCTAACATAAAACAAAACCACCTACCCATTTTTCATCTCCAAAAGCAACTTTGTCCTCCTTCTGTTTCAGTGCTGATACCAACCCATGGTCCCCTGGTCCAGCCTTCTGAGGCATCTTTCCTGCTTCCACTCACAAATTCATCAGAATGCCCAGAGAGGTTGTGGATTCTCCATCCCTAGAAGTGCTCAAGGCCAGGTTGGATGGGGCTTTGATCAACCTGGACTTGTGGGAGATCTCCCTGCCTAGGGCAGGGGAGTTCAAATTATATGATTTCTAAGATTCTTTCCAACTGAATATATTCTATGATTCTATGATTTTTATGTTGGTACATTCTCTGTGTGTGGTTTCTGTGACTTCTATATTTGAATATAGAAGTTTTGCACACATGCCTGCAAACTCATCTACTTTTTCCAATTGAATTACAGGTCTAATGAAAGATATTCTTTCTCCCTCCAAACTTGGCTTCATTTTGAGGCTTAAGGCTTCCTCCACCACATCATCTAAATGCCAGGAAAGCAGACGGGAGCACAGGATAAATGATGACCTTAACTAAACAAATTTACTATCTAATAAAATTAAAACAGTTACTCTTCAGAGGAAGATCGATGCCTTTCTATAGTCAAATCACTGGACAGTCCATAAAATAAAAACATCTCAGCTTTAGTACTTTCCTAGGCCAGACAAGAGAGTGCCCTTGAAATTCCTCCATGAACCCGCAGAAGCCTCTGAGAAGTCTTTCAAGGTTTAGAAAAAAAATATTTGAGATATCTAAACTGATGAAATGTACACCCTAGCACTCTGGTACAGCTGAAAGAGCAAAGCACTTGGAGAACAGTTTGAGGTCAGAAGGGAGTTTTTGTGAGGGGGAAGGGTAAGGCTGTTAAAGCTCTTGTGCATGACGTATGTAAGTTTCAAGCTCACAACACAATCACATAGATCAAAGCTAAATTTAGAGACAGTGAATTATTCATTACAACAGCAGTCAGCTAGGCTTATCCAGGCTCTCAGGAACTGCACACATCACCCCAGATAACACTAGTTCATTCATACACATTATTTTTTTCAGATCTATCTTTTGACCTCATGGTGCAAACAAATTGCATTGGTCAACTAGTTGACCAGAATCTTGTTGAAGGTTTTCCTAAAGATAAATAAAATGCTATTTGTGGCTTATGAGTACTTTAAATTTCTGCTTACTCCTTTCTCCAGGGATGATAGTGACAGTTGAATTGAACTGAGAAAGGGAATATAAAAAAGAAAGAGAAAAGCCATTACTACAACAATTAGGATATTCAGACAGCTACCACATTCAGATTTCATTCTTGCCTTGTTCAAAGCAGACATTTGAACTGAGATTAAAGATGGTTCATGTCCCTGCTTTAGATCCTGAGAGAAGCATGTTTAAGCATGTGAGAAAGATTACACAAGTTTATGAGAGGGATTATATGACATTGGGCCTGTGATAACAGACAATTGGATTGAAAGACCCAAGAGGCTCCTCCAGCCCTCTGGCTCCATGGATATTTTAAAATCCAATGTATACATTTATTTAATACACATTATTAACATTTGATTATGTTATAAACCATAGTCAACAACCGTTAACATTGCAGCCACATATGGCTCCATTTCAAATGAATGCCTATTATCTAAAAGCATCTGCTTTGGCAAAATTATTTATCTTAAACATTTTCTTAGAGCTTTATCATCAGTTTTCTCCAGGGATTGCCACTAATCCTTATACTTGGTATTGGAGTGATTAACACAAGTATCAGTGGTGATGTTCACAGACCATCATCATGCCAAAGATTTCTTTATCCAAGAGCTTGTTATTGATGAAACGGAGCTTGCAAGCAGCAGAGGGGAACCAAATGGGACTACCTTGTGGCTTTGGGAGAACTGAGGAATGAATTCCTGTATCAAGCTCATCTGTCCACCATATCACATGTACCTTCAGAACCAGGAGATGAATGAGCAAAAGTGCTCACCCCAATCCAGTAGTCTTCAGAGCCAGCCTTTTCAACTTGTTGGGGAAAGCTACCATCCATCTGCTTTGTAGAACAACTACACCTCTTTCAGAACTGTTATTCAGCAAGTAAATATTTTTTCCTTGTAATTTAAATCTCATCTATTGAAACTCACATTGATAGTTTACATATAAAAAAGTCAATAGGAGAATGCTGTGGACCCATTGCAGGGTCTTTTTGATTAAATTCTCCCCACCAGGGGACATGGGAAGAAATATAAACTCAGAATAAACATTTGTATGTCTTGGGTGGCTAAAATTCATCTGCAGTAAAGCAAACAGTAATATCAATTCTGATCACTTTTGTGTCAGATTCAGCATGCCTCGGCGGGGGTAGTTCTTGCTTGATAGAACTAGGATTTCAGCCTATCTGAAAGAAAATAACAGTGCATTGATTTTAATTTGGGCTGATATGTTTACAACAATCCTGACAGATATGAAAGGCAATGTTTATAGCATGCAGTGAAAACTTTGCATTAAGGGAACACAGTTCTCTAGAGAGAGTTCCTTTGGCCAAGAGCAGAATCAGGCAATCACACCGTTGAGGGTTTCTTTAACACGATTTGAGATCTTGCTTCTGATTATGCACAGAGTGGCAACTCCAGGGGAAGTAATAGTCACCTCTGAAACTACCAGGCAGACTGCACTCATCAGAGATTGTGAATGACATCTGCAAAAGCAGTGACACACAGTGCTGCACACGGGCATGTTTCACAGCTTCCATTTCTAATTTAAGGTCTAACATAAGATGTTTACTGCTAGTGTATTCCTTTCAAGATAGGTTTTGTCTGTTCGAATACTTCTCATAAGTAAGGAGTGGGCTGCTTGTACAAGTGTTGGTGCTGCTGAAATACGTATTTGACACACCATCAGAGGTTGGTCACTGTGGTGGTATTTATGAAGTAGCAAACAGGGCTTTGGGGAACTCTGTATTTTTTATTTAGGGCTTTGCAGTCCTTATTTGAAGGGTAATAAATTCTCTTTGTTTATAGACCATTGACAGTCATACATCCTGATAAAAAAATGCATGATTTAAAAAAAAACCCAAACAAATTTAATAGCATACAAGCAGAGAAGTCTAGTGGCAGACCCAGTCTTCATTTTCACCTTGTTTCTTCAGCACTTTTTCATCTATTCAACTACTTACTCTTCTTCTAATACTCTGCAGTGGTAGGGAACACAAAGATGAATTATTTCATCATGAACTTTCCAGGTAACTCTTAGGGAAACTGAAAACAGAACCAAAAAAATAGCAGAATGCTAGTGAGAGTAGTGTCCTACGCAACCTCCTAATTCCTAACAAAAATACTGCTAAAACACTTNCAGGTGCCTCCAGAGCTTCCTGATCCTGAACACAATTCCATCTCATCAAGGGCAAGCAGCTCCCAGGCCACCACCATTCCAGAAAACCCACAGAAAAAAAAAAAAAAAAGAAAGGACTATTTCTAGCTTCATCATATAGAATGGAGCTAAAAATCATTGAAGTTCAAAGAGAAATAACCGCAGGTCTAAAGGAGACTGGTTGCTTCCAAGACCATCAGACCTCTCATTTCTCTGTCATTGCTAAATACAATTAAAAATACCTATACACTGAATGGCATCCAGTTATAAGTTAAGGTGACTGAGTAAGTTCACTGTGCCCCCTTGCAACTGTTTCATTTATGTGAAGTCGAACCCTTGATGCCAGGGCATGCTTTCTGCTCTGGTACCACGATACAGCAGGGGCCAGTAACAGCCATTAGCAGTTCCAGAACATTTGCACATTACTGAGAGCATTTTTAAGGACCACATAGTGCATGGTATTTTCATTGCCAAATTATTGTATGGGGACAAAGCTCTTGTCTTGAGCCATATGACAGACATCCTCCAAATCTACACACTTGTATGTGAGTAATACATTTCTAATAGTATCTTTCTTTATGCTGAATGTGGATATTGATATGTTACCCTGCATACCCAAAATAGTCTTAATATGGCACTTATGTCTGTTAAAACTTTCTGTGGCAGTGGATCTTCCAAGAATGCACAAAATTGTCAAACTTCTTCATCCCATAAATCTCAATATATTTTTTGGTGGGAGAACACAAATAGCAAAATATAATGGCATGCAATTAATTAACCTCTCAAGAGAGAAGCAGATGATATTGTTCCGATGAGCTTTTTAGATTGTGGGTTGCTTCCTCTGGCCAGATGCAACTGCAGTGATAGCGAGGGGTGGGGGGGGAGGAGCTTATAAAAATTCTACCCTGACAACCCAGAACAAAGTGGCCTCCAGACAAATGGCCTGGCCACACACTCACACGTGCTTCTTTCCAGAATAAATCAGCCACAGAATGAGACAAAGCAAGGGTGGGTTTGTTGGTTTTTTTTCATTTTGCAGGCACCAATACTATTACTATTAAATATATATATCATAGAATCATAGAATTATCTGAGTTGGAAGGGACCTCAGAGATCATCAAGTCCAACCCTTGATCCACTACCGCAATATATATATACATATATATATACAGAGAGAGAGAGAAAAAGAGAGTGGCTGGAGCTCAATCAGCCAAATATATGATGCTTTTCAGGCTCAGTCCTGTGAAGTATTGAGCACCTCCTTCAGTGAGAACTGAGAATACTCAATAGAGGGAGAAATAAGCAGAATATAGGACTAGCCAAGTGAGGGCTGTTTGCCCAGACTCCCTGTACGACACATATAAATGTGGGAATTGGACAAAGATCTTTTGCATTATGGAAAATAAAACCAGTAGAAAGCTCAGTTTGTACACACTGTTTCATTTGACACTCTTGGGCTTTTATGTCCATGTCTGTACAGGATTTATAGAAATTTTTATGTCAGTGCTTTCAGAGCTCATGCCTTGCTGTCATAGCTTTCTGGAAATTTTTTCACTTGAATATTGTTTCATGTACTGTTGCTTTGATTATATAATGTCCTACTGCAACTCTACTGAGATAGACTAAATGATTCTCCCTATCCAGGACAGCCCCATCTGAGGAATTTTAAGGGCTCTGTTGTGTTTAAGATGACTGAGGCTCCAGAAAATATATATTCCCTCACAATTATAGCATGTTCTGATAGAATTCCTACCTTCCAGCCACTCTTTATAGCCAATGGAGAGAGTCAGGCCATTTTGACTGGTAAAGATGTCTCCTTTATAAATTAACCACAGGACATGAAAGTGGGCATTTGTTTCTGCTGGTTATTAAAAGAGACCAGCATTTCTAAACTTCTGTGTGGGCACCAACATTTGAGCAGGGGCCTCCCATCTTCATATCTACTGTACTTGGGGTACTAATATGCGGTCCTGATAGGCAGATTTGTGTGTTGCTTGCTTTGTTAAAGTGCTGTGGCTTTCATTTCTTGCTTTTCACATGGCAAATGGGGATTAATTATCTGTATCTTTAATGGTCATAAATGTGCTTAGAAATAGTATCTAAAAAATTCAGGCAGAAGATAAAGAATGCTCCTGTTCAGTGCTTTTTCTTTCACAATGTAAAACTGTCTGCAGGAGAGACTGAGGACTGACTTTCTTTTGGAGACATATTTTTGTTTGAGTTTTAAATTCGTATTCACATATTGAAAAGTTCTTCAGTTCAGTGGCATTAATTTTTATATTAACCGTAAGGTAAAATTGCAATACATTAATCATAATTTCATTACATTTCTTGCTCTTGTGAGGAATGTGAACTTGATGATTTGTGTTATGCAAGTTTGGAAAATTCAGGAGGAATATGTACAAAAATGAGCAAACCAAATTGTAATCAGTTTTTATGTCCCTTGTATTGAAAAGGAACAGAAGTCTGTGAGAGTTAACTTCTTTGAAGAAACAGAGATTAACTCTTAACAATGCAGACTCCTGTCTCCAGGTTAACTACATTTCAAAGGCTAACTAGGCCCCAAAAGAATGTGAGCATCTACAGAACAGATAAGAGGGNAATAAACCAGAAGCATTAGAACTTCCTTTAATTTTCTAGTAGATGGAACTTCTGGGGCTTGCTATGTTCTAGACTGGACTAGAT